>JAOXOE010000001.1:70082390-70107883 GCA_028565055.1 Phoeniculus purpureus
GAAGGGCTTCTGACGACTATCAAAAGCAGCCCCACCATTCAGGTCTAGCCTTCTTCCTGGGAGCGGGAGTCAGACATATGCGCCGCCTCTCCCGCCCACGGCGCAGCCACCGCCGGCACCGCCCCCGCCCTTGGGGCGGTGAGAAGCCCTGCCTCCGCCTGGGCCCCGGCCCGGCGGGCGAACAGGAAAGGCTCGCAGTAGTGTTTGTCGGCTTTCGCACGATAAAGAGTTTCTTTTCCATCAGGGTTAGTTAGCGGAGCGCTTCGTGCGCTGAGCAGCAAGCGCCAGAGAAAGACGCGTGTGCCCTGCCCTCGCAGCTTTGCCCCTGCGGGCCGTGGGAGCCGGGTACCAAGCAAGTCTTTTCAAAGCAGCTTTATAGTCAAAAGGCTGAACCATACTCACCTGGTGTTTCTGGTGTCCCTGCCCGCGGCAGGAGGGTTAGAAACAGATGATCCGTAAGGCCCCTTCCAACCTGAACCATTCTGTGATTCTACAGTTTATGTCAGTAGGGCAAGGCCCAGGGGATGAAAAGGTCGTGCTGCCCCTCAGCAGCCAGCGATGAGGACAGCTCTTCAGCTAATAGGGTACCACTCAGGGGACAATGATCAACCTTTCTGCTCACCCCAGCACCCCATCACAGCACTGGAGGAGCAGCTCAGGAAGCATTTTATTTTCCCCCTTCTGCTTCCTATCAAAGGGCAAACGCAAGCGTCCCTTTTCCTCCAGATGCCTTGACATCTCGTCTGCTAAGGATGTCAAACTCATTGGGAAGAGAAAAAAAAGTTCCTTGTTTCAATGTGAGCTGCGGCCTGGAGTGTAAATTCAGAGCAAAGTACTTTCTGTAAACCGTGCTCAGTGGCTGTTGTTATCAGCAAGAGTTGCAATAAAGGAGAGGAAATTGTCCTCTGATAGTAAGTAAAAGCTCCATAATTATTTATTTCTGTCACATTCATTTTTAGTAAGTTCCTGTTTGGTTTGTGAAGTGTTACCTTATCAGCTCATCATTTTTCCTCAGCTTTTCTTTGTCCACTTCCTTTCCTTCATAGTGACTTTTTTCATCCCTGGCAGCTGATGAGTCTCACTTGCATTTTTCCCCCAATCCACATTCTAAAACAACCAGGGATTTCATCATTGAGTCTGGTGGTAAAATGCCACTGTAAGTTCTTGCTCCACTTGGGTTTAGGCTACTGCCATTGTAGCCTTTAAGACCAGAAACATCTTTTCCTTGCTGGAAACTGGAATTCCAGACTATTCCATGGCACATGCCGTGGTTCACAGAGGGGTGGCATGCACCCATCCATGATCACCCATGGTTCCTGGCTCTGGATGCCCCTGAAGGGAGTAGTGCAGATGACAGGTGTCAAAGTGTAAAAGCCAGATGGGCTCAGACCAGCAAATAGAATCATAGAATCACAGAATTGTTTAGATTGGAAAAGACCTTTCAGATGCTTCTGCTGGACAGTTTCAAGGACATTCACAGCTACAATCAGAGGTTAAAGGAAAAGGAGAGTGAGTATATTACACAACCAGTGAACGGCTGAGGTTGGAAGGAACTTCCAGAGATCATCTGGTACAAACCCTCTACTCAAGCGGGGCCACCCAGAGCCAGCTGCCCAGGACCATGTCCAGATAGATGGCATTTGACGATCTCCAAGGACACTACAACCTCTCTGGGCAACCTATTCCAGTGCTTGGTCACCCTCACAGTGAAAAAGTGGTTCTAAAGAGAACCACAATGTTCAGAGGGAACCTCCTGGGATTCAGTCTGTGGCCATTGTCTCTTGTTGCATCATCTGGGCATCACTGAAAAGAATCTGGCTCCATCTTCTTTGTGCCTTCCCTTCATATATTTGCATATACAGATAAGGTTCCCCAAAAGCCTTCCCTCCATCTCAGTTCTCTCTTTTCTCATCTGAGAGATGCTCCATCCCCTTAGGCATTTTAATGGCCTTTCTATTCAGTGGAGACACAGTACTTCAGGTCTGGCCTCACCACTGCTTCGTAGAGGAGAAGGATCAGTTCCCTCACGTGCTGGCAGCACTCCTCCTAATGCAGCACAGAATGCTGTTAGTCTTTTTTGCTGTAAAGACATGTTGACTTATGCTCAATTTGCTCTTCATCACAGAGCTCAGAAGCCCCCAGCATACACTGGTGCCTGGAGTTGTTCCTTGCCAGGTGCTAGACTTCACAGTTCCCTGTGATGAATTTTTGTGAGGTTCTTGTCAGCTGATTTCTCCAACCTGTCAAGGTCCCTCTGGATGACTGCACAACCCTCTGCTGTAGGAGCCACTCGTCCCAGTTTTGTGCCTTAAGCAAATTTGCTGAGGGTATGCTCTGCTCCACTATCCAGATCATTCATGAAGCTGTTGAACAGGATTGAACCCAGGATTGCCCCCTGGGGTACACCACTAGTTACAGGCCTCCAACTAGACTTTGTGACACTGATCACCACACTCTGGGCCTGGCTGTTCAGCCTGTTTTCAGTCCACCTCACTGTCTGCTCATCCAGCCTATACTTTGAGAGCTTTCTATGAACGTCCTAGGGGAGACAGAGTCAAAAGTCTAGGTAGACAATGTCCACTGTTCTTGCCTCATCTACCAAGCCAGTCATTTAATTGTAGAAGGTTATCAGATTGGTAAAGCATAACCTTTCCCTTGGTGAATCTGTGCTTACTACTCTTGATGACTTTTTTGGTCTTCATGTATCTCGAAATACTGTCCAGGATTAGCTGCTCCATCACCTCCTCAGGGAATGAGGTGAGGCTGACAGGTCTGTAGGCATTCTGCAACCTGCCTTTTGTTGAAGTTAGGAGTGGCATATGCTCTTCTCCAGTCCTCGGGCACTTCTCCCAGTCACCATGATATTTCAAGGATGATTGAGAGTGGCCTTGCAATGACATCTGCCAGCTCTCTCAACATTTGTGGATGCATCCCATCAGAGCCTATGGCCTTATACATGCCTCGTGTGCTTAAGTATTTCCTGACCTGGTCCTCCCCTACCACACTCTATCTTCTTTGCTCCAGACTTTCAAGACATTCACCTCGGTCTCTGAGGCCTGAATACTTTATACAATATTTGGGTTGGGCCTCTGGAGGGGAGGAACAGGTTACTGCCTGAGGAGCAGCGTGATCATCTTGTGTTGCAAATACATTGGCCACAATGACATTTATAACCTGTAAACTTGAGAGGGCCAGAACATGGTTTTATCTTTTAAATTAGTTTACTGGGTGGATATAAGAAGAATGGGCTGCTCAGAGGTCAAAATGTTTGCCTGGGACACAGGAAATCCCACGCTCTATTCACTGACCAGCTGCCTTCTGCCTGTGTGACTCCAGGCAGGTTATTTAGAGTACACACACATGATCCCAACGAGCAAGCTGTTGAGATCTCCAAAGATCCACAATCAGAGCCATATATTGCTATCTTAGCACAGCTCCATGCATTAGTTTATTGACTCTGCCAAGAGACCAGATTGGTCAGCCAGGCTAATTTTAAAATCCAAAAAATTATCTTTGCTGTACCAGCTCATCTGCAAATAGCTGAGAGTTTTCTAACACAGCTCTGCATTGTGGCAGACAAACCTGCCCTTAGCTTCTCCCATACTTTAGCTGCTCACATATGCTGCAGAGATAGTTTTCTTAGCTGTCAGGGAACTCTGTGAATCTAATTAGTGAATATAAAATGACAAGAAAGAGTAAAAGAATACATTGGAATATTAAGAATGGTTCCCTTCACAGAAGTTTATCAACTACCTTGTTATTAGAAATATTTTGCTGTTTTACTTTTGAAGGACAGCAAAAGTATGTGGCAGGTAATATTTCATTATTTCCCTTTTTTGTGCACCTGTGAACCTGGAATAGCCCTCTCTGAACATTGAGGATCTCACCCATCAAAGCATAGCTCTGAGGATGTGATTAGTAAAGTAATTCTTTGTACTTTGAAGCTGGGCAGATGGGAACTGACTCTTGAGTTGCTCCTGGGCTCTGCTGTATGCTGTGTTTCTATTAACAACTTCTGTATTTCCCAAAACCCACCTTTTCTTCTAGTTTTCAAGAATCAGCTTCTGTCAGTGATGGCCACAAAGCAAGTTTAAAAAACATAAAGTGAGTGGAATTGATACAGAGGTGATTTTACAAGTGTTCTAGAACAAGAGAATTATAAATCATGGTTACCTCACATGTCCTGCTTTGGTGCTTTGAAGTATGAATTCTACTGTGTAGGAAGGGTGAGAACTGTAGACCTGTAGTTTGCTCTGACCTAGTCTATACTATGATGTTTTGTTAGTAGAGTTACCCTCAGCACATGAACAACAAAGAAACACATCACCCGTTAACTAGTGCTGCCGGGTTTAACACATGTCTATTCATGAATGCTCTTTTTCACCCTGCAGACAGAATGTGAGCAGAATTTTAGGACCTTGACTATTTTTTCAACCTTTCAGATTTGTTACAGGTGGGTGGAATAGTTGGATAAGGCCTGGGAAACTATGCATGCCAGGGTGGGACAGAGCAGCGCATGCACTTGATGAGATGGACACTACCCTGAGTCCCATGGTACAGATACAAGCAAAGAGACTAGGCTAAGATTGTAGTTATTTAATTCTTAAAGCTGTGAGTGGAACACTGGCCAACAAAAAGTGCAGTAGATCCAGTCACTGAAGTTACTCACTTGTACACCTACAGAGATAACATCAATCCAAACTTTTCCCACTAATTCTCTGCCTCGGAGCTCCAGAGTGTTTTTCACACGTGTAAAAGAAAGAGAAGGTTCAGAAGAGGCTGTAAGTTCAGTCTAACATGAAGGCCAAAACAAGTGCTTTGCCAGGACAGTGCAACAGTGTAAAAGATGCGCTGCTTGATTGGCAAAACTGCCCTTTGTCCAACAGAGCTTTTTCCAGCAATCCAGAACTCTGTGTGATGCCACAGTGCTATTACCATGTCTTCTTTATGAGACTTTTTCTAGTGTTAACAGTCAGCCTGATGTGATACTATCACACACTCTTCATTGCCAACTTTGCTGACAGAGGTAGACCTGTTAATCTTCACACCTGACATATGATCCCTGGGCATGTTACTTCTGATGGAAAAGGGGACCATTTTGCCTTTCACACATAGCATTTTAGCCTCTTTCCCACAATGTGTGCCAGAGGCATGTAATTCTATTTGATGATTGTGGGAAGCTTGTTCAGGAGTTATGGAGCAAAGGGAGGCACACTGCCAAAGCAAGAAGATGAGCTTCTCAATTTGGTCCCACCCTTATGTGTACTCTCCATCCTGTTTTCTTTAGCCCCTTTCTAGGTGAGATTCAGCATATCTGATCAATCTTATCTCATGTGACTCAACATAACAGAAATGATGTCTCCTGCAGTCTGAGAAAGCAGTCTGAGAAAGAGAGTGATGGGTGTGCAAAGGGCTGGAACAAGGGCTAGGCAGGATGTTCAGATAAACCTCATTGAAAGATGGTCACCAAGGAGGTGTCACTAAGCAAGCTCTCATAACCAGAAGCTAGCATGGGGGACAAGGAGGCTAGCACTCAGATGGCTTTTGGATCTGGAGTAACTCCTCTCCCAACCCATGTCTTCCAGAAAACCTCTTCTTAACGAAGGAGACTGACTCCATATAAAAAAGGCTCCAAGAAGATGATATCATCATACTTTCACTTTGACTAATTGCTGTTATTGAGGTTTTTTGTTGTTCTTTTTCAAACCCAGGAGATATCTGATCACAAAAAGTAGTAAGTTCACCATGACCTCAGAGCAGGAAAACTTCAGTTCCTCTAGGTCATTTAGTTCTTTGCCCGAATGCTTATATCTCTTAAGTGCTTAAGAAGGCATGCTGCCAGGAGTGGAGTTTTTCATTAGATCCAAAAATTGCTGTTACGGTTTTGTTATTATATACGTTATTAATATAGAGTGCTGCTTGTAAAAAAAAGAAAAATCTCGGAAAAAACACCATGCCCCATAAATATTGTTTGACAAAATTGGCTAATTTTCAAAGCAAATGGGTCACAATGTTCTACTTTGACCAATCATAATTTCAAATTATGCATTCAAGTATAAAGCAAAACTGCAAAGCCGTGTTTCAGTGCTATTAGAGAAACCACACACCCAAGTTGGTAGACTGTGGACACTTGCACTTTCTTTTAAAGCCATTCACACACTAGAAATAAAGCCTATCAGGGAAAAAGAAAACAGTGTGAGAAGGCAGACAAAAAAATATCACCATGGTGTTTGCATGCATCATTACCATACCAGTCTTCCATCCATTGTTTTTAGAAGTCTCTTATAATTTTGTCACATCACAGTTATTTTACTTTTCTCTGTAGGATCACACTTCCCTCTGTCTTCAACATCGGGTAAATAACCTATTCCTAAGTGGTCACAATTTTGCAAAAATTCAAAGGCTAACAACAGACATTTCATCTGGAATTGCTGATTGTTTCGTCTGGTGCTTGTATCTGGCACTGCAATGGAAGAAGGAAAAGTATTTTTAAGAGTATTATTTTTTTTTTATGATGATGACTCTTCAAAAAATATTTTTTCTATACTTAACACGAGTTTTTAGAAACTAAAACATGACAGACAAACTTCTTGGGTTTTTTTGTTTGCTTTGGTTTTTTTTAACCTGCTGGAGCCAGTTCTATTCTCTCCACCAGAGAGCGCAAGTATCACCAGAGGGGATGGTGCTGGAATGCAGAGGTTGTTGTACTCCTAAGCTGCGTTGTGAGCTGCGTTGTGAGCTGCCCTCCTAAAGAACAGTGGTCTAGACACCACGGGTGATTACAGCTACGTGAAGTCTCCTGCTGACAAGGAGCTGTGGGAGAGATTCTTGTCTCTCCTCCTGAATCTGGGGATCTGACCCGGGAGATGATGACTTCCTAGGGCCATTTGCTTCTTCCAGGCAGTAAACACTGATGCCCCTCATATGCCCTTCAGATGTGCTTGAAGACACTAAGATAAAACTTGCTTGGGCATCAGAAAGAAGACTTGATAAGTAGTAAAAAAGATCAAGTTTAGGCTGAAAGTAGAGGTGTTTCAAGTATTGTAGGAAACCAGTAGCAGGAGTATGAAATGAAAAAAAAAATGAAGGCTTTTGAAAAATCTCAGAAGCCACTCCTTCCTGTACAGGAACAGCGAAGATGTTCCAAGTCAGCTAGACAGCTAAGAAAATCCAAGGCCATGCACTGATTTCATGTTGTGTGCCATATGAGAGCACAACCCCACGGGTACTGTGCTAATCCTAAACCACCTTGAATCTGGAGCACATGGATGGGTATAGGCTCACTCACAACAGAGTTGTGCAAAGCCTGCTGGTTACATAATGGAGAATGCAGCATATTATGGCACCAGCAAAGGGTAAGCAACTGGCAACTCCTCAGTCATGAGTTCACATTATGGTCAAGTGTGTTGAGTCTGTGCTAACATAACAGGTGTTAAGCCACAGCTAAGGTCTTGCATTTTCTTTGGCAACTGCACTGCAGCAGTCTATTAGGATAGACTGGCCTCCTCCTTGGCAGTCCCAACATGAAGGCAAGGATTCAAAAGTCTGGAAATATACCTCATCTCTCCACCATAGCTGTCAGTTAGGCAGAAACCACCCTGCTCAGTGAAGGAAGTACCAGAGAATACAGCTCTTAGACAGAAGTGGCATGGTTACAGGCCTTTGAACCAACAGGGCATATCTCCAAACCCAGCAAATGTCACATAACTGAGCTATATCAAACCACACTCACACACAGTTTTCTAGACATATATACATAGAGAGGCCTTCACCTTTAGCATGATGCTTTCAAGTGTAGCCCTTCGGTGAATGTGATGGTGCAGTTTCTGGCTCGTCTTACTGCCTGCAGTGTGAGAGGGACATAATAGATTGTAGGATCATCTCCATAAAACAAATGTTCTGTCTGGTTCTCCCTCTCTTGAATCTTGTACTTGCTAAAAAGCTACCCGGTTTCAAATCTCATTTTTAGTATCTGTGATTCTCCACCAGACTTACTCACAGTGACAGTCTGGTATTTTTACAGATTGACGAGTGAAGAAGAGGCAGCAGCAAATAGCAGCTGCCTTGTTAATCACAGCCCTGGGCTGCCATGCAGAGACGAATTCTTTACATTTCACCCTATGCGTGGGAACAGCTTTGTCTGTTCAGATTAACTGGGCTCCAGGCAGTTTGCCCTGAAGTGCAACAGACATGTATGAAGTCAAGACTAGCCTGCTGTAGAAGGAGTAAGTAGGATAGTGGTCAGGAGGAGCTATAATTTATTTTTCTATGGATTTTCCTCTGTTTTTAAATCCTCCTCTTTACAGGGAACACAAGTGCACGTGGCAAGGTGGAGGAACTGCAGACCTATCTCCACAGGTATAGTTGCCACACCAGTGAAGCCCTTGGGACTTTTCAAAGCATGCTCCAAGAGGACCCAAACTTGTCCCAGTGCAAGATTGTAGGGGAAGTATTATTAAACAATCTGGGTGCACAAAGATCTGGAGGACCACACTGCAAGAAGTGTGAGACAAACATTTGGTGCCTTACAACTCTGTAATCAAATCAGAAAGCAGTTCTCCACCCTCTCAGTGAGCTTTTGCACAGCTCACTTAACTTCTGAGGTATAGGAGCCCTTTGTCCTTGTTTTCAGAGACAAAATCGTGTTGAGCTTGGAATGCCCTTTGAATCTTTGATTCTGACCATTTGGCAGACCTGGTACTTTAGCTCTGTCCTATATTTCACCTGACCTGTTGCTCCATTTTTCTCTGTTAAGACAGCATACATGCACTCAGTGGTAAGTGCTAAGAACCACAGTTGTGCTACAGCACACACTCCTGTGCAAATCTCATCCTTCCCACTAAGACCAGTCTTTGCTACCTGGTCAGTGAAATTAATGAAACTTGTTGGAGATTAACACTTGTCTCCTCTATTAAATGTGAAATTTGTCAGTGGGCTCAACCAAACTGCACAAATTAAAAATAGCAAAGGACAGCAAATGTGGAGTCCAAGAAGTTGAGGAAACTTGCCTAAGAATTTTCAATGGTAGGTCTCATAATCTTTGAGGAGAGAAGCCTACTAAACCCTGTTCCCAGGAAATGCAGTTTTCTGCACCACAGGTACCCACACACTACATTCCCATGCAGGGTGTTTTGATGAGAGGAATACAGGCAGCAAGACTGATTTGATGAGAGCACAGCAACATACCATAAACATTCCTGGCTGTTTTTCAAACATCTGGTTCAATCTAGTTTTGCATGAAAGAGATGCTCAGTTGATGTAACCTCTTTTCCACAACGTCCTTATTTTAATCAGTGATTGCATAAGAAACAGAATTTGGCCTGTGCTCAAGTTTTTAAGAATTTGTCTAGATTAGTTGGTTTTCTTGTATTTTCCAGCAAAAGGTTCAGTGGGGCACTACCTAAACCAAAAAGCCATTATTTTAGTAATGTAAAAACCTGCCATTTACATTCAACAAGCAGATCAAAAGATGATCTTTTATAAACAAAATTCCCATCCCACAGACACAATGGTATGTACCATAACATCACACTTTGCCAAGAGATTCCAGTATAAGACACAGTAATTCAAAAGAAATAGTGTAAGTTTATTTGACGTCAACATTTCTTTGTCAAGATCTAAGTAAAGAAAACACACAGTAGAAAAAGTTGTACAAAGCAGCAATGGATTTACATTACATTAAAGTTACCCTAAGCTATTAAGTCTCAGTCCTAAAAAAAGTAAAAACCCATCCTGGTGCATGGAACTTACAGAGAATGATTATAAGGTATACAGGATTATAAAACTGGCTTCTTTTGTTTTACCTCTATAATCCTTTTAAATGACAATTGATTTGTAACTGTAACTAATTGGAAAATTCTATATCAAACAGATCGGGTAATTCCAGTTTTGAGAAACTGTAGGAAACTATTCCCCTGTACCCAAGCACTAAAACTGATCCCATTTTCCTGCTTTCTAAAAAGGGACACGGTCAAGAAAAAGCCTTAAAACATGTAGTTTCTATGCATTTTGCGTGTTACACTGCAAAAGACAGTTTGTTCTGGTTTCATGTATGTATGTTAATTAGAGATGCAGCAATGTGTATCACTGAGAAACTGGAAAAGTAAACATGGATTGAGTTGTCTATTCTGAACAGCGAGAGAAAAAGCAACATGAAAAAGCAGCTCAACCCACAAAATTCAGATATATTTTCCAGACATCCTTGCAGCAATTGCAGGTGCCCTTAACAGGCATGTCCATGCTCAAGCAGCTCAAATGTTATGACTCAATTAATGTTTTTAAATTCTTTGATTTTATTAACATAAAGTATTCTTAGAACAGGTAAGTACGTTTACTGTATACAGTCTTTCTCTTGACAGTGTCCCTTTATGTACAACAGTTATAGTACAGTTTTTCAGAAGTCATTTTAAATAAACGAGAATCAATTACATTAAAAAATACTATCAGGCTGTTTTCGACACCAACAACAAAGAGATTTTAATACTGATTCATTAACAGCAACATTAGAAAACAACCTAACAAACCATAACCCTTAGCTTGCTTTGATTTTTATCTAAATCTTCTGGTAGGAAAATGTAAACAATTTTATTGAACAGTATAGGCACATGCCAGATTACAGGCTAATGCCAGATATCTGCACCCTCACTGTTAGTGCCAAGAAGTGAGGTGTGGTCTGTCCTTATCCCATGTGAGGAACTTCGAGTTTTACCACTGGAAGCTTGGAACAAAAACAGAGTACATGCAGCTTCAGACCAAACCCGCATGCCCTACTTGGGGTAAAACAAATAAACAACATCAGACAAAACAAAATCTATTGGACCTCACTAGAAGGCCTGCTTAAATAGGAAATGCAGGAATGAATCTCTTAGAGCTGTGTTTGGTTCACAGATAAGGCTACATCCCATTCTGCAATACACAAGACACACTCTGGTGTCACCCACTGCTTCAGCAGATTATCTGCTCCATTAACTTTCACAGGGTGTTTCACTCTCCCACATCCTAGCTGTAGATGCAGTTTTTATGTAGAAGTGATCACATTTTAGCTTTTGGTTCTAGGACTTGGAAAAAAAAATCTGTATGTATTTTTCTGCCATTGCTCACTTTGGAGGTTGATCATGGTCCCAGTTTAGCAAAGAACTTAAGCATGTGCTTAAAAAAAATATTAAGACTGATCTTAATGGAAGTAACCTTAGACTCAGAGGCTTTGCCAACGGTGCCTGGAAGGAAAGAAGTCCACAAACAAAATACATTTAATGGCTCAACCCTGCTTCTTTTAAATGCAACAGAAGTTTTTTCCACTGTACTTCCACAGAAGTAAGATAGTTCTCTGAGATTTATCCGATAGATTATACATAAGCAAAAAAGAAAATAATTCAAGAATCTAGTCTATATATTAAAACATCTGCACATTCCTGCCACGATTTTAAGAAAAAGCAAACCACTCTTAATATTTAACAAGAACCTCTAACTTTTAGTACACAGCTACAAAATGAAACAAAATATGATGAAGACAGGCTTTTGTATCAATAAATTTGCCCTTTATTTTGGCTGTGGCCAAACGACACTCTTTTCAAAAGACCTTTATTTATAAAGAAGCAACTAACTTTTTTTCCCCCATAATTTAACTTTTAAAACATATATTAAAGTTATATAAGTGGAAGCACATTTATTCCGTACCCTCCAAAATAAACACTTCTATCAAGGTTTTTTAAGATACTGTATAAAAGCTAATAGAAAACCAGAACTACTATATAAACATCTCATATTTAAACTTCAGATATCCTGAATTCCTTTACTACACAGGAACTGAATTTAAAAAATTACCCACAGAACACGCTCAAATTTTAAACCAGAACTTAAACAAGAAACCTCCAAAACAACTAAAGAAAAACTTAGGAGGAGGCTCTTTAGAACAAAAATATTTTATGGATTCTTTATAATACATGATATGCTAGGAAAAAAGGTCAAGGATTCTTCAAAGATGTTGTGGAATCTTTTGATTTCGAGTGTTTGGATCATCATACCGAACAGCAGAATCCCAGCTGGTAGTTAGATGACTATGACATAGCTGAACTCATTGCCATCTTCCTTTAGAAATCACACTGATTTTTGAAAGGCTATATAGAAACTTCCAGACTGTTGTGTAGAAGAACCACTGGTGAAAACTTAGGAACCATTTACAATAAAATTTTATATGTGCAGTTCTCTTAAAACATTTAAAGGATATTAAGTGAAGCTTTATGCTTTTTCGGTTTTCTTGAATGAGATTAACTGCAATAACCATTGTTTTGAAATTGTTTCAGGTAAGAAAGTAATTTAGTCTTATTAAGTGTAATAAAAGAAGTCAGTAACTAGCAATGTCACTATTACACTAGTACCTTGTTTTAATTGCAACGTCACGAGAAGAGTTGAACTGACATCCTAACAAATCAGCATAACTGTATTCCACTACAGTTTGCCTGAAAGAGGCCAGAAAAGAACTAAATGCTACTATTAAAACTGTGTGGTAACAATTTTAGATTCCTTTTGGTAATTGAAAAAGAGTCAGAGGTCCATCCTCAGTCAATTCTTTTAACTCACAAGAAAAATAATTGGAAAGAAAAAAATCTGCTGGAAAAAAAATGGTCACTCACTTGGGCTTTTCCTACCAAAAAATAGCCTCCTGCATGTGCCTAACTAAGGATGCCCCTCCTTAGATTCTAAGGAGTTACAATTGTGCTTAGTTTTGCTAAATCTTGGTGTCAGCTTACAATACTTTTTACTTTTGAGTTTGGGATGCTGAAAACAGTATTCATGGTTACACAGAGAATTAAAGTCTCACTCCTGGTCTCCCTGAAACTGTTGACCAAACTTTGAAGGAACCTAGACTGGGCTTCCCCTACATAGAGTGTGGAGCGCAACCCTCCTCTGCACTTGCTGGAATTGGCCAGAACCATAAATACTGTTTGCATCATTTGCATTAAGCCTTCACCACTCCATTATGTTTAGGTTCTAGCAAAAGAATTTTTCATTGTTGATTCGCCAATCTACTTCTGGATAAATATTTACTTACAGAATAATTCTGGACCTTTACTGTAGCTTCTTGTAAATATCTATGATCCTACTTAAAATAAATGCTCCAGTTGTGATTTGAGGTAAATAACAGAACCACACAGAGTATCTGCAGCCCATTATTACCGTGATTTTCAACAAATGAGGAATTGCAGCACAGTATCACATATGATAGAAAGCGGCAGAAAGAAATATGCTATACATTGTACTGATAAAATGCAGTGATTGTAGTGTGATGTTTTTTTCCTCTGCTTTGAGCTGGATATGTATGCTTAATACAAATTTCAAATACATACTTCTTCATTTATACAGATGTCTATCTATAAATATTTACATTTCTAGTTTTTTGTTAAAACATACCTTGGTACTCATGGCCAAGCTTATTACTGTGTGTAAGAACACAGCTCATCCTTTAATGAGCTTTCTTTCTTTTACAGTTATACATTCCTTTGTAGTAGTAATTACAAACAGTTGTACAAATAGTGGAAACAAAATTAAGAACCTTGTCTGACACCCATTCAATCTGAGTTCATATTATAAACAGTACCATTTGCATCGTAATGACTGCTAATACAATGACTTTAACTACTGAAGTATCTATAGGAAATTAGTCTTTGGGACATTCCATAAAGCAAAGTACCCCCTCCCCCAATTCTCCTTAGAAACTTTTAATTAAATGGCTGAAAGCAGGCTTGCTGCTACTTTTTATATAAAATCTTAGTAATAATATTGCTGACTTTAGATTCTAATTTGCACAAGTTCCATATAACAACAAAACAATTCTATGTTCCCTTAAAATATCAAATGTTTGTATCCAATAACATCAGGATTACTCAAACTTGAGGTTTATTCGTTATTGCTAAAGGTTTCTAAGACCTATGTCAATACATCAACTCACTCCACCCACTTCCTCCCTAACTGCAAGCGCATGGCAATTACGTATATGGGCCTTGTGTGCTGGCTTCTTAAAAAAGAAAAATGTAGTTTGTTACCGTATGTCACTACTATAAACGCACAGGTAAAATCCAAGTTGTTGTTGCTCTTTCATTTAATATATAACTTTATATATAATACACACGCACACGCCAACATCACGGGATGAAGATCCATGCACACAATCCAGATGTGATCATTATTTCAGTGTTAAATGAAATAAAAATTATTCTGTTACTACTAGATCCCAGACCACAACATTTTATTCTGCTTTCTGCCTACTAACCACATTAGCTGACTTTTAATCTTCAAACCCGAGCAGCATCACAAACACCACATTTTTAATTATAATTAATTTTAATAATTGTGAGCCTCTTAAGAATCCTACGGCATACATCTGAGATCCTGAACACAGCCTCCACTGAACTGCTGTTTAAGGTTATCTGTTAAAGCTAATTGTGTGTCTGTTCATGGCTCCAAAGACTGAAGGCTGTCTTGAAAGTCCTGTGACAAAGTTTACACATGTATTGTCTTTTGAATGTGATCGCTGAGAGTGGTGGAGCATGATAGAAGAGCGTATCTGACTCCTGTGGTACAAACAATTTTTCAGTAGTAGTAGAGCTTTCAGACAAGCCTGTTGGACTATCAGGCTCCAAAGGCTGGATTTTGGGGAGGGGTGGAGGTAATGGTGGTGGTGATGGAGAATTAGCTGGTGGACATATCTCAGGCTCCTTATTTGTGGACTCCTCTGTAGACTGTGACATGTGAGACTGGAAGTGACTCCACAGCCGGAAATTGGTTCGGAAGGCCTTGTTGCAAACGTGACAAATAAATGGCTTCACAGAGCATAAGAGCTCCTGATGACGCTCTAGTTGTTTGCGTACAGTGAAAATCTTTCCACACTTTTCACACGGCCACAAACCAGCATCTTTGTTGGAGACTACTTCCTTAGGTTCTCTACTTGTTTCGGTGACCTCCTCCTCTACATCATCTGAAGGCTCTTCTTTGATCTGAATTTTAAACTGCTTGGAGACACTTAAGTCTTCAGGCAGGCATGAGGAATCTTCAGAATCAAAATTTATTTGTTCTGATGAATCACTGAACACACCATCTTCCTTTGCAGTTACAAAATTATTCATTTTACTGGACTCTGACTGAGGAGGCAATCTGGATGAGCTTGTTATTTCTCCATTGTGATCCACAATAGGTAAAGCAAAGTTCTCTGATGGAGCCATTGTATTTTGATTGTGAACTTCAACTTGATGACGCCAGATGCTAAAGGATGATTTAAAGCTACGCATACACTCAAGACAAGTAAGCTTCTTGTACTCACACTTGCTTTCATGCTCGTGTGTCAGCTCCGGAGAAGAAAATCTAAGGCTGCAGTAAGGACAGACGGTAGTATTTCTACAGAGCCGCTCATGATTTCCCTGTTCGATAAGTGAAGAGAGCTTAGCATTGCAGAGACGGCACTGATAAACTTCTTTGCTTTCTACTGGACCTTCAATATGAATATGATCTTTCTGCTTTGGAGCCTTGTTTCCTCCCATTGCTTTCTCCCCTGGGTGCATTTTTATGTGCTGTTTAAATTGCGAGAGGAAGCGATAAGCTTTGCCGCAGTAGGTACAAATATAAGCTCCTTTGGTTCTTGATCTCAAGTTCCTTTTGATGACCTGCTGTGCTTGTGAAGCAGACTGTCCCTGAAAACCTTGCTTGCCACGTCTTAGCTTAACAATCAGAGCCTTCTTAATCTCTCTCTCTCTCACGATATCAATCAGTTTCCTTTGGAACTTTTCATCCAAAACAGCATGTGAACTGGAAGCTGGTGAGGGATTCTTCACAATTCCATGTTGTGTCTGGCAGTGTGTCCACACTTTGAAATTTGTGTGAAATCTCTTATGGCATATGTCACAAGCATAGGGCTTCTCTGGATTATGATACATATTAACATGACGATGAAGACCTGCAGTTGATCTGAAAATTTTAAGGCAGTGCTTGCATTTGAATTTTTTATTTGGTCTTGCTTCTTCCATCTCGCTGTATTCATCTTTACTGACATCAGAATCGGGAAAATCTGCATCAAGGTGTGTAGGGCTTGAGCCCTCCTCAAAGTTGTCTACTGACCCTGGAGAACCCCGGTCATCTGCCTGCTCATCTGTCTTCAGTTTCTTAAATGGTAGTCTGCTATCAGCTTGAAATCTTCTTTTTTCTGTACGTCTACTTGGTTCCTTATCATCCTCCTCAGATTTAAAATTGAAGTCTTTATTTACTGAAGCATCACCCACTGTAACTCGTATTATTTCAGCAGGATCTGAAAGCGGACTGCTAGGTTCAGTTTTTATTCGCATTTCTGAGAGAGGGGAAGCCACCTCTCGATCCGTTGACTGAGAGGCACTGAAGGACCTAAGGCGATGTGGGTGCATTACCTGTGGTTTTTCATCTAAAAGTAACTTCTCTGATGACTCTTTCAAGGACGACTTTTGAGATACAATGTTAAACATCTTCTGGGAATCATTAGTTCCTGGTGAGGAGCATGATGATACCTGTGAAGGTTTTAGGTCAACTGAAGGTGAGTAAACAGGAACCTGGCTGTCCATGGACAGCGATCTTCGAAGGAGACTTTTTACAAGTGGCCCACTTCTGTCAATGCTTTGGTTTTCTGGACCAGATCCGCTAGATGGGATTACTAGTCCTAACTTTGAGTAGTATAACAAATTCCTATCTTCACTGTGACCATTTCCTTTTCCTGCCTCTCGCAACAAAAATGTAGATTCTGATGTGCCACACAGAGACAAGACTGGTGGACGTGGTCTTTTTAATGACATCTCTGTGGCCTTTCCTCTTGAAAGCTGACCACTGCTTCCTGGTTCATCACTTGCACCTTCTTTCTCTGCTAAAGGCATTTGAGGCAGTACTGTGTTTCTTTTCACTAAACCAACTCTGCTCTGATCCTCCACAGTTCCAGAAGTTTCATGAAGCTTGGCATAGCTCAGAGGACTTTCTTTCAGCCATCTCCTTTCAGTCAGTGGTAAGTCGTGAAGGGTTTCGGATGGTTTTGTTACTTGTGGTCTAATGTTAGTTTTGACAGCAACAGAGGCTGATGGTTTAGTATGGCTTAAATCATGCTGTGTTTGACTTATACTTTTCACTTGTGCTTCCATTCTGTTCTGACAGACAATGACACTTCTCTTCTGAGAACTGCTTTCATCTTCATCTTGATACGGTATTTTCTTAATAGGGCAAGCTGGAAATGGAGCTTGAGGACTCTTAGAAACAATGTTTGTAAGAAAGGATATTCCGAGACTGTAGCCCAGCTCTTGCACAGCTGCAAGACTCCCTTTTTCAATGAACAAGGATGACGAATAAATGTAGTTTAACACATTATCGAAAGCATCTGGCTCACAAAAGTCGAGCTGAAACACTGACTGCGCCTCATTCTCCTTATTCGTGAACAGAGTCTGGAAGTACTCACTGCTGGCAGCCAGAACATTTTTATGAGCTCGAAATTTCTGGTCTCCTACTATAAGAACAACGTCGCATAACTGTCCTTTTAGACGCTCCTCATTCAGTGCGCTTAGGAGTGAAATGGCATGCGCTGGATTTATGTAATGTAAGAGCCCCTCCATGATTCCGGTGCTTCTGAAAAAGAACAACAAAAAGTTGTAGGTTGCCTTATGTGAACTGCTGTAAAAGATAAGTAAACACACCCAATGCCTCTGTACTTCATAAACTGGCGAACCCACTATCAACACTACTCCTCCAAACAGCTTGTTTAGAGGAAAGGTGCAGAAATTAAAACAACACTGATAACTCCAACAGATGCAAAGGCACGAGAGGAAACAGTTCATGTGACCCTTTTCAAAGACACTGTTAGTTGCTAATCTCAGGCAAGAGTATTGCACCTAATGAATTGAGGGAAGGATGGAGGATATGTTATCTTCCTGCAGTACTCCATACCACATGAAGGAGCAGCAGCAGTTCAATCATTCTTTATCATCTTTTTCTCATTTTTAGCTTTATAAAGTTCTTTCTACCTTGGTATCCACATCAATAAACTACTGAATCATATTCCTAAAGCTTAGTTACGCCAAGTCAGCTTTCTGAGGCTAAGCAACCCTAGTAGTCTCCTGCTGACTAGACAAATTAATGGGTTTTGTTGTCGTTTTTAATAACAGAATGATGGCAAAGGCACTGGGAAGGGAGAAGGAAGCAGAACCATTGTCTGCAATCAAGAATAACTCTAAATGTTTGCTTATGCTTAACAAGTGTTGTTAATATATATTCCTAGCTGTCAAATATGTGTCATTTATAACTGCACTGCCAGGACCTGAATTCTTTGAAATATCACAGTTATAACTGAAGTATTCCCACATTGCTTTGTTCTAGCTTAAAAGCATTCAAAGAACTGAACTCATTTTATTCATTACTATAAGAGCACTTTATGCCCACAGCCCATATACCTGAGAAACAGTTACCCTCAGATGCATCCAAGAGTACAATAAACACAAATCAAACGCTCCATGTTCCATGTGCCTCAAGACACAGCCTACTCTGTACTGCAGAGTAGCAATAATTCAACAGACTGCTCTCAGTTAGATCTTAATAAAAGAACAGAATCAGGTTTTAAGTTCATGGCCACCCTTACAACTCTGCTCAAGACTGCTTGCAAGAATTTTATACTATCTTCCTACATGGCAGTAGCAAAACAAGTAAATGTTTTGTCCATTAAAAGCAATTAACTTTTTACAACTGTTTTGAGAAACTACTCTTTAATTTATGGCATTAATTTAGGCCCAGCAACTAAGCACCATATGGCCACTCACTCATATCCTGGTGCGATGGGGAAGAGAAATGAAAGAAAACAGGTAAAACATGTATTGAGACAAGGTTAACAGGACAACACAAGGAGAGGAGAAATACTAACAATACAGGAATATACAAAGCAAGTGATGCACAATGCAATCATCCACTGCCTGATGCTCAGCCCATTTCCAAGCTGCAACCCTCACCCCTGCAGGCCAGCTCCCCCAGTTGTATGTACTGGTTGTATGTACTGAATAGGACATCATGTGGTATGGAATATTCCCCTTGGCTAGTTCAGGTCAGCTGCCCTGGCTGAGTTCCCTTCCAGTTTCTTCTAAAAATTAACTCAACCCTAGCTGAACCAGGGACAGTTTATAATTTACACATGATGTCTGCTACTACAATGGGAAGAATTCACTAGTTATCTGCTTCCTTTGTGGAACTGCAACTTGAAGCAATGAAGTGTGACTGGCCCTCACCCAGTCTCATGGTCTGGAACAGTCATCAACGCTTAAGAGTGTTACTAGAACAAGTGTTCCAGGAACACATCTTTTCCTTCAGCTTCATCTGAAAGAAATCAGTTTACAAGCTCAGATTCATCTCGGATGCAAGCTGCAGTGTGGTACATGGAGGTAACAGATCAGCAGCGTGCGTATGAAGGAAACTTGAACTAGAACAGTACTGTACAGAAGACGTGCAACGGAATTTGCTGCAGAAGCCTTCATTCAAGAATACAGTGGGAAAGAAGTATATTAGTAAAATATTTTGAAGTATTTTCAAATATTTATTTTAATCTGCTTTATTTGGCCTTGTGTTTTATGTAAGACAGTCACAGAATAAACACCATGTAATTGCTGTGTGTTCCTATGTGTAACACACTAATCGTATTACTAGAGATGAGCGTAAAATCTATACATCTAAAGAAGAATCCATCCATCCTTCTTTTCATGCTCTCCTTTTTTTATTCATAGAACCCATTCTATTTGTTACATTAAATGAGAGATAAGCATCCCACCGCAATCCTGCCTTTCATTCTTGGAGCACGGCCTCTTCTGTGCAGTGACAGAGGCAGAGCTTTGTGATGCAATGTAACCAAGGCCGCAACATAAACAAACAGCAAGGAACCAAATTAATCTTGCAAACGCAGCTTTAATCCCAGTATTTCCTAATTCCAGTGCTTGACTTTCAGCTTAGTAGCCTTTAAACACAACAGTGAAACAAGCTATGATACATTAAAAACCCAAAACTGCTTGCAAAACCATTTAAAGACATTTACAAGGATCATCTGAAAGCCGGAAATACTCAGATGTGAAAAAACCCCAAACCCAAACATTACCAGAGTAAATGGACAGTGTAATAAAATTTCCCTATGTGAACACTTTTTAGTAACAGAATTTATCCAAGACTTTCCTGCTTTACAGGAATGCCACTGTAATTCCTGATCTACAAAAGGTAGATCTTACCTGCATACTGCAGCTCACTCTTCCTTCAGCTGTGCCAGTACAAATATCTGCATGCCTGTACTACAGAGCAGATCAGACAATAAATAAAAAAGAAATCATATTTCTTCTCAATTATGGTCAATTTTTATACTAAAATACCATCTAAATGTCAGCTGCATTGGCATAACTGAAGAGGCAGCAAACAGTGGCAGCAGAGCAGCTACAGGTAGACAAGAAGTCCTACCAGCAGTTCCAATGCCTGGCTGACTGCCCAGCCCTGACACAAAAGGTATGTTTAGCTCTTGTGCAGATAACACTACTACAGCTGTGTCCTGTAGTGCTAGGTTTGATTCCAAGTGTTGGAGGACTCGTACTTTCTCAGCTGAAGATTGTTTTGCCATTAACTACCCAAACTCTTTCCTCCAGATAATGTTTCCGTTTTCTCTGACCATTTTTTCCAGCTATAATCACTACTGACTCAAAACAAAGCTCTTTTTTTCCGTTATGTTTGAGCGACATCAAGGAAAAAGCAGGAGCATGTAAAAAAACGTCCCATTATCTATGTTCAGGTGCTACATGCTACAGCAGCTGCTGGTTCTCAGGAGGAACAGTGACTGCAAGACTTCAGACCCAGGAAGGGCAAGTGCAGCAGAAACACATGCAGCTCTCCTTCAGGAGGGCAAAAAGAAACTTTAGGGTGAGTTTTCACCAGCCCTCTACTGATCTCAGCAAACTATATTTCAAAAGTACCATATTTGGTTTATTTTATTCCTCGAAGAAGGGTAGGAAAAAAGACACCTCTACTATTGCAAAATTACTTTCTGCAAAAAGAAAATTTCTACTTGAGAAAGCCCTTCACATGGTGAGTGTGAAAAAGCTTCACCTTTGGCCTTGCAGTTTATTGATTATTAACAGCTGCCTGCCTTTAAAGTGGTAGCTCCCCTTCCTTTCCTCTGTCCCTTACTCTCAGATCTCCTCCCAGTTCTGTGGTACTCTCCTCTTTCTCTCATCAGCTCTGCTGCTCATTAGACCTCCCAGTAATTTGATTCGTAAAATGAAGCAGGAAACAAACAAACAAAACCAGTCCAGTGCTTCATCTAGAGAAGCCAAGAAACTATCCACTGTCAGCAAGTTGCTCAGTCAGCTCTGCCCACCTGATTCTCCACCTTCAGAAACTACGGAGTCACCAACGCTGAAAATTTTCACACAAATCAGGTAGATATTTATGTGAACAACTTCAAGGCAACAAGAGGTCAGTCCCCAGCTTATAGCTCCAACGGTTTTCAGCTGATGGACACCCAGCTCGCTGGGACTACTGTTTTAACCTAGATGATTCTAAGATTCCGTGTCTCCTAGTTACATTGTGTGATGTCATCAAAACTGATGCTGGCTGGGCTGTACGCAAACGGAAATCAGTGACTTGGAGGGGGGGGGTGTGTGCAGTCAGGATGGCAGGGATGCCCACTGTCCCCCCCGTAAGGACTGTTCCTGCACTAACCACAACTAATCTAAGAGATTACTGACAATAAATTGCATCCTAAATATTACTCACACTGTTAAGTGATGATGCAGGGTAAATCGTAGATAAGGAGATTAACATTGAGATAAAAAAGGGAAAAGTATTTCTTTCCTGAAGAATGCTATTTAATTGTATACGAATTACTGCGAAAGGACAAGCTTCACAACATTTTTGTAAAAAATTATTTGGCCAAAAGAATTTTGCATCACAGATTATGTGAAAAGATTTAGTGCAACAAAGGTGTGGCATTTCAGTATATCTCAGAGGGAAAACCTCCTCAACAATTGGAGCCAGGTGATTTTACAACTTTCTTATTTTTGATGGCTTGCAAGACTGATAAACTGATGGTAGTGGTAGAGGCAGAATGAGTTTAGGTAGGCAGAATGAGTTGCTCAACACTTTCTTTTCTCTTTCATAAAATATGATTGAACTATTTGAGAACAACATAATAAAGTAGCCAATAAACAAAGATAACAGATTTATTTTTTAATTATTTCACTGCTGAATAAAACAGAACTACTGCCTTAAACTTATCATTAAGAAAAAAAGATTACAGTACATAGACTACTATTAAATCTAAACCATAAATATTTAGGGAAAACAACTCCCTTTGCACAAATAAGTATTCTAAAGCAGAATTTATTGCAGTCTTTCTGTTTGCAGCAAGTGATTTTGCTGCCTCTTAAAAGACTGTTTTTCGTCCTTTCTGAAGATCTCAGACATCAAATGTAGCAGAGTTCATTATGCAACAGCTCACTTGCTCAGAAGTTGAGAATTTCTATTAATGAGCACTGGAAATAGCTGCAACTGTTAATGTGTGACTCACAGCATAGTACCTCCCAGTGCAGCACAAATCATACGGTGGTTACAGCCCAACTTCCTCTCCCCAGCAACTCCTCCTTCTCTGTAGGAAGACACTATTTTGCAGATAAAACAACTTTAAAACCTTGAAAACTATAATAGGAAATCATTTGATTTTTTTTTTATGGTAACTGTGTCACAGCTACTGAAGTTCAAAAAGAAAATTCAATACAGTATGAAAGCTCACAGCCTTCTGTCAAGTTTCCTGTTAAACCCAAACACTGGCATGACTCTCACTAAGGAAAGCATAGGCATTACCATGAAGATTATAAGAGCACCAATTCTTTAATTCTCCATTAATGTTCTCCAGCATCACGCACAGAAAACCTAATGTTTGTGATAGGAAGCTTCCAGTGATCTGGAGGGTTCTCAGTCTGAGAAGTGTGTTGAAACTGAGTCAGCTGACAGAGTATCACCCTGCCACTTGGAACCTACAGAGCAGAAAAAGGAAGCACAAATGTTCTTATTTATCATACTCGTGTACCATTACCATTACATAACATCGCAGAGAGGTCTTCAGAGGCTTCTTACAAGCCATTGTCACTTTTTACATTAGAGTGCTTTTAAGGCGTTACCTTAAGACTCGAAAAAATATAAATCACACAGCTCAGTCTGACTTCAGTAACATTTTAGATCACAGGGCAAGGCTGAACTTATTGGAGGAGTCAGAACACCACCAAGAGCAGAGACATAGTTGGTCACTCCCTCTCAGTTTTGATCCTCAGGGGTTATCTTGGCTCCAGCAGGCTTAGGGGAGCTCACAGCTGGAGAAACCCCTTATAAATCCTAGCATGACACACACTGTTGTAGCTGAAAACTCCAGAAGTTGTACTTTTTGACATTTCCCTGTGAGTCCCTACTTAAAACGCGCAAATGACAGTTTGTTCTTAAACAATGATTCACTCAGGCTGGATGGGTTTTCTGCAGGGAAACTAAACCTTCTTATGAGGTTACAACCATATGGGCTTGAAGGTAATAGATTTTTAAGAGGGATGCCAGATTTCCTTCCATCCAAGACGGAATAATTAATTTTCTTGGTGAACAATGTTTATAAAAACAGTTGCTAAAGTTTGCTCAAAACTTCCCTTGAAGCATAGTTTTCCCTTGAAAACACCAACATAACCATGGTGGAAAGTTTTGGTCAAAGCAGTCAGTTTGTAAGTTTGGGCAAAGTCAGAACAAAACACTGCAAGTGGCAGTATTCAAGCAATATAAACATAAATCAGTACTAGAGTTACCTGATAATTATTTTCTCTGATTAAGTACTGAAAGCCTTGCTGAACAAAAATAATTTTTTTAAAAAAAAAATCTATTTTCACACTGACATTTATCTAAGGATCAAAATATTAACTATACTCTAAATGTGAGATCTTCACTGTATTCACAGAAAGTTGTGTGATTATGTAATTAATCACCATCTTTTTTTAAACCTACAGCCTACTAACCTCTTATTTTCACAGTGAATCTAAGAACAAAAAAGCCTTAATAGTTCTGGAGCTTAGTCTTTTTAGCCTGGAGAAAAGCTGGCTGAGGGAACACCTTATTGCTTTCTACAATGACAGAATGGGTGTTACTGTCTTGTCACAAGTAACAAAGGATAGGTGAACAGGAAATGGCCTCAGGTTGTGCCAGGGGACGTTTATGTTGGACATTAGGAAAAATTTCTTTACTGAAAGGATCATCATGCATTGGAACAGGCTGCCTGGGGAGGTGTCTGGATCACCATCCCTGGATGTATTTAAAAGTCATGCAGATATGGAGCTTAGGGATTCGGTTTAGCAGTGGGCTTGTTATTGTTAGGTTAATGGGTGGACTCGATGATCTTAAAGGACTTTTCTAATCTAAATGATTCCATGACTAATTATTAAGAAGCACTTACTCAGCACTTTCATTGCAATGAAATTCCACAATAATTCTAGTCTCATAATATCTCCTTAAGTTTTCCTACTGGCTGATACTATGTATGTGAGCTGCACTCCACCTGGACCTATTGCAACAGTTTGGGTTTCAAAGAGCATTTAAGTTAAGCTGTCTCTGATGGCTGTGATCCAGCAAAATACCACCCACAGCTTTCTGCAAAAATGTGGCACATGTTGGTGTATGGCATGGAAGTGTTTTCCACTTGATAAGATGTACTTTTTCCTACTCATCAACTCTACAGTCCAAGGGCCCTCAGACTTGTGAAGCTACACTGTGTGCAGTAGCTGCATGTGCTTAGAGGCCACAGGGACCTCGCTGGATTGCTTCGCATGCTGAAGCAGAGTCACAGAATATCTGCGGATGGAAAAGGCCTTTTAAGATCATGAAGTCCAAACTTTGGCCCAGCGCTGTCTGGTCACCACCACTAAACCATGTCCCTATGCACTACGTCCACAGGTCCTTTAAGTACCCTCAGGAATGGTGACTGCCCAGTGCCCTGAGCAGCCGGTTCCAATGCCCAATGTCCCTTTCAGTCTATAAATTCCTCCTAACACCCAGCCTAGCACGGCTCTCCCTTCCGGACCCACCTAGGAACACCGCCTTGTGTTACGGTTCGTATCTGAGCCGGTGTCTACCTGGGGCGGGTGAGTCACGACCCGCAGCTCCCGCAGCCGGGCAGGGAAGCGCCTCTAACACTGACCTGCGGGAGGTGACGCTACTGCCCCCAGCCCCGCATCCCACTACCGCGGGGCAGCCACGCACGCGCCATGACGACGGCAAACGCCTGCACACACCACCCGCCAACACTAACAGCGCCTGCGCAGGCGCAGTCATACGCAGCCACTTTTTTTCCTCCCCAACACACAGACACCCTCCGCCCCTTTCCCCAGCGCATGCCCGCGGAGGCGGGCGGACGGATCCATGCGGCGAACTGGAGCAACGCTGCACGGGGCATGCGCGGGAGG
>JAOXOE010000001.1:70107983-70177213 GCA_028565055.1 Phoeniculus purpureus
TACGAACGGTGCGATCAGGAATACGCAGCACTGAAACAGCTCCATGCAGAACTGGAGCAGAAGTACGTAGCGGCATCAGGAGACAATGAGCAGCTGAAGCTCCAAGTAGACATTCTATCTAAAGAAGCACAAGAGTCTAAAACAGCTTTGGACAAAGTAAAATTAGAGGTTAGTGTCAGTTTACTCCTTGTTACAGAAGCTGTAAGAAATGCCCTCGTGGTATTTGGAAAACTCTTTTTGAGAGAGGAGAGCACCAGTGCACACTTCTGACAAAGGCTGGGCACTGGCATGGGTGCTGCATTCCCGCTATGGATTTGATAGCTCCTAATCTCATCATTCCTAAGATAGGCCACAGTTTAAGTGGGACTGTGTTTTGGAAAGACTTGCTGCAGAGGAGAACCTGTATGAAGGTTCTGCAGGCGACTGATTATTTAATGTGTGCCAAAATATAAGCAGCTGAGATAGACCAACTCAAAGAGGATGTAAAAGACAACGTTTCAATGGTAGGAAATTTGTTTCTATAGAAATTAGGCTGTACAAGTGAGCAAGATGAGTGTAAAAACATGCATTGCCTATGTTGGCATACAGGGGAGTGGGGGTTTATGTTCTGTGTTGGGTTATTTTTTTAATTCATGGAGTGATTACTAATATTTCAAAATATTTGTTGTTAATGTCTTTGGAAGAATATTTTGGCACATGAAGAGCTCAGAAACACGCAGAATTCTCTCAAGCAAGCGGAGGACTCTGTTAAGAAGTTGGAAAAAGAGATTTCTGAAAAAGAATCTCAGATTCTGGGTGTTGAGGAAGCACTGGGGAAAACTATTAAAGAACTTGAAATACGGGTGAGGCATTATGAATAATTCAGACTGACAATGCTTTCAGTGTGTTTTACTTCTAGTTCAGAAGTATACTGATCAGGATGAGATTGCAATTATTTTGATTTCTCTCCTGTTATAGATTCAGCCATTAACTGAGATGCTGAACAGCGTGTTGTGTGAAAGAGACCGGTTACTGGCTGAAAGGACTAGTCACTTTTCCCAGCCTGAACAAATGTCGTCATTTAATCAAGGAAAAGATGAACTACAAAAACTTCTCCAGGATATCAGGTCTGAGCGGGACCAGCTCAAGACAGAAATGCGAAAGAACTACGAGATGGTTGGTGTTGCAGAATGTATACCTAAGTTATGCATCACCTCTTGCCTTGACTAGCACTTAACTACGCATGCTTTTGTTGTAGTTTGTTGAAACAAAGCTGGGATGTGGTGTAAGCCATCTGAAGCAGAAAGACCTGAATGATATCTCCATTCAAGTGGACCCACTGGATAGTGCAGAGCAGCAGGTGGTTGATGGCAATTTGAAGGAAAATACCTTGGAAATCAAGGTAAACTTTTCTGCCCATGTCAGGGACATATGTAAAACTTTAATCCTATTTGTTCTGAAGCATAAACCTCTCTCCTATGTCTCACATGTAAATGTAAAACTGTTTGCGTATCTTACTGTGACGCTGCAAAGCACAGGATCATGTTGTCGGCTGCTGTTCAGTGGCCATGCGTCTTAAATTGAGCTTCACTTTGTTTTGCTTTTGGTAAATTCCCCCAATCCTTCTTTCCATTACTCTTCAACAAGCATAACATGTTTTCAAATATTGTAACTTCACTAAATAGTTTCTGTATTCAAAATAGAAAGCCTCTGTAATTTTTGGGCTCTTAGGAATTAACTATGCTGACTATAATTTGTTGCATCTGAGAAGGACTGTTGACCTCCTAAAAGCCAAACCACAGCAGAATCTATGAATGTGTATGAAATGCTGTAAAGAGAGAGCACTGTTGTATTGCCCCCTGTTTGTCTGTGCAGCAGATGCAAGCACCATCCTATACAGGCTAAAAAAGCCCTGAGGGTTTTTTCAGTAAACACAATGAGAAGTAAAGGATTGAATTGCAAAAATCAGTTGTGTCACATTCTTCGTTCACACAGTCTTTCTACCCTACATCTGCAGTAGGGAGATAAAGGGTTCAACTGATGTTAACTTCCCTTTTAATGGCACCTTCCCCCTGCTGACTCTCTGTAATAGGTACTGTCTTGTTTGCCTCTTCCTTGTGCAGCTTTCTCAAGAGTCTTGTTCTCACTCCTGTTGGATGTGGGCCATGTGTTCAGTTTCAGTGTTTGCCTTGTGGGATGAGGACTTAAACTGGTGGATCCTGCTTCTTTCAACAGAGCCAAAGATGGGGGCAGGGTGGCTGGGAAGTTCTGTACATACTTTTAAGATGTACAGAGCTAGCTTTATATGTAATACTTGAGCTGTAGCTCACTGGGAACGCTTTGGAAGCCTATTGCATTTCTCAGCTTGCCCACTGCTTGATCTCATCTCCCTTGCTTTGGCAGAGTGCTAGGAACAGTTTCGTGATCCCTCTGTTTCAATAAAGATCAGGTAGATCAACTTGGGATCCCAACCTGAGGGCAATCCAGCTGGCAAACTGGGCAATAGTTTCATTTCAGGCCTGATCTTAAGTCTTGGTCCTTTGTTACAAAACCAGTATGTTCTGTAGGGGTTAGTCCTGGGGTCTGATGGTTTATAGCTAACTGTTCTTTACCTTTTTGTAACTGAATTTTTCATTTGTCTTCAGGAGCTTCTTGAGAAATTCCTGGATGTGGGGAAGAGGTATGAGTGTCTCTCTACAGTGTCTCTCAATCTGAAGAGCGAACTGGATAGTCGGAAAGCTCTGATAGCTGTTGTACTGACTCGGCTCTCATCGCAACAGAGTGTAGAAGTCAAGAGACTTCAAACTGCAAATGAGAAAATAAACGGTCGTCTCCAGAGCTTATTGAACAAACTGAAGGTATCAACGTGAAATGGTGGATATGTAGAAGCTTCATATTTGGTTTGGGTTTTTGTAATAAGGTCTCAATAGTGACACCTAGGCTTCTGTGTACTTCAGCTCTGAGTTTGTGCACCCATGCTTTGTGGAAAATGCATCGGAAATGCTTTATAGTTCTGGAAAACCAACTATTTCAGTAACCTTTTTTTACCATGGTTCGGCTGCTTTCCACAGGATTTCACTAATATTAATCCATTTGAACTGGGAAAATACCTTTTTTCATCCTGTAGTCTCTAAGTCCTATTTTTCACAGGGAAGAGACCTACAAGATTCCTTGGAAATGGGGGTTTTTTCCTGCACAACTGCCCAAGTAGTTTAACTTCTGTAGCCTTACAGACTTTCCCCATTTAGTAGCTCAGTGGAGACACTAATTAAAATGATGAGAGAGAAAAGTTAAGGGTGATTAGGAAAGAATTGCTGTTACACTGTGTGGAACTGCAGTGAACAACAAATGATTTGGGTTTTCTTCAAGTTTTTTCTGAGATGGGGAGGAGATAGCAGGTGTGGGGAAAGGGTGAGGTACACATCTAGTGCACACACATACTGGACATAAACCTGAGTGCCAGTTTGCTCTATAAATATCATTAGCTAAAGAGAACTAACAGCTATTCTAAAGAGCTTGGTTTCATAACTTTACATGGGGTGTTCAGGTTTGATTATTTAGTGTTTACTTTTCCATAGTTACCTTTTAACTTCTGTAGCTAAGTAGTCATCTCAGCTAGAACAGTAGATTTTTTTTAAAATCCACACGGTGATGTTACTCTTGCAGAACACCTGCATCTTTCACAACTCTAAAAGCAAATAAAAAAACAAAGAATGCTATTCTAAGTCAAGGTTCAAGTCTGTCAAGAGCTTTTTAGGCACTTTGGCCTTTTCAAGAGTCTGCAGAAAACAGCAAGCATTTGAATGCTGCCCCAACTAGAAGTCTTAAGTGCTGCTGCTGTACAGGATGTGTGAACTTCGTTTTCTGAGTTATGTTTCAGTTGTGCCAGATAACCTATGGGCTGGGGAAAAAAATAAATTATGGATCTTACGTAATCTTAGCTGGATAGGGGGTATCATTTGAAAGCATACTCACTGAAGCATCTTGTGCTTCTCCAACAGTTTCTGTTCAGTCGTGTGTGCGCAAAGAAAAGCGACTATTATACAACCGTGAGCAAGTATGAAATGGAATTGTTGGACAAGAAGAGAAAACGGGATCAGCTACAAGCTCAGATTCAGTATCTCAGGAAGACTTATTTGAACCAGACTGAAATATCCTCTCAAGAGTTAAACACCACTGAAGTGCCACAGAGTTTGCAGCTGGATGCAGAGGTAGTTACTTGAAATACTCTGTATTTCAAGGTGTGGAGTAATGTGGTTCTATTTGACTGTCATTGGCTTTGTCTGTTAGGCTTTCACATAAGGCAGGGGAGAGCTCTCTAATGCTGCTAATTCTATAGTACAAAGATTCTATTTTATAAAGTGACTGACAGTGAAATCAGGTTATAAAATAGTAAGACGGTTATTTACTCACTTGCCCTGCAAAGCACATACTGCTCATACCAGACTGACTTTTAAAATGAGGAACTTTTACTAATATGTTTGTGCATCTTTCCCCTTCCCACCTGCCCCAGGAATATAGAATGTTTTCTCGTTTTCTTGGTGTAAGGTGTGATTGAGGTTTAGCAAAATTGCTTTTATATGATAACTAGATGCTAAGACAGATTTTCTGCAGTGTTGCTAACTACTAAGAGTAAAATGCATATTTAGACTTCAAAGCAATATTTAAACTTGAATTTTTTTTTTAAGAGTGTTCTCAAAGACTTATCAGAAATGGAGAGTGAACTTCTCTGCATTGAGGCAGAGTTACAGCAGGAAGAATGTGCTAGAAAAGAAATGAAACAGTTCTGGGAAGCTTGCTCAGGAAATCACTGTGATGTGGAAGAACTTAAAGAAGAGTTAAAGAAAGATAATGAATGGCTTCTGCAAGTCATCACCTTCTGGACTCCTAAAGTAAAGGTAAAGTTAAATCTTCAATCAGAAGTTTATTTTGTGTAACCACTCTTAAGTGTCTCTAACCTGATGGAAAATGAAATTAGCCTTTTCTGCATTTCAAGAAGATGCAGTACAACAGCACTAATCTGTGTGCAAACTTAACTGTAAAAAGCAAGCATATTTGGAAGGGTTTTTTTTTTTTTAAAGACTTCTTTCCTCATTCATCCATCTGAGCTTGGAAAATTGCTTTGTAAAAGACTACAGGTGATTAAATGAAGGGGCTTGTTAGACTGAATTATGGAAAATAGATTCAAAGTTGTTAGAGCTTTGCTTGTTGAACTTGACAGCCTGATGCAATTAGTTTATCCATGATTTTTGCCCATGAGACTGTCTGCTCTCTTCAAGCCAACATTATGAAAACTGATTTAGCCAGTTTTAAAACTCAATTGTGATTCATACTCTCACCTTTTCTACCTTTATAATGTCAAGTTATTGTAGAGGTAGTTCAGCCTCTGTTCTTTCTTTCTTGTCTCCTGCCCAATTTGGAAAAATTACACAGGGGTAAGAAATCATGAACTGGATTTCTGAAGATTTCATCTTTCTAGTTATCAGAAAACTATGGGGGAAATCCGCTACCTCCTGATTTCTTCTTAAGAACAGTCTTCCTAACAAGTGTACCCTGAAGTTTCTGGATTGTGCATACTGCTGTTTCTTCTGCTAGCACTGATCTGAAGCAGAAGGGCTCATCACTCTCCTTCATTAATGTTGTCAGTCAGTACTGTTCAGATCAGTCTGTTTTCAGAAGCTTCTTCTGTAGAGTTAACAAGTCTTCTTCAGAGTTTTCCAGTGCTGACAGACAGGTATAGCCAGTGGATCAAAGCTTTCACCAAACAAACCTGGTACAAGGTTGTAATTTCCTGACAAGTGTGAAGCTTTTCTTTGCCACGTTAAGCACATCGAGAATAACCTAGTATCTGGTTTTTATGTGGTTTCACTTAATTTAATCACTTAATATGTTCTGGCAAAAACTTTGGTGGCTAATTGTGTTTGTTGCTGACATTCAGAGTTCCTCTGTTTCTGTAATGTTGATGGATGTTTGAATTAACACAGAAATACTGATAAATTTGTAATGCTTTTTCGTTCTTGTTCCCCTTTTTCTCTCCCCGTCATTTGAAAAAGAGACCAGCCTCTCTTGTGGGTTAGGAAGCATCTTCAGTACGGGACACCGAATCAAGAGTGTGAAATTACTGTGGTTCAAGATACTTCCTGTATTTTTATTTAGCTTGTTTCTATCTGATGCAAAAATCATGTAGAATTTATCTGTATGACCTGGCTTACTTTCAGGTACTCCTTCAGCTGTCTTCAGAGCTGGATGCCAGAGTTGCTGATTGTCATAGAGATGCTGATGTGGCATTGGATCAGAGGAAAAAGAAAAATGAGGAGTTGCTTCAGGAACTGAACACTGTTAAAGAACAACTGGCCCCTGGTGGCTCTGTCAGTCTTGCATTAGAAGAAGAAAACTATAGGCTTCAGAGCAAATTAAAGGTTGCAGACCAAGATAGAAAGGTACCAATATTTTAATTCTAGGAAAGACTACTTCTTCTTTCCTAAGTAAGAGTGCTTCTGTCAGGAAAAAATAGATTGGTGACTGTACATCTATGCCACACAATACATTGGCCCACAGTTACTTTTGTAGCCTGACTTGTTCCCAAAGTAGAGTTTGGAGCATTTACCTGCCCTGTGATGGCTTTAAATGCCTGTTTTCTGTACACAAGTAGGTACGAGTGTAGAAGTCCATACGAGATGTTCCCATTTGGCTTTGAAGTATTTTTTTTAATAATGTGCCACTTCTGGTGGCTCCTTTTTAATTGTGGGGTATTCACTGTGTTATATTGGAAGCTAGAGAGTCTGTCTTGACTGCTAGGAACTGAGGTCTCTTTATCTGTCTGATTCTTTTTGTCACAGAAACCTGTGTTCAAAGCACTATTTTTCTTAGACTTGAGGGTCTGAGAAATAGAATACTCAAATGTGACACAAAGCAGTGAGGTAGACTGCAAGAATTGCCATCAAGTCTGTAGTAGATTTGGGGTTTTGTGGTTTAGGGGGGGTTTCATTTTTTTCTTAATACAATTACGTACTGTTACCTCCATGTATCTTCATAGGCTCTGGAAGCAAAAATTCAGAAGTTGGAAGATGTACTAAATGAAGTCAGAAAAAATGTCACAGAGAAAGATGACAGGATAAACAAGTTACAAGCACAGATAAGTTTAAGAACAGCAACAAGTGAGCTCACACAACTGCAAGCAAATCTGAGCAAGACAGAGGAGGACCTCAGAACAGCCTTAACAGAGAAACAGAGCCTTCAGGTACAAGCAAAATGTGCCTAAACTTCCCATTCTCCTCTGACCTCACAGAAAACACACTGGAAGTGTTGTAGAAAAACTGCAGATCTTAAGTCAATGTGTTGTTCTGTATAGAGCAAAACACTACCCAACTGTTTAGCATGCAGTTCACATCTTGCTGAGGCAGCCTTCAGAGACAAAATTTAAACCCCATGTTATATTAGAAACTAAGCGAATCACTTAGCATTATGCAGTTCTGAAACATTCTACAAAAAAATCTGAAACTGAAACCCATGAGATGTTTTTTCTGTCTTGTATTTGCATAATAATTCAAACTGCCCAGAGTTAGATCTGCAAATAAGTGAAAACTTACTAAAACAAGCATGCATGTTATATCCCAGAGTTAGGCTGCCAACTAATACTCCATCCTGGTAGTTTGTTGTATGGGTGTTCTTACAGCTAAGTAGCTTCCTGCTCCCAATCCTGTCTTGCAAAATCTGAGATAATAGTGATGGTACAAAGGGAGCAATTCTTCCATTCCTTGTGAAGTAACAAGCCTTTCTTCATACTGAACCTTTAATTTATTTTTAGGCAAAACTAGATAAAGGTGCTGAGTTGTACAAAGAAGAAATTGATGATCTCAAAACACAATTGGTAAAATATGAAATGGAAAGAATGAAACAATCCAACTTTTTTGATAGGACGTAAGTTGAAATTTTACCTTGTTAAAATTATTGGCTTCGACTTTTGTCTTTATTTTTTCCACAGGATAAGAAGTGAGCGTACAGCTTTAGACAGCTTTAGGTGTAGCTTTTGATTGTGGCCACATTCCAGAGAAACTAAAAACCACATGCACTTCAGGTTGATTACATAACTCTTTCCTTATTTACCCACCAAAATTTCTGAACCAACCCGTGTTCAGTCATAAATAACTGTTCTGACAAAAGGAGGGGAGGTGAAAGCAGTAACTGAAGGCACTTCAGTTCATTGGAGACAAGAGATAGACAGAATAATTCTAGTCCAACTCTTCTTTTTCTGTACTTCACCTAATTGACAGCGTTTGTCACTGTTTACCTCTGTGACTTTGATATGTATTTTATGTGATAGCTCACTTGGAAATCAAACTAGCTCTCCTGCAACTGTAATAATCATTAACAGGAAAATCTCAGTTAACTTTTTGTCTTCCATTCTGCCCCATACAGACTCGCTAATTACAAAGCTCTTGCAGAGCACCAACAACAAGAGTTAACGAAGCTAAAAGAAGAACTTAGAAGAGCCTGTCAAGAGCAGGATGCCTCTGGTAAATTCAAGATTAATAAAGGGAATCTTTCATGCTGTAACACTCAGTTTTAAGGCTGTGTGGTTAAAGTCAAGACTGAGATGCAGACCTCTTATCTCAATGGGTGCAGATAGGAAGTGTTAGCTGCACATACAGTGCACTGGGATCACAGCAGTTAGTCATAGAATCATTTGTGATGGGTAACACATTTAACATTGTAGTCCAACCATTAACCTAACTGTACCAAGCCCACTGCTAGCACATGTCCTCGAGTTCCATAGCTACACTATTAAACGCATCCAGGGATGACAATGTAACTGCTTCCCTGGGCAGTTCTTGTACTTTCTCCAGCCATGTTTGCACTTGGCGGTGAGAGAACTTGCAGCTGTAGTAGCTCATGTTGCCATGTTTTCCTTGACTGACTTAATGTATGAATAGCCCCAATCATGACTGTACCGCACCTGAAACGATCATCATTTCAATTCTAACTGGCCTAATGAAGAACATTTTAGTTTCTTTGCTCATTGTGAATTTATCTCATGAACACTGCAAGGTGTTTGTGCTTAAAAAGTAACTGTTTTGATGGCAGTTGTAACCTAGTGAGGTTTTATGTATGAGATCATAGGAGGGAATAGGCTAAAAAACATTGCTTTAGGTTTAAGTATTGTTCAAATAACACACATCTCTATAAAACTGTTTCTAGTGGTGCTGGAAAAAGAAACTCCTCAGCAATCCCAGATGCCCCTTACTTGTGGTGGTGGCAGTGGTATTGTACAGAGCACACAGATACTTGTTCTAAAGTCTGAACAAGCTAAGCTACAGAAAGAGAACGCGCACCTAAAGAAACAAAATGACCTTCTACTAAGGTAAATATAAAGCTGATTCTTGCCATTTATACATGTCATCAGTGGCTCCTTCTGGGACACTTACAGAAATTAGTAGTCTTAAATGACTAGAAAACACCAGACAAAGTTATTGCTTCTATCTTTATGGCTTTTGAATTTTAATTTGCTTTCTTTCATAAGAATCTCGTCAATGCTAGACAATATACTTAAACTGTATGCCGGAAGGTGTTTCAGCTTAACATTTAAAAATTGCCTCAGAGCAACAGAGAGAGGTCTAAACAGAGATGGTCTGGCCTTGCAATGTCACAGAATTATTGAGGCTGGAGAAGACTTGAGATCATCAAGTCCGGCCCATAACCCAACATCACCACAATCAGCTAGACCACAGCATTAAGTGCCACATCCAGTCTTTTCTTAGTCACCTCTAGGGATGGCAACTCCACCTCCCTGGACAGTCCATTCCAATGTCTGAACACCCTTTCTGTGAGGAAGAGCTTCCTAACATCCAACCTAACCCTCCCTTGGCACCTTCAGTCCCTGCCCTCTCATCCTGTTGCTAGTTGCCTGGGAAATGGGCCTGACCACCACCTGTCTACAACTTCCCTTCAGGTAGTTATAGAGAGTGATAAGGTCCCCTCTTAAGTCTCCTCCAGGCTAAACCACTCCCAGCTCCCTCAGTCTCTTTTCACAAGACTTTCCCTTCAATCCCTTCCCCAGCCTTGTTGCTGTCTTCTGGACCTGCTCCAGTACCTCAATCTCTTTCTTGAAGTGAGGGGCCCAGAACTGTCCCCAGTACATGACAGATGTCTGAGAGATATCATGTGAAATGTTGTCAGCAATTTTTCCTTGCTTAAAGGAATTACTTTACCTTTTTTTTTTAATTAAATGCTGAGGATTTTTTTTCTTTTCAGTAACGAGAATGAACTGAAAGAGGAACTTAGGAAATGGAAAGAAAGAGCACTAAAACTGAGGGAACAAGTCTCAAAAGAAACCACTCAAAATATAGTAACCAGGTCTCCAAGGAGGACAGTGCCACATTCCCTTAAAGAGCAAATACCTCCAATTTCCAAGGAAGCTATTTCTCAGGAAGCTGTTACTAAGGATGTATCAAGCCCTTTGCCACTGACTCGTCCAATGAATTTCTTTGATAATTCCAAATTGGGTTTACAAACAGGTATGTAATAGTGGTGCTTTCCAGCAAAGATTTGAAGAGGCAAAATATAAGGGGTGGTCTGAGTTGAGGTTAAAAGGTCTGAATATAGAAAATACAGAGCAGAAACTTGCATGATAACACATTTTCTCAATTAATAGTCAACTGACTGCTGTTGAAGGGCTGACCAGCTGAGCTGTGGAGCTCATACATACTCTACAGAACTGAAATAACTGAATCCTTACACACTTTTCCTCAGCTGAACCTGAAGTATCGATGACTGACTTTCAAAAGTGATTTAGCAGAATATTCCTCGCTAGCTGATACTCTAAAATGTTTTAGCTTTTTAAGTCTATGTCATTAGTCAAACACAGACTTCTGGCAAAAGTACTTGATGTTTACTGCCAGTTAACTCTTTTCTAAACTTATTAAAGATGGAGACTTGAGTTGCTGGTCTGCCTGGCTGCAGCTGCAGTAAGCTGTTGCTGAGCCCCACTCAGGATTTCTTGTATCTGGCCTGCTGGCTTCTGGGGAAGTCTCACAGTGACCTATGCTAACATTAATGCTCCTGCCCTCATCGTTACACTTGCTTCCAAGGGCTTTCAGAAGGGCCTAGCAGATATGGAGCAGAGTCAACTAGCTTTTCATAGTACCAATGGCAGACATTCAGAAAGAAAAAGACATAGATGTTAATTCTGCTGGCCAACTCACAAACGTGTCTCAGAGGCGAGCTTTGGTAGCTGATGTTTAAACTCTAAACTGCTGTACTCCTGCTTTTTTAACTAAAGAAGTTGAAGTGCTACTTTCATGTTCTTGTTTTCTGTATAGGTACACAACCTGCAGAAATACAGCCCACAGAAGAACTTAAGCACTGGTTTGGAACTTTAGATAAAGATAAAGCCCCTGAGTGTACCACCCAATAAAAGTGCTCTGTTGTAAGCTGCTTTTGCAGTGGCTACAGTCTTCACAACTTGCTTCGGGTCAAAAGCCATAAGCCTCTTGCACAAGCTGTGGTAAGAACTCTAATGGCATGTGACTCCCTTCTGGTTTGGAGTTGTGACTTTCCACAACTGGACAAGCTGGGGCACTAAAACAAAAATGAAAAGGCAGTCACACTGACTCCCAACCTGCTCATGTGATATCTTGGGGTTTTTTTTGGGTGGCAAAGAAAGAAGCCAATGGACTACAGGAAAAAAAATAGAAACACGAATGGATAACAAATAGTCTACTGTGAAACGTCTTAATCTTAGAGTTATCATTCCGTCATTCCTAAAACAGCCCTCTTTTGTGTGGTTCATGTTTGTATCGTCAAAGTGCTGTTGAGTTGAGAAGAACTTTTTTCCTCAGCATGTGGCTTTTATACTACTCCTCTAAACCAACAAACTGCCTTTACTCTCTGAAGTTACTCATCTCTGTTTATAGGATACACAATCGAGAGTTCCTTTTAAACTCTTACCTGCAGTTCAGACAATTCTGATACCAAGAGTAACTTCATATTTTGTTATATTTCATTTACATCTAGTTTCTGTCTGGAGCTAGGTATTGGGGAGTTTTTTAGTAGCAAACAGTGGTCCTGACATGTCAGCTCTAATGAGCTGAAAATAAACTGTGGATGCTCAGAGCTGCACGACAGCCTGTTGTACTAACCTGCTTATCTGTGTTGTGAGACCTACTCTTTGTGTGTTTTCTAGAAGATCCGTTTTCACAATAAAGTTATTTGCCAAGTATTTAAAAACATTTGTGCTATGACTTAACTTCATGCGGTAGTTGCTTTGTGCAGAAGTTACTGCTGCACAAGTCTGTCACCGGTGTTTTGTTTAAAGCTTCTTTCTAGCATTCTTCATCTAGACTCTGAAAACGTTTGAAGTCTTAAGAACCTCCTCCCTTTCTTCCTCACATGCCCTCTAGTGCCAACTAAATAGGAATCATCCCTATGTTACAGGACTAAAGCCCTCAATGATGCTGGGTCTCCTAGGTTCTCCATTTTGGGCTACCTAAACCAAAAAGGAAATCATGACACTGGCTTTCAGCAGTCACTGCAATTGGAAGAGTCACATGAGGATTATTTGATAGTTTCTTTAGTAAAGATTTCTGAAGTTAGACTGTCTATTTACCTTCAATTGCTGACCCCTCTGCCAACCACTGCAACTACTAAAAAAATTGCAAGTATTTGTCTCTCAATCTCTGACGTGGAATGTGGTTTGGGAACCTTTTAAAGACACTGGCTAAAAATTGAAGGTTCTAAATACCATTATTGAGTGCAGCATGACTACCTCCTGCCACAGCCATAGGCATGTGAAGCAATTTCTTTCCTGTGGTAAGTGCAAAGTGCTTTGGGGGGCAGGGAGAGGGTGTGGTTTGGGGACATTTTGGGGAGGATTGGTTTGTTTTTAATTTCATGCTGACTGAAAGTTTTTCATATTGTGTTCTACTAAACTAATTAAACTGACCTTCCAGAAGGGAGAAACAAGGCAGGTGTCTATACATCTACTTATTCTATATACAATTTCATGGGTTTGGGTTGTTTTTATGACTGCTTGCCTCGGAAATTTCTGGATTTGGAGATTTTGGTGGTGATTGAGCTGAATAAACACAAACCTGAAAAAAACAGGGATGTGTCTGAATTCATTAGGGAAAAGGTTAGAGACAGAAGGATAATTGTTTCTAGAAAGCCTAGTCATTAAAAACTCTTTCCTTGGAAGCTTTAGAAAGCTTATAGCAGTTCAACAGAAAGACAGGTTAGTGTTACATGAACTCTGCGTGTGTCCCAGTTCAACCAGATGTTCTGAGGAAAACTCTCAACTGGCGTTCAGGCAGGGCCCTAAATTCTTTAAGAATGCTAATTTAACTGAATTGGTTCATCGCAGAACTGTCCAGTCTGATATTAGTGATGCCTTAGTAAATGTAAGCTAAACCACCAGCTGCAAAAAGAAAAGTTGGTAAATCAGCAGCTTAACAAACAAAATCTTTAAACCACCTAAAAATTCCTCCTGCAAGTGTCGTAGTTTGGAGTCTGATAGTTTACATTGCTAAAGAGTGATTACTTAGGAAAAACACGTTTGTGGTCTCTTTTGAAGGGAATCCTGTTGGTTTTACTTAATTCCTTACAGTTACTACCAGTGATCTAGGCACATTTCAAGTGATCCCAGATCACAGTTCAAGAATCTCGAGTTTCACTAGGTGGCAGCGTCTTAACATTTCAACAGGAAATTACGTTCATATGGGAAACTTTCCCCCTTAAACCACAAATCCCGTCAAGCACAGCAGAAACAAGTATAAAACTTCCTTCCGTACAAAGGTCAACAAACGTAAGGAGCTGTTTGAGATCTGGTGGTGAGTCACTATCTTTAAATACATCAGAGAGTCGGTACAGCAAATGTTCATAGCTGATTGTCACTTTGGAAAAATCTCTCTATAGTGGATTTTGCTTCCAAAGTGCTATAGTGATTTTTGGGAAGGTACTTGAACTGATCCGATGTTGCTTTTCTTCTTTGGACAGCATGTATGTGACAATAAAGAGTATGGAAGAGCCTCCTCTGCCTCAAGGGAACACTAAGCTTGTTGTTGACTTAAGGCTTGCTGCAACTAACAGAACCTTTCCCAGAAATCTGATTTTGGGGGTTTGCATTTTGGAAAGCTTGGTCCCTTAGAGACAGAGCAACCTAGCTGTGTGTGCCATCTCATTTTGCTCTGTTAGCTTGGCATTTTTCACCTGTCCATGTGAAAAGATGATGCTGAGGCAGACTCAAATCTCCTGGGCATATTTAAGTACCAATGGATGTGCCTGAAGAAATGTCTCTTGCCAGCCAGCCTAAAAAGTGGTTTGAAGATACTGGTTTCCCCTAATTAGAAAGGTGCACCTCAGTTACTTTTTGCTAAGAAGACTGAACTTTTGATCTGTGCTTTGTTTTGTTGTATGTGCATATGTCCTGGTTTGGGGGGGAAGCCTAAAGCAAAATGTTTCGATGTCATGAAACACGGTCTGTAACTCGGTCTGGCTGCAAATCAGAAGACAACTGTTTTCTGTGCTGGAACAGAAAGAATTTTTCCATTAAACTGCTTCAGAAGCTGTCTGATCCATTCAATCTGTAGCCTTACAGGAAATACTAGTTTTCCTACAACTTGTGTCAGGAAAAACTGCAGAGAAAACATTCTGGTCAAAATCAGAAGATTGAATAATCCATTTTAAGATGTAGAGCACTAAATTTGACTTGATGATCTCAGTTCTGGCAGGAATTTTAGCATCTCTAGGTGATAGCATCATCTGCTAACCTCAAGAGAGGCTAGCATCTTTTTGGCGAAGTTCTCCTTGTGTTGGATCCATGTGTCTATTCAGAGACTTCAGAGTTTGGGACCCCTTTCTACACTCAGAGCTACATAAGTAAGTTTTCCTCTGTGGATTGTAAAACTGCAGGAAGCTTCTTTCTGGGAATGCAGTTAACAAACGGTCACGCTGCAAATGACCAGGAAAACCTGTGATGTGGTCTGATGGAGTGGTACACTGAATCATGTCTAGATATTTTTTGAATCCATGAGTAGCTGATTCCAGGGAGTGGTGTTGGTTCCTCTTCTCATCAAGATTCTGTGACACCTTTCTACACAGGTCAGCAGCATGGGTCGGCTTGATGGGAAGGTCATACTCTTGTCTGCAGCAGCACAGGGGATTGGACGAGCGGCAGCTATAGTAAGTTCGAAAGTGCTTATTCTTCTGTACCTGGACCGGGTCTCTAGTGCTGCACCAACTGAGGTTTTTGAAGGAGTAAACCATAGATGAAGCTAGAAATGCCCACTGAAAAAATCAGCAAATAATATAGTCACTGCACTGTACCATATATGCTTTGTGCTCTTTGAATTTCAGTCTTCAGCTCTGAGCAGTGATGTCAGGCAAAAGTAAGGGCAGCTGCTTTTCTAACAATGTCTGGTTGGTACTGTTTGTACCTTTCAATCCAACAACTGCTGCTTTCTTCTGGGGGGAGGAAAATACAGATAATAGAAGGAATATTTCCTTTTATAAAGCTGAATATTGCAAAAATTCCTTATAGGTTATAAATTCATGTAATGTACAAAAGATAGTATTTATTTAATCTCTTGTCAAATCCTATAACTTCACTTAAATCCAACAGTCAGAGAGTTGTAGCTCCGTGTATTTGTAACATGCTTGATATCACACATCAAGCTAATAAGGGCAATAAGACTGTCTTAGTCTGGTTACAGCTTTTATACTTTATTGATGATTTCCTTACTTTAAGGTGAAAATGTTAGATCTCTCAGGTACAATTAGTTAGGGATCCCCAGCATGTGTGGTAATGGATGTCTATTACCCCTTGATGTACACAGAATGAAAAGTGAGAGCTGCCTTTTATTTCGAGTCAAAAAGGAAGCAAGAAGAAAGCAGACTTAGATATTCCAGTTATTATAGAATTTAAATATAAACCGCTCTCTTCTTTTTATTCTTCAGGCTTTTGCTAAAGAAGGAGCTGAAGTCATTGCTACGGACATCAATGAGTCTAAGCTGCAAGAGCTGCAGAATTATCCAGGTAAATGACTTACAGTTCGGCTCTTTCAGGTTTTGTTGTAGCCCAGTTGAAATATAACTTGAAGATACAGCAAACTACCAAAGGCCAGAAAAAGTGAATACCTAGACTAATTGGGCTGGACCAGACCACTCCTGAAGACCTTCAAGGGGTAAAAAAGCAGCAACAACCCTACTGATCTTTAGCCAAATACACCAAAATTAATACAGTGTTTCTCTAGGCATTCGAATACGGGTTCTGAATGTCACCGAAAGGGAGCAGGTAGAAAATCTGGCCAAGGAAATTGACAGGATTGATGTCCTCTGTAACATTGCAGGGTAACCACCTTCTATTTTATCCTCCTACTCTTTTCGGTTTTCCTTGACCTCTAGAAGTTCTTTTATTTAAATTCATTTAATTTCTTCTGTTGTAATGCATTTTATATTTTTAATGTAACTTCCCATGCATTTTTATCAACACTGCACAAGTCATGGAAATGTAAATCACAAACAGTTCTCTTCATGCACTTACTCTAGGTTTGTTCATCATGGCACTATTCTGGACTGTGAGGAGCAAGACTGGGACTTCACTATGAACCTCAATGTTCGCAGCATGTATCTGATGATCAAGACATTCCTTCCTAAAGTAAGGCTTGATAACTTTTAATCTGTGGTGCATTCTGCTTAAAGTGTGAGAGGTCTGAGTTGCTGCCACTGTGGCAGCACAGGGTTTGAGATTAAAAGGCAAATGGGCAGCTTTGTGGTGGAAAGGCCCTTAGATCATGGTATCCTACTCTAAGATGTTCTCTGCATTGTGTAAGCCTTCAAGTAGGTGATCTATCTAAAAAATATGGTAGAGAAGATTCATTCAGAGGACTTGTCCTATGTAATTTCTAACTAAGATCCAGGATGATGACTGCTTTTTTCAGTCAGGTTTCCATCCTCTTCTTTAACTAGTGGTGTGTTTTGTTTTGGGGAGGTGGGATGTGAAATATGGCTTATTGTGTTTGTTTTACTCGTAGCTCACCTTCATTTTGAAAGGTTCTTTTATAACAATTCCAGTCATCTCAGGTTTTGAGATGCCTACAAAAGGTTCTAACTGAAATTTAGTAACAATTCAAAGACAGACACAGAGCTGTGTTTTAGTGTTCTCCAAAGCAATGAAAAAGCAAACTCATACAGTCATGGATGGTGTGAGCAGATGTCTCTGGGTAACTTACTGTGGTGTCAAGAGGACAATGATTTGGAGGTGACTATCCTTTCCTGCCACAGGCTTCACTCCTGAGATAACTTAGTATAACCTAGTGAGAATTTCAGATTCTGCTTTGCTGAGCTAATAGATCAGACAGAGAAGCACCTATTCCTGTCCATTACCCTGTGCACAACTGCATGTAGGATTCTTCTCTGGGTTATTATGGGCTATCTTGCTGCAAATAAAGTAGCCCGCATTTGAATGACATGAGTACTTTTTTGCAGATGCTGAAACAGAAATCTGGAAATATTATAAATATGTCTTCTGTGGCATCCAGCATTAAAGGTCAGTAGCTTACTAGCTTGATACAGAGTTTGTCATACAAAAAAGTTATGGGAATGCACAATAAATGTTGCACAACTTGGATTGGAGAGAACACTGCCAGTCCTGTGAAGAAATTCAGTTTTAAAGTGAGTGCATCAACTCATACCTACAGCCAGGGATGCCACCAGGAAATTGCAGAAATGTTGAGATCATTTGCTGTGGGAGACTTTGAATCCACCCCCTGAAGATTTTGTAGCATCCTTTTTAGGTGTTAGTGCCACCTGAAGAAGAATTACTTCCAGTATTATCTTGCTATCCGTGTTCCTCAGAGAAACAATGAAGAAACAACAGTTACGTCAGCACCAATGATGCTTCCCAAGGAAACATGATGGTGACTTTACAGATGGGGGCCCTGCTCTTCCTAAATCTTTGTTTGCTTTCACTTTTCTAGACATTCCCCAAACTTACTGTACCGAAAGGTTTTGTGATTGGCTGTAGTGTATGCCCGAGTCAAAATCTAGCAGTCAGCGTTCTAGTTGGCCTGCCCTCATGAAGAGGCTGCAGGAAATGCTGGAGTCCAGAATCAGACACATATTCAATAAACTTGGCTTTCTCTTTTTTTGTGCTTCTACACCTCCTTCTTAATGGCCTTTGGTCATCAGGAGTTGTGAACAGATGTGTGTATAGTACTTCAAAGGCAGCAGTTATTGGTTTGACAAAGTCTGTGGCTGCTGATTTCATTGAGCAAGGCATCAGATGCAACTGCGTATGTCCAGGTAAGTGTTCTTGCACTGTTTGTAAACTGGGACTTCTAGCATCCGTGCCTAACAAAACTATCCGTGTTGTGAGAAGGAACAAAACCAACGTGCTTGAAACCCTTCCTGTTTTAAAATAGAGAAGCTGTTTGCTTTTGTAGTAAAGCTGTATGTTTGATGTGTTATCCCAGCACATGCATGTTAGATGGCTGTTACCTGATATTCGAATGTCTATTTTCAAACATGTAATTCAGGAAGCTAGAAGAAGGCAAAGGCTGGCTAACAGACTAGCTGCTGGTTTAACTATCTGCAAAGTATTAAATCTAATTTTCCAAAAGTTTGCCTTGATACTGAATTTGGAATCCTGTGCCATGTTAACAGTTTTGCTGTGTTTCTCCTGAATCATAAGATGAAGTCCCACATAATTGTCAACACGTGCAAACAGGGCCAATGAACTGCATGTTTTGGTCATGTTTGTTCAACGCCATCGATTTTTACCTTTGAATTTAAAACTTTGCTTAGGAACTGTTGACACACCATCTTTACAGGAAAGAATCAGAGCCCGGCCTAACCCAGAACAGGTAAGACAGTGCTTTACTGGTTTGACCATATATTAGCTTCCTTGGAAAAAAGTGAAAATAAATACATAGTGGCATTTCTGCCCATATTCAAGAACACTTCCTATTCCTGAGTACCAACAACACTAGTGCTGCCTCTGATAGTCAGATCAGTATGTACTCGAGACAGAAGTCTCGAAATGCCTGTGAAGGATTCTGTTGTTTAATGACTACAGAGGGTCTGTCACTGATGGAAATATGTACAACCATTGGTTACAGCACCTAGTTTGAAAGTAGATGCTGTTTTCTACTGTGGCAGCCATATGGCAGCCACAAGCTAGAGCAAAGTCATGAGAGAAAGGGTATTCTGGCCTTGGCATCTCAAGATTATTAGGGATGCTTAACCATATTGACTAGTATGGCTAAGCTGTGAGGCCTCTTTTGAAAGGAGAATTTCACCACAGGTCCTACTTTTCAAACTGACGTTCATACCACTCTGAATGTAATTGCTTTTTCTGGCATGAATTCCTTACTTGGTGTACTGAAGGAAGTTACAGCCTGTTTCCAGTATTGCTTTCTACATTTCATACTAACTGGACATAAATAATTGGGGTTTATTTTTTTTATATTCCAAATGCTTTTGTATATCTAGGCATTGAAAGACTTTCTAGCCAGACAGAAGACTGGTAGGATGGCTACTGCTGAAGAAGTGGCCCATCTCTTTGTGTACTTGGCCTCTGATGAAGTAAGTACAGAACAATAGAATTTCCTGTCACAGAATCTCATACTAAATATAAACAGCTCAGTTGCTTCACTATCTGCATGGGCGAATTTTTCAGTCAGATGCCCTTATATATAGGTCCCCTTATTATTGGCTGGCCTGGTCAGGTAGAATGACATTATAGCGTGAGGTATATTGTGGGTGCAGAGGAGAGCAACGAGGCTGGTGAAGGGACTGGAAGGAAAGCCTTATATAAGGAGAGTCTGAGGGAGCTGGGGTTGTTTAGCCTGGAGAAGAGGAGACTCAGGGAGGACTCATCACTCTCTACAACTACCTGAAGGGAGGTTGTAGTCAGGTGTAGGTCAGGCTCTTCTCCCAGGCAACTAGTGACAGGATGAGAGGGCAGGGCCTGAAGCTGCCAGGGGAGGGTTAGCTTGGATGTTAGGAAGACCTTTCTCATGGAAAGGGTGGCCAGACACTGGAATGGACTGCCCAGGGAGGTGGTAGTTGTCATCTCTGAAGGTATTTAAAGACAGATTGGATGTGGCCCTTAGTGCCCTAGTGTTAGGTCGTGGGCTGGGCTCAATGATCTTAAAGGTCTTTTCCAGCCTCAGTAATTCTGTGATTCTGTTTCTGTGGTTTCTGTATTGTTCCTGCAGGTAAGCTATCTGAAGTCTGTCTAATGCGAGTTTGTGCACTCAGGATGTACTGTCAGCGTAATGTCTGTAATATTTATGCTATACTTCCCTAAGTTATCTGAAAGGCTTCTAACTTTATGTTCTACTTACTCAGACATTTTTAAAAATAAGTGTTGGTATAAAAAGTGTTCGTTTAATTTGAAGTATTTTATTGTAATCAATAGCCATGAAAAATTAGTTAAAAATACTGTTACTTTCAATGCCATTTCAGTCTGCCTACATGACTGGGAATGAACTAATCATCGATGGAGGATGGAGCTTGTGATGAACCCTATCTGCAAATGAAAATACATGGCAAAAAGGGAGGATCACATTTCTCAGATAAGATAGCTTGTGAAGATTGAGAGAATTCACTTAATGCCTTTCAAATCAAATTTTGTGCCTTGTTATTGCTATATGATCTCTTTCTAGATTGATTCTTACTGATTCACTTTTCCTTAGATAGTAAAATGCTGAAGTAAAACACGTTTCATGTGGTTTCAATTTATGGTAACTGCAAAACCATGAAAGAATAGCTATTTAATGTTTAAGACTTTAGACAGTAAGGAATATTACTTAACATAAAAAATCTGACTTGTATTTTAACCAAATATAAGTGAAAGGAATTAAACACGACCTTTCTTCTCGCCCTACAACGTATTTGGAAGCTAAATGTTCACACTTAAATTTCCAGTTAGCATTGACAGCAACTACTATTAAGTCAGCCAAATGGATCCTAAACTAAGTGCAGTTTAAACATAAGAAAGCAGAATGAAAAGCTAATTTGAAGATAAGAATATTTGAATAATTTTGTTAATGTCAGTAGATATTTTTATATTACGGAACACAGTAGTTGCAAATTGTTCTTGAAAGCATATTGTTCTTTGAAATTAGATGTAAAATATAGATCACTCCTGAAATGGTCTTCCATTTCTTCACTGTACAGAGAGCATCCTGCAAAGACATCACCCTGGTAGTCATGGGTGGGGTATATGTTGGAGAAGTATCCTTAAATATACAGGTGAATCTCCACAAGAATACACCTGACTTCTGGCAAACAAGCAAAAGGAGTAGACAGGGTATCTGCAAACAGAGCCACCTCTCCCTGCCCAGAAGCTCGATACCTTACTGGAGTACTTGTCCCTCTATGTGCAAAAAGACCTCCAGGCACTCAGGTGTAGAACAGCAAGTCTGGCTCAGACACTGTCTTCACTGATGGAGGTGGTCTGGCAGCACAGTGATTAGTGACAGTTCAGGTGAATCTGAGGTCCTGCCAGTAGAATCACCTGGCAAATGGGGTGCAGGTAAAAAACCAAACTGCATATAAAAACTGCATATAAATGTCATCTAGTGATAGGACAAGGCGCAGTGGGTGTAAGCTGGAACATAGGAGGTTCCACATAAATATGAGAAGGAACTTCACAGTGAGGGTGACAAAGCACTGGAACAGGCTACACAGGGGAATTGTTGCCTTCACTGGAGACGTTTAAGACCCGCCTGGATATGTTCCTGTGTGACTTGGTCTAGGTGATCCCGCTGTGGCAGGGGGATTGGACTAGATGATCTTTCGAGGTCCTTTCCAATCCCTAATGATTCTATGATTAAGTCTGAGACTGACTACCAAGGGCAGAATGGGACCAACCGAACTGATATCCTGTGTCACAGTTCTTAACTCTTTACTTAATAAAAACAAAGACAGAATTACATTTTTACAGTAGCATTTTTTCCTACCAGAACTTGTCAAGAGAAAAATAAAACAAATACAAGGCAGGGGAAAAAGTACTAACTCTGTGTGTTCCATTAACCTTATGCATATGTCACTCATTAAGCAACTACAATTAAATTGAAGAGACTCATTGTCTCTCTTCCATCATCAAACGCAAAACGTAAAAGATAAGCAGTGCTGTTGACTGTGTCCTAGCCCTATCTCCTAGAAGGATGTTCACTTCAAACACAGAAAACAAGTCTTTAATTATTCTGTATCTCATGCAGAGAATGCTTGTTTAGCTAGTCTGTTTATAAGGCATGCCATAAAAAACGTCAAATAAGCCCCCTACAGATGTTTGAAAGATAGTGTTAGGTAGCATAAACCAATCAAGGGTAAATGCAACTCCTTGTTGTTTTTCACATGCTGTGTCTTACCTTCAGGGGAAAAACTGATTGTTTTTCCAGCTTGGCAACTCTCTTAGATTCAAATGGGCCAAATTGAGTACGTTTCACAAGCTGAGTCAGAGCAAATACTCCTTCAGTCCCATCTTCCAGTTGTCTTATTTCCAAATTGGAAGGCAGAGATGATCTAGAAGATGAAGACAGAATTGAGAAAAATGTCAAACACTTACACATGGGACAACACTGCAGGAATCCATGGATGAAAGAAGTCAAGACCTATTTCTTCCATCTTCAGTGACAGCAAAGTTTTTCAGATAAATACACTCTAACTTCTACAAAGATTTATAAATAAACAGAGAACAAGTACCAGCAGCGAAGAGGGTCACAATCAGCGATTACTTGAGAGAGCTCAGTTGATCTTAATTAATGGAACTGATAGGCTGCACCTGAAGGGACTGACAGAGTAGCCCAGTATCAGAGTCAGACTATTCTCTATTGTCTTGGAAAGATAATGGGTATCAGTGGAGAGAAGGGTGATGCCACATGTACAGCAGACCCAGGGCATTCAGTATTTGTTTCAGAATGATCGTGGGAATACCCAGCATGGCCTACAAAGCCAGCATGCACTCAACTGGCTGTCCACATACTCACATTTTCTGTCCAACCCTTCTCAACAAGAAATACGGAAGCCTTAAGCACATTATGTAATACATGAAGTCATTTGAACTCTCTTCCTGTTTTGGATTTGAGCTGTATCTTCACAACAGTTGTTTCTTCTCCTTAGTTTTACATTCTACATCTTGACATGAACTTTGCTGACAATGCCTTTCTCTGTAAAAATCACTGCTCAGTGTGGTTGTCTCCTAACTACAAGTAGTCTATTTGTTTCTCTTGGCATGCAAGTATGTTACTGCTGCACTGTCACAGATTTTTCTGACAGAGCATTACACCTAACTATTTGTGAAGGCTCACAATAATGAGAACAATTTGTTCTGCTTCTCAGTGTTAAAATTACAGAGGTTATACCAAGGAGGACACAACTATTCATACAAATGAGAAATTTCTAATTCATGAGTGAAAAACATACTTTTCTAAAAATAATACAGTACACCTGAGGAGAGGAAAATGTTGCAGGTACTCAACCAAGACAGAAGTCATAACCCCATCTGGTACTATCTGACTTCTTGCCAGATTCCAGTAAAGAAGCCGGCAAGTTATTTTTTCTGCTTCAATTCAATAGAGCTCTTAAGCGTGTGCATCAGCTTTTCTATTTCATCAAGGCCATGTGCTTTCCATGGATTGAGACTGTCAGCATGAGACCCACTAAAGAGCACATATGCTTTAAAAACCAGCACGAGTGTTGGGTTAGTCAGAACTAAAACAAAAGTTCCTTACCTTGCCCTGCTCAATACAAATGAGTCTTTGACTGTCACCACTGGTCCCAGTTCAGGGCACTCTGAATCATGGTATTGTCCACAGTCCTCACACCCTGCAAGGAAGCAGACAGTACACAGAAAGGTTGATGCAAAAACCTTTTGTGCGACAGATGCCTCCATCTTCCAAGAGACATGCACAAAATCTGATGCCAGGCAAAATATATTATATATAGAGAGAGATGTTTATTTATCTTGCTTTTAAAAAATGTATAATTAAATATAAAGTTGATAGCTGCATCTGTGTAGGTGAGAACACCCACTGTGATCAGTACTGTTGTAAGAAAATTGTTTAAATTCTTTCTCAAAGGAAAATAATTGCCTTAAAGCCACAGTAAATATTCTGCTTAGAAATGGCACTGTACTCCAGATAAAGGCTGTAACATCTAGCAATTATAAAGAAAACCACATCACTACCTTGACCAGAGGCCAGGCTTTTAGGAACCGCTTTGGTAGCATGGTCTTTTTAGCAGCAGGAGCATAAATCAGTATCAACTGCAGAACTGGCACATGGTCTCAGCAGAGCACAAGCACTGCAGTACTTCTACACTGTGAGAGTCCAGCTCTGCCCAGAGCCACGTCTGCCTACTTATGGTCCTCACACAGAGCTAGGAGATATCTTCTGGTACCTTTCCAGACAAGTCAGTGGGCTGCGCAATACACTTTGGCTGCTTCTTGATTCACTGCCAGCATACCCAAATTAACTTTTAGTTTAAGTAGCTGTAAATCACCCAGAACTCAATGGTTCCTAAGAAACAACTTTCAGACCAGGATAAATTGAGGCCTTCTAAAATAAGCCAACTTAACAGGATTTCAAATGCACATACATCGCTTCACTGTGAAAAAGAGCTGCCAAACTGCCTTGCTTGGTCAGCTGCTGATGCAGCTTAAGAGGAGGTCATCACTCAGGGGCTATACTCTCATACTGCAACTTCCACGTGAGCTCCACTCTTCCAAGGGCAAGTCAGGTAACCCCAGTAAGGATGCCATGCAGAGGATGTTCACACTTTGTTTAGGAAGAGAACAAGATAAAAGCCATGTCCTTCCAGAGTTTGTCCCCTCTGGTAAAGTTACTCTGTGCTTCTAAGTAGAAACCCTCCCATTATTTGTCACAGCAAACCAACAATAGGATTTCTTCTAAAGCAGGATCCAAAATTACAGGGCACAGCTCCACATGTCAGCTCATGCAACTCCAAAGCCTGGTTGCTGCTTCCTGCACAGCTGTTCATGCTGCCTCCTGGTGAACCAAGGAACAAAACCAAACAACTTTTACCATCAGTTTGTTTTCTGCTGAATGAATTTGCCAGTCCAGTTTGCTGTACATCATCAGACAGCTGTATTGGAGGAAAAAAAATCTGCTGCCAAGTGCTATCTCACAGCACCAGCATCAAAACTAAGCCTACAGCCAATTGGCCAGCACCACCCTCTGTGACAAGGTGTGCCTGTAGGTCACATCACTCTTAATATTACTGAAATAATCTCAGCTAAACAAAAATTTCCACAACAGAGAGGACAGAGAAGTCACAGAGGAATGTGTAAACCAGACTGCTGAAAAGAATAGGATTATCATTCACAAAGGGTTGTCATAACCAACAGGGACAGGAATGAATAGCCATAGCGACAGCTTCTTAAATGGGCTTTGCTGCCAAAGAAAACAAAGTGCTTTGCTATTCCCCTTGTTTTTGACTGCATCTAAGCAATCCTCACTTGTGCAAAGATAGTCACCACACAGGTTCAACAAGGAGCAGACTACACATTTTTTCACTTGTTAGCAGATCAGTGATCAAAGCACATGGAATACAATGCTGACTCTGTGTACTGTGTCTCTCACAATCTAAGGGATCCCTTACAGCAGACGTTCCCCTAGGCTGTTACACTCACCATATGCGACACTTTCAAGTCACAAGAGAAATACAAAACCAAGCATGGGAAAAAAAGGGTAAAATAAAATACCCTGGTGGGGATTATAATCACAGACTTCTATGAAAAATACTCCAAAACTTTCTAACGTCTATGAAATATGTATTCAGTGATGTTAACTGTGGGAGGGCACAGTATCATTTATAACAATTAACTTTTTCAGAATGCAAGCAGCCCCCATATCCCATGGGAAAAACTTTGAGCACAAGAAAGATCAAGAAATGCAATAACCACAGCCACCAGTGGAAGGGGTAAACCATATCATCTGACAGTTAGGAAATATTTGAGTAGTTAGGGAAAGGTGTCATGTCCCCTGCTGCTACCCACAAGGGCCTTTTTATGAAGGGGCAGGTAAGGTGACTTCACTACTGGTATCTGCAACATAATAAAAATGCCTATTGAGCCAACATTAGTTTTGAATGAACTCTGACAAATCTGTGGTGGAGAGAAACGTGCAGCTTTCTGATGTAGTTGTTGTAAGGCAGCAATGGAGTCATCAGTGTTAAAGACTGTGGATCTATACCACGACCAAATACACACGTTCCATCACACTCTTCCCAGATCAGATCCACAGCATCTGGGGTCTCTCTGCTCATACAAGTAGGTGACCAGACTCTATCTATCTCTTTTCCTCTATAACACCAGATCCTGTGTGTCCATGCCGCTGACTCAGGAGAGGCTGCAGGGCTAATATATGCTACAGGGAAACAAGCCTACCAGCCAAGCTACATCAAGCATGGGACAGCACCCATCATACCCCTGGGCACACCCCCTCTGCCCCTCTTCATGTGCCATGACCTCAGGATTCCAGATCCCAGGTCATGAAGCCCAGTCTGACACACAGAGTTATGCAGAAAGCACACCACAAAGCCAAGCTGGATGAAGCACAGGCTTAGTCACAGGGGCATATGAAACCACATGAATGAGAGCTGCCAAGAAAGTCAGTACAACTCAAACTGAACTTGCCCAGGAAGAACAATAAACTGCATCCTCCTCCTGTGAAGACGCAGATCTTCAACTCAGGCTAGACGTAAAGAGACTCTCACAGACACCCCCTGGTTGCTAAAGCTGGCTGTATAAACAAAGGGCCTAGACTAGCATTGGGCCTTAAACCTCACTTCAACCATGAAAAAGCTGTTTTGCTAACTCACATTCTCTTTGTGTACGCTGTCTACTCATCCACAAGCTCTTTAAGCTTGTTTTAACATAAACACTTTTCTAAATAAAAACTTTGTTTTAATCTTTAATTGCAAATGTTCTGGGTAGACAAGTCACATCATGAAAGTTAGATCATCTTCCTTTCTAATACTTACAAATAAATATAAGCTCATCACTGCCATCTTCAGCCATTTTTAAAACCTGCCAAAATACAAAAGATCAGGTTAGTTCTAAATGACTTTCACTTACCATGTTATTGAAATACTCCTTTATGAAGCAGGCATGGTGGCTGACCAGAATATCCACACACATTACTGCCTCTGCAGGAGTACCAGGAAAAAGTTAATGAAACCAAGTTGCTAAAAATCCCTCAGTGACTACTGTATCATTTCTTGTGTTGTCAAAATCACTACCAAGAAGCCTAATGTTTGTAGGTTCACAGGTACTTCTGTTTGAGGCAATGCTGTCTCAAGCCATTCCCCATCCCTCCTCCCATCAGCCTCAAGCCACTCCTGTGTGCCTCTGCTATAAGCCCCTCAGAACAAGCACAAATCAGTTTTTCCAGTATGTGTTAAAAACTTGCATAAACACTATCTACTGCTCCTCAGCAATGTCCAGACACTCTCGGTTACAGCTGGTAAACAGAAACTGATTCTGTATGGCTAACATCACAACACAAGTGGAATCTACAAAATAGCTCTCCCTTTTCTAATAAGGAAAAGGCTCTCCTCTTCCAATAAGCAGTTTTCCCAATGCCCCAGCAAGATGAAAGCCCAGATCAGACAAGATCACAAACCAAGTCTAAGACAGAATGAGGCTGCTGAAACAACATGCACGTTGGTCAAGAGGAGAAGAACAAGTAAAAGACTGAATCTGTGAGGAGGACGACAGAGGAAAGGAAACATGACCAAAACCACAACAAGGTAGCAGAGCCCTGTTCAAAAAAATGCAAAGCATTTGCTACCACAATAATAAAAGCCAAGCCAAAATTACACACAGGCACAGCCTGCAGGAGCAGGATCCCAGTTATGAGTTTACTCTTGAACACTGATGCTTCATAAGCTGTGCCTGACTGGGTTGCAGAAATACGCCACAGGCTGAGCCAGAAGTTGCAGATACCTCTGGACAGGTACTGGGGAAACTGACTTCTGAGCACGAGTTAATTCTCTGCCCCACACAACCCCTTTTCCCGTTACAGGAAGGACTCCATACTTGGCACCAAGTCTGCTGCTAACACAACAATGGCATCTGAACACGCCAGGAGCAATGTCTGATGTGCACCCAGGCTGCACCCCACCTCAAGCACTAATGGGTTCCTTAGTCAGCCCACCAGCTAATCCCGATTGACAAAGGACAGTCCACCCCCATACAGAGACACACTCCACCCATCACATCAACAGATGAGAATACAAAGGGACAACTTGTTGCTGTATGTCTTGGTCACAGTAGGAAGGATCCTGCTGCTCAGTTATCTGGGCAAGAGTCTAAGGAGGACTTAGGTCAGGGAGTCTGGCACCCAGTATTCCCCCATGGCCCACCCTAGGCACTGCCCTCCCCCTCTTCCTAACAGCAACAGCCTGATCCCTCCTAACACCTACTTGCCTAGTAAGGGGCCGCCACTGCCCATTCATGGTGCAAGCCAGGCTTTCTTGGCTACAGCTCTGGGAAACTAAACTCATCCAATAAAACAAATATTTATATAAAAAAAATGCTGCACAAGCAGAAATTCAGGGCATTTCCCCAAAGTTCCTGCTCCAAAAGCAGTGTGAACAATGTAACCTGTTACTTAGGGAAACCCAGAGCACATCAGTACAGAAGTCCTCACAGACAAGGCATCATAAGTTAAGTGTCAAAAAAGGCTTATTTTGTTTAGTCAAGATTAACAGCATTACTGTTGTGTGGCCTGCCCACCAAAGGCATTCACTTTCTCGAGCTTTTCTGTTCTTCATTAACAGCAGATTGATGATGTGCAATCACAGAAGCAGCAATGTCAGCTCTAGGAGCCATCAGATAGAAACCAAAGGGTGGAGAAACCAGTAGCGTAAATGTGGTTCAAGGTGATGGAGAGGAAGTGTAAAGGTCTCTCCAACATGCCTGGTGTAGCTGATAAAGACACTATAGCTCAGTTATTATCTGCATTAGCACAGATTTCATTTTTGCAGCAACTACTTCCATTTTTTGCATCACAAGATTTCTGATCCATCATCTTTCCTGTGCTCACCACAGGGACCTGCTGTGTTTTGGAATACACAGGAATGGCAACATGCATCAAACTCACTCACCCCATTACGCAGGTGCAAAATGAGGACTGCGTTGCATTAGTAGCTGCATCTTGTTACAAGTTCCTGTGGGGTCTTTTTTTCCCACTTTCTACTTCACACAAAGTGTATGTCATGGGTTGTGGCTAGACTGGCCACAAGACGAGTAACAGAGGCTCTCTACCATCCTCTCTTCTCCCCCAGAAGAAGAAAAGGGAATAATGGGGAGAGACTGATGGATTTGAAAACTAAAACAGCTTTAATGAAAACAGTGATAATATGAAATGTATACAAAATCAGTATGGGACTCAAACCTCCTGCTAGGAATTATGTCACCATCACCACTGATGCAGATGCTGGGGAAGTCCCAGACTGGACTCAGCAACAGACAGGGACTGGAGGCAGCAGCTGGATTCAGGAACGCACAGATTAGGAAGGCAGAACAGATAGAGTTCTCCTTGAACACCAACAAACAGAGAAGAGGGCTAAAGAGAGAAACAGAGGAAGAATGGAACAAGAGGACTGACCCTTACACTCTCCTCAGCTTTATACTGAGTATGATGTATATGGCATGGAATACTTTCTTGGTCCAGTTTACAGTCACCTGTCTTGTTTGTTCATCCCTGCACCCAAGATTTAGCAGTGACCTTGGTTTTCACTTGAAGAAAGTCAAAAAACAAGCCTTTCTGCATACCAACCCTTGGTAGTAATTGTAAACATTGAGCGTTATCACTGGTGGAAGCAGACACGGCTTCCACAAGTGTGCCTCTGACAGCAGAAAGAATGGGTACTTAGAAGAGACTGAATCAAAAAGTAAAAATCACGGAGCATAATTAGTTCTGTTCCAACTCAAACCAGGACAGTGTAAGGAAGGAAAAACTGCCCCCAAATGGGTTTAACAATACTGCTTTGCAAGCACAAGCAACTTCTCACCTATAGGCTTCAAAATGCCTCACAAAATGCAGCTGTATTTCCCCATAAGTTTACGAAATAAATCATCCTACTGCACATAATTATGTTCTTGTCTTGCAGAGATAATCAAAGCTTCTGGGAATTCGAAGTATTTTTATATATAACAAACAGCAACCATTAAGCAGTGAATAATCAGGTAAAAAGCTACACAGAAGAGATTAGACCACAGGTGCAACGCCTAATTCTAACACCAGTAGAAGAGCAGAAAACTAGAACTTTCTGACTGTATGATTAACTGAGTGACTTTGTACCCCAGAGCAGAGCACAGAGCTGTGTGCACAAACTCAAACCTGTAATACAGGCCTTCCAACACTTCTGAAAATGAAGGGAACCCAAATGAGACACTGACAGGCTGTAGCACCGAAGTTATCTGTTCTTGGAGCACCATGTGCCAAACTAGTGTCAGGAAACTGCTTAAGCCATAAGCTACCCAAAAATGCTTACATTTTGCTAGTGTAAAAGCATACTTTCCTGAAACTGGGCTCCAGAGGTAACTTTGATATTGCAAATGTATTTAAAAAAATAGGTAAGAACTTAGAAAATAAACCAAATTCCTAAACATCTGTATATGAGAAAATTAAATTTTCCCATTCTTCATTACAATTTTCCATTACAATTACAGTTTTCCATTACAATGATTCTATGAATTCCAGAATGGGTTTCTGCTACTGTAAATAAGGAACTTGAAAATACAGACCTTTCTGCATGCTGTAGTTGTAATTCACACTATTTCTAAAACTAATTGGAGACTACTGGCAGAATACCTGGGAATCCACAGTGAGGCCTTTGGATTTCTAAAAAATTACAAGCACTCTGAAGAGTTAGTGCTGAGAAGGGGCAGAAGGGTCAATTTCTACACAAGCTGGTGGGGGAAACAGTGGAACGGAGTTGGCATTGAGTTTACACCATCTGCCCTTTCCAACACTTCCCGTGATCACATCCAATAAAGTATATGCAAAGTTTAACTAACCCATGCAGAAACGTAGAACAATGCAGAACATTCGTGTGTGCAAAGCCCTGCAGACCGGGGCCACCTTCCTTTTGTCCTGCAACGAGCACAACGGTCCTTCTTCCAGCTAGCACACACCCAAAGAGCCGGGGCAGGGGACAGGCAGGGCTGCAGCCTGCGGGTCAGCTGCGGGCCACGCCATCGGTAACAGCGGGTTCCCACTTTGGGTCACTGGACCTGCCGCCTCCTCCCGCCTTACCGCCCGCGGCTCACGCCCTCACATCCACGAGCCTAACACCCCCATTCCGCCCCCCTGGACGAGTCTCCTCTCGTCCGGACTGCCGGCAGGAAACCGCCGCTGCCGGCGGCACCAAGCCCAGCATTTTCTTCGCAGGGACCAACAGCTTCAGTGGCCGAGCCCCGCCTGCGGAGACGCAACCACCCCACACAACCCCACCTGCCGACACCGTTACACAGCACCATCTGCTCCCCAGACCCCGCCCCGCAGCCCGGCAGGGGGGCCTGAGTCTCCCGACTCGCTGTATGTGTGAGGGGTGGGGGCGATGAGACCCGGGCCCGGCCGGCGCAGAAGGGCGGGACCGTGGCCGCGGTCTGGGGAATCCCGGCGGGGCTCGGCGCAAGGAACAATCCGGGAGCGGCTCTGCCGGGTTTTGCTTCGGACCGGGCTCGCCCCGCTCCGCTCTGCCCTCCCCTCCGCGCGCCGCGGTTGCTGTAACAAAGAACAGACGGCGTGGAGGAGGCGGCGGAGACGGAGGAGGAGGCGGAGGGGCCGCAGCCGCCACCGCCGCTGCCCCGGGAGCTCCCGCCGACTCGGCCCTGGGGAGCGGCAGAGCGGAGCGTGGCGGGACGGGCCGCGCCGTGGGGTAGAGGGGCCTCGCGTGGAGGGTCCCGCGAGTGGGCCGGGGCAGGGAAGGGGAGCAACGCGGGGCGGGAGCGCGCGGGGGGTAAACGGCGTTACCTGCCCGGGGAATGGCTAGACCCGGATCGGATCCGGGATCCGGGTTCCGATCCGATCCGGAAACCACGCGCCACCGGAAGCCGGTGAGGCCGGGCCGCAAAGCACGGCGGGAGGTGTAGTCCGCACGTCTCGACCGGTCTGGCTACCGGATCCCACCTCGCCCCGGCCCCCTCTCCGCCAGGGTACAGCACCTGTGCCCAAACACCCTCTCGGCCGCTGTCCCGCTCACAGCGGTTCGGCCTGAGACCGGGCTGGAGGAGAGGGAGGGTGGCGGCGGCCATTGGACTTCGGTCAACACCGCGGTTGCACAGGCTGGGGTTTTCCCTCCTTTCCCAACCCCCCCCGTGCAGTGTTGGCCGTGAGGGAGCAGTCCTGGAATCACGGAATGACTTAGTTTGGAAGGGACCTTCAGAGCTGATGTCGTCCTGCAAGGAGCAGAGACATCTCCAACTAGATCAGGTTGCTCAAGACCCACTTCAGCCTGGCCTCGAATGTTTCCAGGGATAGGGCTGCTACAAACTCTCTGGGAAACCTGTTTGAATGTTTCAGCATCATCATAATGAAGTATTTCTTCCTTATATCCAGTCTAAATGATCCTGCTTTTCCTTTAAAATCATCAGCCCTTGTTCTGTCACAGAAGGCCCCACTGAAAAGGCTGTCCTCATCATTCTTACAGCCCCCTCATTTATATACTGAAAGGCTGCAGTAGGGTCTCCCTAGAGCCCTCTCCACACAGAACCAACCCAACTCAGCCTTTGTATTAAGAAGGAAAGATGTTCCAACTTTGTCATCATTTTTATAGCCCTCCTTTGGACACGCTCCCAAAGGCAGCCTGTCAGAAGTTTCACAGAAACACAACAGGCACACAGACCACTGTGGGCCTACAATTTCTCCTCACTTAAACCCTGAACAAGTACCTAAATGCCTGTCTCCTCCAAGGCCAAGACTGGTTGGGGCAATCAAGTTCAGTACTTCTAAGTCTTGTCAGCGCTGCCATTACCAGGATGTTATCAGGGCCCAGCCTTGCTGTGCTTGATAGCAAAAAGTGTGGCCACACATACTATGCAGGAAAAAACAGCAATGCCTATCTTTCACAAACATATAAGGAGCCATTGCTGAGACCTGCTACATGCTGGCCAGGAAACAAAGAACGTGGACTCTGTGCCCTCAGCTCAGAGTTTAAATCCCTGGTTTTGCTTACTGCGGTGTTCACCTCTCTCCCTAGCTGAAGTGCACCTATAGAGACCTTTGTGACTCCTGTTGAGTGCTTGTGTAAACTGATACAACAGAACAGAAATTTTAAAATATTGCTTCTTGGCAAAACAGTGTTAATTTAATAAGGGGGAATAATTTAGTCTTTAAAAATGTCTTGCCAGAAGTTTTCAATGAGCACAGGAATAGTAAGGAGAAATTTTCAAGGATCTAACCACATATACAGGTTGGCTTTGTTTCCTTGCATCTTAGTGCATATTCACATTCACAGTGCAGTCTTATGAATGCTGGTTTCTCCAGCATGTAGTGCACAAGGGTCATCATCCTGCAAGGCATTCAGTCTGTAAATGTATTAACTAATTCAGAATCATTAGCAGCATGTTTCCTAGCTGAAGCAGCCTGGATTTACAATGCGTGTCAGTCTAGGTCCTGCAGCTCCAATTTTTAAATTTTTTGGTGTCAGTATTGCTACCTGTTTGCAGAGTTAAGATCAAACTGTGAACCCTGCATCTTATACCAGGCTCACTGGGGTAGAGAGATTAAAAAGATGAAGATCCCTTCCATTCATTGTTGAGGAAACTGCTAGGTCTTCTGCTAGCATACACGCATAGCATCACACAAGTTAAAGAAAACCTCACTCAAGATGAGAGCAGGAAGGAAAAGTACTTAGGTTTGTTGGGCGTGTATTAGGAAATTTCAGCTAAGCACGTAAAGAAATGAAATAAACAAGCACAGAAACATGGACAGTAATTCTCAGTACGGTGACGTACAACTTCCTTGCAAAAGACAGTACAGCACTCACTTTGGGAAATAAAGTAAAACTGCATCATGGCTATTTTCATGTGAATGCCTATTTTTTGACGTTTTTGGTTTTTTCCTCCTTAGTCCAGTAGGACTTTGTGGCAGCATCAATTCATAATGCAATTTTTTCAGTAAAATGTTCACAAGATAACCTTATTCTCAGGCTGTGTTAATTTTAGTACCAGTGTCTTCTATATTAGGGTCTAAACCCTAACACTCCTCCCTGTTTCCCCCTCAAACTACAAAAGGTTTCAGGATAATACAAGAGAACTGAGAGACAAAAATACTGAGGAACCACAATATATTTCACAAATCCTTGCATTGGATTCCCACCCAGTCTGTGTTTCAGGCAATTTCTCAAGGAAAAATAAGTTACTTTATAGGGCCAGGGTTATCAGAAACAACCCACAGTGTCAGCACAGTGTAGGTGGAGAGTTCTGCTCCTAAGTAAACAGGTAAATGGACTGTGCTAAGCTACAGGTTGAATTAGTGGAGGACAGTAGAAAACCATTTGTTACACTTGGCTGACTAGATAGGTAGGACAGCACACTACTACATAGAGACAATTGGCTTTTATTGTATGTACAGCAGTAGTTATTTCTTAAAAAAATCATCTTCTCAGGCTTTTTAGTGATATAATAAATCTGTACATCATGGACTTTTTAATTGCACCAACTCAATACAACACAGGAAAAAATTACAAAAAATAACCCCATCACAGAAGAAGTGACCAATCACAGTTAGAATGCAAGAAATAATGTTTTACCCCGCTTGGACTGCCATAAAACATTACTGGGAAATACACAGTTATCGTATTGGAAAGACTTCAGACCCATTCAACCCTGGTATTTTCACATCATGCCAGCACCTTGCATAGTAACAGTTTGGGTATCCTGAGTGAAATGATATTACTCACCCTTCACTTAATCACCCCTGTACAGTTAATCTTGTTTGTCACCAAGGCTGTGACTTAGCAGTGTACAGAAGCATATGCTGACTTTAAACACATGAATAAATCCACTTATATCCTGTGGAGGTCAATGCACGAGGTCAGCTGTTCCCACTCATGCTGGGAATGTCTTAGCCCAGAGCTAAGGTGTACTTAATTCTGTTCCAGGATAAAAACTTATCTCAAACTTCAGCTCTGTGATTCAAAAACTGCAATAAACTAGAAAGAAAAAGCCATGTGGCTCCCACCTTGTATACAGCTCTTGCTCCTTGTAACATCTTGAGCTACCAGAGCTGAAAGAGATGTTAAAACAAGAGCAAGATTCTTATTTTGCTTCTCTGTACACATTTGGTAGCATTTTATGTGTCAACTTAATTTTTTCCTATAATACTTTGCTTATCGAGAACACCAAAACTTTACAAGAAATATACAGAAGAAAGCTTTCACTTGAAAACCACCAAGACCCAGCGAGGAGATGCAATTACCAGGAATTGTTGTAAAATGTCACTGATCCTCAGAACTGGTGTTATTGCCAGGCAATAGAACACCTCAAAAAAAGCAGCACTGTAAGCCAAGTCCTTTCAAGAGCAAGACAATAACTACACATCTGTATGACAAGGAGCCCCCAACCTCTCTTCCAGAAAGCAAACAGAGGGAAAAGAAAATCTAACAGAAACCACAGGAATGATGCCAGAATTTATACCTGCATGGTTTGTGACCTGACCATTAAATTGAAGAAGTTTGCCAAAGGTATTTTGCTTTTTAAATGAATAGTAACCTTTTCCTGTGACAGCATTCCTTCTCTTTCCTGCCACCTAAGATTCACAAGCTTCATTTACAGTTAGGAGTGAAATGAGTGTCATGTCTTCCTGGGATCAATTGGATATGAAATACCAGCAATCAAGGGATAAAGGACCCCCTGCTCTTTGAAGTGACTTTTAATGTGATCTCAGCCACTCTAAGGAAGTTACCTAGTTTGTATTTGCATTCGAGATACCAGGTAGTTTTATTGCTTTTACCTACCAGGAGAAATGTAAATTTTGTACTACTAACTTGGTCAAAATTCACACTAAAGTCAAGGCAAATCTTGGTTAGGTAAGGATGCATGGGTTGTCTCCATGAAGGCATATGAAAAGCTAAAATGCCATAAAGCAAAGCAAACTACAAACACAGGTTAAGAAGGTTTGGTTATGGGTAGAAAAATTCTTTAGAAAGGAAAAGCAAGCCTTCATGTCTTAGTCCTCCACAAATAGAACCCATGGTTTTCTTTGCTGTACGCAACATCCAGAAACACAACAGTGTAAGAAAAAGGGCAAAAAGGAAGATGGATTTCACAGACTGTTTCCAAGCTGTTGTTCTGAAGCAATTAAAGGTAGAAAATAAGAAGGTAATACAGAGATTTGTTCTCCTGTTCAAAGATGTAGCTACTAAAATTATGAAGACTGTGAAACATGACAGAGAAAAACTATTCCCTCCAGCATCCTTCACACAACTGCACAGGAAATAGTCAGCACTTGACAGGATACACTGCAGTGTCAGTTTATAAATCCAGTCCTCCTGATCCAAACCTGCAGCATAGCTCCTCCTGGTTGCCAGGATGCAGCTCACGCTGATCTAAATACCAGTACACAGAAAACAAACAAACGTGCATCTCCTAACCTTAAATGGCAACCTCATCACCTGGACAGGGAGGACTGGTATTCAATATTGTGGCCCTTGGGGTTGTCATGACCGTGCAACTCAATTTTCCCTTTGTGTTTAGTACCCTAGCTTGTTTTTACAACAGGGCATAAATTATTTGTAGAGGAGTAGAAAGCAGTGAGGATCATCAGACAGATGTAGAGGTCAAACATCAAACTGAACAATGTTTATTTTCCTGAGAAGTAAAGGCAATTAAAAAATGAGACTTCCTTTTTGCCCCAAATGCCTTGCTGTCTTCAGCTTCAGAATTCATTCTCTCTCAATTAAAATCACATCCAGTAATTTAAGCAAACTCAAGCAGTGTTATGTGCTCTTTTTACATTCCGTATTATACTGCTCTTTGCTTTCACTGTAAAGGGCTGCTACCTCTGCAGCTTGGTGTCACTTCAATTTCTTGAATTCAGTGATTAACTCCTTCAGCTAGCAATTTAAAGCATTCAAAACATGGCAGAGATTTGACCCCTCACCCTGACCCATCAAGTAAAAAGCTCCTAATAAAGTCAAGGGGAAAAGCCTGTGTGGAGAGTATGTAACATCATTGGTTTTAGTGTTCCTATTGTGAACTACTGTAGAACTAACTTCTGCTTTGTGATAAATTAACTATAAACAAAAGTGTTCAAATACATTCAAGCTGGACAAACTTGTATTACTCAACTGGGATTTCTAAGCATGACAGATCTAGAAGACTCATTTATAACCAGTTTTTAAAACATTAAAATGCCTTCAAGTGTTTCAATAATAAGCACCATGCTTAAATGTACAACTATTTCACAGTGCACACTGTTGTACTACCATAGTGATTTTACAAGGTTGTACATAAAGTATTTTTAAACAGTAGGCTGTGTCAAAAAAGTTGACAATTCGTTTCTTGTAATACTTTCTTGGTAAAAAAACAACCAACCAAAGCCCCTTAACTTTTGCATTCTTTGGTAAAGGAATCTAGAGTCCATCATAGGTTTTGAAATGTGTTTCTGTTCTTCAGTGACTTTTTATTTTTGAAGAACAGCTTAAAGCCCAAATCTCTGTTGAAGTGAGGATGTCATAAGGGGAAGAAAGGGCGAGAGAGGCAAAAATCACTCTTGGCAAAGCAGGCACAAATCTAAATTACCATGAAAAAGTAATTTAGATGAAATGGATGTTTTTCTTGGCTAAAGAGAACAGGTTTGGTCCTTTGTCCTCAGTAGGAATGTAGATGATGGAAAAGTACAGGTATGCACGAAACATGGTACCTGTGAAACACTGACATTCTACTCCTCTTAATAGCTCAAACACAGAACTATACCTCTACTTTAATCTGTTTTTCCTTTTCATTTTAAGGAGCCAGCTGCAATATTTAATAAGGGGGGGAAAACTCACCCAACCAGCTACTCCCTACATGACAACAATGGTAGATCCAGAAACTCAACGATTACTATGGGAATAGTTACAATTTTTTTAAAACTCTGGACAGTTGTGTTTCCCAAGATCTCGTAAGTGTTGGCAGGTAAAACAAGCTGTCTAATGAAAGGCAATTATAGGTTAAATACACTCTATTCATCACTTCTTGCTCCTAGCTTGGCATTTGATACAATGGTTAATACACTTACTTGTCTAACAAGTACTTGGGAGAAGGAATTGGAGCCCCTAAGACAGGTTTTTGCATGAGTAATGCAGCTTCTCACACAGGGAAGAAAACCTACAAACAAGAATTTGTGAAAGTTTTGCTTGGGAGTAGACTCCAGTAGACTTAAAAAAACCCAGCTGGCTTTTAAAGCATAACTTATGCACAGAGCATTCAGTGATATGCTAGTGTATTTGCATAATGTATTGATTTATGGCTAATATTGAAGGTGTCTCTGCACCTACATGGACTGAGCAGTTATTACAGCAGGCTATAGTTATTACAGTAGTCTATCAGCATTTAAGTTCTGCTTCTGAAAACTTACCCATTTCCAAGTTGGATCTGGGTCTCTCTTCCCTTTCAGCTTGACTAGAAAAAACAAGCTGTGACTTGCATTGCTACTGTTCAAGGCTGCCATAAGGAAGCACAGTGGTATCTTCTCTCTCTCTACTGGTGCAGTCATATGACAGGTACATTTCCATTCTTAGCTCTTCATTAGTGTAAACTAGGTGCTTACACACAGGTGCCTTCTCACCTGCACCATTCCACACTCTCCCTCATCTTCTACAGTAAACCACATGGTCCTTCAAAAGCTGCCGTGATACAATTTGCACTGCTTCTATTTGGAGGAGCAACTGTACAATTAGAGAGAAAAAGCATTCCGGAAGAAATAAACAAAAAAGACAAGCTTTCTGTTTATCCCTGGACCACCGCATTAGTGAGCATCCTTTTATGCAAGTTATTAGCCACATGCATATTTTCTAGTGCTGCTCTGTAAACAAATGGTCAACTGATGTGCAAGTATCCCACCAGACAGTGTTCAGTCTTGTAAGTATGGTTCTGCTGAAGCACCGTTCAGTTTGCTCTTGCTTTTGTTTTTGGAGAGGAGCTTTCTGTTCAAGATACGTGAAAGTGTGCCTCCCTTCTTGCGTGTTTCCTCTGACAGTGGCTGCTGCAGGTAGACGAGATCATTGTGCGACTGACTCATTCCTGGATCCTTCTGATGATGTCGCCTTCGGAAAAAGAGCTTTGCGCTTTTTTTCAAAATCCCACCTGCAGAAAGAAACAGCAGAGGTACAGGACACTTTAGACAGAGCAGGCTTCTTGGAGGTCAGCTTTAACTGTACTGCATGCACAACTGCAGTACAATACTGTGCTGCTAGCTCAACTGAGAAAAGCCTTGGTCTTAAAATCCCCAGTTTAAGCATCACGCTGGTAACTAGTCAGTGTTAGAAAGAGAAGAGTGTGGTGAATAGAAAACAAGAATGCTGATGGTTTGTAACCTAGAGGCCTTACAATAGTATGAGTTCCAACTTGAAAAAGTGATTTCAGATACTGGCAAAAATGAGCAATTATCAAGCTTTCAGCCAGAGGTACATGTACATACACTACATGCTACTGAATCCTCCCTTGACCCAGCTGCTGAACCAGCTCTCTCCCACCTGAACACTCCTAAGAAATTCAGACTCCACAGAAGTATGTATTTCTCTGCTTCGCCTCATTCCATGCAAGTAGCATGCACACTGAACCATGACAGACTGGTCTGTAGACAGCACATAAACACACTTGTACAGTTAGCAGAAATGTTCAGGAGAGAAGAGCTCACATATATTGCTAGAGGAGCACTATAGAAAAAAGGAATTTTCCTTCAGTTCTTTCAGGCATTATGATGTTGAAAAGGAAGGAAACTTTCTGTGAAACGTGTCCATGAGCAATCAAATATGACTCCTCCGATTTCAGCTCCTAAAGCAAATCCACACATCTCATGGAAGTCTCCTTCCTTAACACTTCATTAGTTTCAGATGGTCTCCTGAAAGCCGTGGAACACACACATGCACAGCATTTTGGTGTGGGTTGTACACTGGGTTTTCACATGTCAAACATCCAATCTTTCCAATACAATAACGAATTAGGAATTGATAAAAAGAATGAAACAGAGGAAGCAATGTTACTCTTTGTTGTTTCAGAGATCAAAGGAGCTGAAGAGATTAGCCTGGATGCATAACATGAAGGTGGCATTTTAATTTGAGGTGAAGGACACTGTGCCAGAGAACAGTACCTGGCAGTCAAGCTGCCAGGTGCAGCAGGCCCATACAAGCCAGACAGCGTGTGTTCTGTACAAATTCAGTAGCACCACCTACAGTAACAATCACAAAGCATTTGATATTTTAAAATCCTTGTAGGAATAGCAATTCACTTCAAGTAGATTAAAAATAACACTACATCCGCTTCCAACAGGTTCAGAAATTTCCTTAAATCCCTTCTGCAGCAAATTAAGTTGCTTTATTTTATCATATTCCTCCCCTTGATCCCATGTCAAATCTATTATGCAGCCAAGGCAATTGCAGCTGTCATCTCACCAGAGACTCGGGACTTACATTGCCAATACCAGCCCCAAGTACTCGCCTCCCTTTGCAAGCTTTGGCCATTTTTGCGGCCATTGTTCTGCCAAATTCCACCTTCCTTTTCCATGTACACGTGTGCCTTACATGTAAGGCAGCTCAGCAGTGCTTCAAGCTACCAGCAATGCTCAGCCTAGTGTCAGTACCTCAGCTCCACGGTCAAATAGCAGCATTTTTGTGCAGAACTGGGTAGTGGTGCTGTCCGAGTGGCACAAGCCAATTGAATGAAGGAGCAACCCAGGTAGCAAGCCAACACAGGAGCCTTCTGGCAGTTAGACTAATATGTGAGGATGGTCACCTCCCTGGCAAAGCTTCCACACCTCATTCTTGCCCATTTTCCTGATTCTGTCTCAGTTCAGCTGTTAATTCCTGTTCCTGCACAGTCTTGATTCTGCTCTTTGCATCCATTTGCAATAGGAGGAGCAACACGCAGACCAGTGTTTTCACGCAACACCGTGCAATAACTAGAATTACATATCTGTCCCCCAAGGACTGGACACAGGCTACGTGTCACTTTTGCACAGTGGCAGCTTTGTCTCACACAGCCAGATGCTTCTTTGTACAGACCAGAGCAGCTAACAACATGTGCTTGGATTTATTAATTTTATTTTAAGGACTTGATGAGATGGAAGCAGAAGTCAGCTGAAAGCAACTGGAATTTGTGGATTTGAATCTTGTGTGCTCTTCCCACCACCCTCTGAGTGATCTTTTTGGCAAGGCAACACCACTTCAAGCTGTTGTCAACAGTATAAAGGAAACACTGTTCAACCCCATGATACTGACAGTTGTTAATATGCAAAGACAGGGAGGGATTGATGAGGCCTTGCTGCTGTGCAGCTTTTGTTTTAGCAGTCAGCTGTTCCGCCCAGCAGTCTTGGCAGCTGCAGCTGAAGTTGTGCCAACAGAAGAAGCAGGACAGAAGGGTTTATCCATAACCAACTATTTAGGCCTTTCCATTCAGACCGATTTCCCATCCTAGGAAATATGACAGAATGAAGAGTGCTGCAAAAACTCTGCTGGTGGCCCAGGACAACTCACTGTAGTGGAAAAGCTGCAGGCTTCCTTGAGAGCACCACAGGTTCAGCAGAAGCAGCAACCTCCTGACAAGAGAGCTCCCTGTGTTTTTGGAGGGAATTGATGTCATCGCTACCTGGAAGCTTGCCACATCCCCACTACCACCCATCAGTCTTGAGCCAGTTTGGTACGTGCTGCCTGACAGTGGCTCCAGCTGTTGTGGAGGCATGCACCCCTACTCAGAAGGGATTGGAGGGCAAAACACAAGCTTGGCAATGCTTGTGCTGTCAACATGCTTACTTCTTGAGCTCAACAGGATCCATATGCCAACTATGCCCCTAACACCAGGAGATAAGCAGAGAGCCTATCAAGAGGCCTGTACAGACTGATGTCTTTTTAGGCTCCTCCGTGCTAGTTTAGTGTGTTCTGAAGATGCTTGTGGGGGTAGGATCACTTTTGAATCTCCTTTCTGTTAATGAAGGAAGATTTCCTGCCACATCTACAGGAATATGAATAGAGATCACTTCTTTCCATTCCTTCCCAACTTCCAAAAGAGGTTTTATCCAGTTGGTTCTGTAAGTACCTGCTGAGGTCCTGGTAACTTTCTGAGTCAGGCTAGAAAAGAGATCTAGAAAACTGCAAACAGAAGGTTTTCAAGTAAGCATTTCCCATATACATATATGGTTATAGGATGAAACAGGGTTTGCATGAGCAGATCTTGATTGATAACTAGCTATTACAGAAATGGGCATGAGGGAGAGAGATGAGTAACACAGAGCACCCCTCCAAGCCTTTCTTGCTGTCCATTCTGCATGACCCACCTGGAAAGCATGACCATCTGTTATAGCAGACTGATCTGCTAAGGCACCTGAGCACAACAGAAGGTAATTTTGAAAGGAGGAAAGAAACGGATGGAGGAAGAAGGAAATGGGAGCCAAACTAAGTTTTGTTTGTTTTTACAATGACTGTACCATTGTAAAGCTACATTTTCTTAAAAAAAAAGACAGAAATAACTTACTGTGTAGGTAATTAATTCTGGTTGGCATAGTAGTCCTCTTAAGTTTATAAAAGGGAATGAGTAAGAAAGAGGAAGTCAGAAAGGTAAAAAAATCCCAAAATATGCAGAATTAAAAAAAAAAGGCAGTGCTAATTTAAAGGCATTACTACACACACAAGGCTTTTTAAAGCAGAAGGTGTTTTGTTTCATTCATTTTACGGTTTGTTTTTTTTTTAAAGCAAAGCATTTAACAAAACAGAAGCCTTGAACTATTTGAAGCTAACGGAAGGTAGAGGATTTGAATGTTTTCCTATCTTCCTCTCTAAAAGCTACTCAGGTGTGACAAAGCAGAGATTCAAGACTTTCACAAAGAGACTTGTGCATGAAGAAAGGGATCTGACATTTTTCTGAAAAGAATCTTTTTCAGTATGAGACAATTCTGTCAAACATTAGACATACATTGTGCTTTTTAGCAGTCCCATACTACATGGTGTATACAAGACCGTTATAAGTCTGTTCTCTGTATAACACGTTGCACAGAGAAAACCAAAACTACACCACAGCTCACACGCAAATGTCCTCTTGCATGTTTTGGAATAAGAGGTTAAAGAAAAGTCCCCAGGTTTTCCAAAATCTCACTCACTTTCCTAAAGTTTTCCAGGGTCCACACGAGACAGATGTGATTATTGCTGTACCATCCCAGAACGCCTTATGGGGAGGGGCAGGGAATAAATTAATCTAATAGCCAGAGGGTTTGTAAGCAATTTTACAGTGTCTCTGGGTAAAAACAGAAAATAATAAACTGAAAAAGGGATGGATATGGGTGAGAAATAGAACAATTTTTACACCTGCAATACCCTGAGAGTGGTGTGCCACTTGTTCAGGGTACAGTCCACTGCACTGGCTCTTATGTCAGACTTCTTAACAGCCTGTGTGCCATACAGCCACAAACCAGCGCTACAGCCTCAAAGGTTAATGGATTTATAAACAAAACACAAATATCCTAAGAAATCTTCAAACTGAGGCTGTCCTGGTGTGTAACTACATAAACAAAATGATCTGACCCCTTATTTACGTCACAGAATCATAGGGGTTAGAATGGACCTCTGAAGATCATCTAGTCCAACCGCCCTGCTACAGCAGGATCATCTAGAGCAGATCACACAGAAACACATCCAGGAGGGTTCTGAATGTCTTCAGAGATGAAGACTCCACAACCTCTATGGGTGGCCTGTTCCAGTGCTCTGTCACCCTCACTTTAAAAGAATATTTCCTTATGTTTAAATGGAACCTCCTGTTCCCCAGTTTGTGACTTAATAAAATACCTTTTATTCCAGTTTCTTTAGCAAAATATGTGTTAATGAAATCCATGAAAAGGGAGAAACTTGTTCACTAGGCAACTGGGGTAGCTCTGGTGCTTCCCGAGCACACACTTTAGCGAGGGCTAGGGAGTCTTGTGCTCAAAGATATGAAGGAGAAGTATCGTTATCAGAAAGCAGCTGTGGAAAACTGCCATTTTCAGGTTAGTAGTGGGACAGCTAATAAAATAGCACAAGTAATTGTTTAAAAAAAGAACAGTTTCCATCAAGGAATTAGCAGTGTGGCTAGTGATGCCTCTCCCAGATAACAGAGTTTGGCCTGGTGAGCTGCCCTTCAACTTCTAAGGGTGAGCCCTTCTGTTGCATGATGGAGGGAAGCATGAGAGAGCTTCACCTGGCCCAGAAGGCTACAGCATGGCACTCTCTATGGCTGCTGGCAAGACAGCTTAAATCAACACCACAGTCACAAGGAGCTTAAGGACAAAAATCAGTAAAAAAGGATGAACTACTAGATAGTTTTATGACACTGCCAATTACATGGAGAAAGCAGTCATTCACTGAAGCGAAGGTAAGGATCACATACCTTTAGATTTTTTCATGCTTCCAGTTTCTGAAACACTTAATGAGCTTCCAGATATTTCTTCACAGGTCTGGTCTAAGAGTGTGTTGGTGTCCCACTGTTGGCTACCATTCTCCAAACCCCAAGCCTTATGGGCCCTTTGCTGTGGATCAGTATTAGGTACTATTTCTGAAGCACCTAACGGTAGCTTTTCGCCAGAGGTGACTTTTGCAACAGCTTCCTCCACAGTGGGCTGATCTGCTTCTTTGCAGGAGCTTTCCATGGCTGCAGCATAGTCCATCATCAGTGCAGCTTCACTGTCCTGAGATAAAGAGGTCTGCCCAGAGAAAATAAGAGACAACACTGACAAAAGCCACTCTGCTGGGGAAAAAACTCCAAACAAACCCAAACCAGTTGCCCTGTGGAAGTTCTTTTCTTTTACACTTTTACTTGTTTTGCTCAGAACTATCAGAAAGCCACTGTGAAGCTTCCTTAGCTTCACTAAAGGAGAAGAGCAGATAGCCAAATTTTAATAATGTTTGTAATGCCAAATGACTGAAAAACATCCCAACTCAATTAAGTGCATGCCTCCCAGCTATCCCTGGCCCTGCTACTAATAAAGGGATTCCTTCCTACATGTGCTACTGCAGTGAAGTATCAGCGTGTACAGACAATAATACTTCAGTCTTTTAAAGAAAATAAAAATCAAGGTGCCAAGGACTTCTTGGCATCTGTATCAGCTAAATAAATATCCATGCAGCCCCAGTGCCTCCATTTCCCAAGTAGATACAGTCACTGTGGCAGCTGATCCTCATTCTCTCTTCTCAGCACAGCAAAATGATCACAAGGGATCTATGTCCACTGACTTGGATTTCATTTAGAGGTCTTTAGAGGTTCTGTGCAGAATCACAATACTTTTCCTGCAGGACAAGAGCTGCAGTGAGGCACAAAGCAACAGATGGGGACACTGAGACTATGAATGAAGGAGAGGTTGTCCTCCTCCTCTACTGTGCCCTAGTGAGACCGCCTCTGGAATATTATGTCCAGTTTTGGGCCCCTCAGTTCCAGAACTGCTGGACAAAGTCCAGCGCAGAGGCACAAAGATGATGAAGGGAGTGGAACATCTCCCTGATGAGGAAAGGCTGAAGGAGCTGGGTCTCTTTAGCTTGGAAAAAAGGAGACTGAAGGGTGACCTCATTAATATTTATAAATATGGAAAGGGTGGGTGTCAGGAGGATGAAGCCAGGCTCTTCTCAGTATAATCTAATGACAGGACAGGGGTCAATGGGTGTAAGCTGGAACAGAGGAGGTTCCACATCAATATGAGAAGGAACTTTTTCACAGTGAGGGTGACAGAGCACTGAAATGGGCTGCCCAGGGAGATTGTGGAGTCTCCTTCTCTGGAGACGTTTAAAACCCGCCTGGACATGTTCCTGTGCAACTTGGTCCTGGTGATCCTGCTGTGACAGGGGGATTGGGCTAGATAATCTTTTGAGGTCACTTCCAATCCCTAACGTTCTGTGATTCTGTGAAGTCTGGAGGAATGCTATATACTGTAGAAAGTTTTCTGTTTGCCCTCTCTCTGGAAAAGAGCCCAGAGGACTACGAGTTTTTTCAGAGAGTTTTAATAACTTGGAAAAAAATAGAAAATTTTTCAGTACTTTTTTGTGTATCTTCCTTCCATGGGCAAAACACAGAGAAGGACTAATTAGCCTTCACTCTCACCTAAACTGATCACCGCACTCCCATCCATGGATAGCATGCACTTTTAGTCAGTCCTTCATAACTAACAATTAAAACCCAAAACCTTCCCCTACCAACCTGCCCCAATTTGGCTTAACTTCAGTTATTCAAATAAAGTGTCACACAGTCCTAGATCCTGCAGAGACTTCTGAATGAGAGACAGTTAAGCTACTCAGAGGAGCACCTTACAGCACACCAAGCATTAAATGTAAGTGTTGTTTTCTTCTGTACCTTGGAGACACCTGATATGATAATGGTGCTTTTCTTTCTAGGAGACTTCAGCTTCTGCTTTGCAGACTCACTTAACTGGCGAATGGCTGCTTCTGCCACAGGATCGGTGCCATTCAGTACCAGCAGTTCTGAAAAGAAAGCGTTATTTCAGAGGGAAGAAAATGAAAACAGAAAAAGGGAGAACGAGAGGCAAAGTTTGTCCTTGACTTAAAATTCCAAGAAATTAGCGGAAATGTTATAAACTCCAGGCATACCAAAACATCTTCCAATTCACTGCCCAGCTATCGGGTCTTGTCTTTTCCTTCTGTTACTCGTTCTCTTGTGAAAAGGGACCTATGTTGCACTTACAACCTCTTGCCTTGAGCACTCAGGAGGGTTTTGGAAGCCCAGACAAAATATCCAATTATTTCAATGTATTGCTACACTGCAGTGACTATAATCCAGATATGGTGGGTGAAGCATCAGGTATCATAGTCATGAAGAGCCACAGTTCTAACATGGTACAAAGCTGACATGTGCCGCCACTTCTTCAGGTATCTATTTTACTCTTTTTCCAGACATCCCTGCTTGCCATTTCCAGATTTGCTATGGCCCTGTCATAGGGTGTGGAAGGCAATGTGGCACCCCCTATTCTTCTCCACACATTGCACAGGATGGAAAAGCTGTGCTTTGTAAATGACAGACCCAAGATTGTTTTTAAGTGTGACCATTTCTGTCATCTAGCATGCAAGTACTTTAGGCACAGCCAATCAAATTCATTGAGGAACAAACAAGATTAAGAAAGCTAATGAAAGCCGCTGTCACCCCCATTTGATTGTTTGAGGTGGGCTTTTCTATTAGAAAAGAGTTTTAACATCAAAAGAATACAGACAAGAATAGCACTAAAATTAATTAAACAAAGCAGAGTGTTTTGCTATTATGAAATTAATGCAATAAAAGATGAGTTCTGGCTAATTACCCTGCATCAAGTATCTCAGATACCTTTGGAACTTAAAGAGTATGTGTGCACAAGGGGTGTGCACACCCATGCATGTCTGTACTCCTACTTTCCCACTTCCCTAGCCTCATGCAGAACTTCCAGGAACAGCTGAGAGCACCCAGGACAGTATCAGTGACACTTGTTAATTCTTATCGTTGTCACCATTTTGAATTAGGGCATGGCCACGGCATCTTTTCCATAGTGCTGGTAGCTATTTTGGCAACCTAAGTTACTGCCATACTAAATGCTCCTAAGTATTTATTTTATTTGGCTTAAACTTCTGTTCTAATGAGTAATTATTCCTGCTGTATTGTATTCCACAGAAATCCTCCTGCCCATAAAATGGAAAATACTGTCTGTATCAGTGTGCTCTTAAGTTGTCTTCAAATGAACTTTCTAGTAAGTGCTTTGTAAGTTTATTATCATAAACACTTAAGAGACTTCACTCAGAAATCTAGCACTATTTCAACACTTCCCAGACTGGCTTAGTAATACCATCCTGCTTCATGGTATCCGAGCACTTCTTAGTCTAGAGGCAGGGAAAAATTAAAGTGCAATTACAGCTGTTCACGGTTATTGGTTCATGCTGTTCTCCAGATTTCTGCCTTTTGGCCAGTACATTTCTCTCTCTCTCTCAGCAAGCCTTCTGAATGTTTCCAGGAGTAGTCTAGATCATCTCCAGATTGTCCCATCTGCACTCAAATCTGTACAAAGAAAACCACACTCCACATCATGTGTCATCTGCAGCTGGAATAGGTCACATCTTTCATTACTATTCTGTACAGAGCTACAGAAAGATCAAATGATGTCTTCCTGACAATCATTAATTTGAGGAATCATTAATTTAAAAGTAAGAGAAGAGATAGCTTGGCTTTCCTGCAGACATCTCCCTTCTCCAAATCACAGCTCATTGCTATTTAGTCAAAATTTAAACCACTAACTAAAAGCACACCTCTATTCCTCTATTGCAGGACTGCTCTACTGCTAACCACAGTACTTGCTAACATAAATATCTCAGTGCCTCTTGAAAGGCAGCAGCCATATGGGTTTGCTGTTACTTTAACAGGATTACATTAATCCCACATGCAGTAGGGACACATGTATTCTCATTAGCAGCTTTTCTATTACCTGTATCTGAAGATGATAAAGTTTTGCTGACTGGAGCACCATGAGAATGGGTAGCTTGAACAGAGAAGTCCTTTTCAATCACCTTTACTTTAACTGGAGTTTTCACAGGAGAATCTGAGGACCAAGTTTTTTGGTTATTTTTCAAGACATTTATTATGAAAACAGTAAGTATTTATTATGCCAATGTTAAAGCCTGTTCAAATGATAAGTTAACATGAATTCTCAACACATGATCTCTGTGATGACCTGATCCCAGAAGGCTTGTGACGTGTAGTAAATTATTGTTTTAAAACATTTTACTGTAATATGCTAATCAACACTCACTTAAGTAACAGATCACCTTTAACAGCTTAAAAGAATGCAGCTCTTTGGGAGACTTCAAAGACTATTTAGAAGCTTTAGTTTCATGCCTATCCAAAGAAGAATCAAAATATCTACTTCTGAGAGGTATACTGAAAAAAACATTGTCACTAGATTACATCAAGCCTTATTAGAGATTGAAGTACAGACCAAGGCACAGGTTTGTCACTGGCAAACACTCTTAAGTCTGATGCTTTTTTCATTTGGAAAACCATCACTCTACCTTGCAGCTTTGAAGTAAGTATTAAAAGGAACACTAACCACTCCTCTCATAAGAACACGGCTTCATGAAAATGAAAAACCTGATTCTGAATAATACAAACAATGTCCCGCACCATCAACATATCAGAGAAGTTAACAGTGCTTTTCTTTACATCCCACTGCTCCCCCACCTTCTGCTCCCCATGGATAACCTTAAGAGTGCACACAAAAGGAAGTTGACTTCCTCACCTGTGCTCAGTGGCGATGATCTCCCTTCTAGACGAGGTTTAGTTTTCACAGCAGTTACAGTAGTGACCACAGTCCCACAGGGCATCACAGTGCGATCCTTTTCTATCTTAGTGGCTGGCACTGGAGAAGACACTTGCCATGTCTTTAATTCACTGGGTTCTATAAAAGAGAACTAGCAGAACAAAAAAGCCATCTCAGAAGCACAGTCAAGCATGAAGGACACTAACATTTCTAGCTAGTACTCCTTCAGCATTTTTACTAACATTCAAGAGCTCATTTTTTTAACAGACACAAATACTGTGTGAAGTGTTTCCTTGCCATCTGAATGCACTGCTCTAACTTGGCCATAAATTGTACTGCACTGTGAGCAACAGTCCTGAGCATGAGACGAGCATTCACAAGTACTTCTTTAAATAAAAGACACACCATAAAACCATCCAAACACAGTAGTACCTCTGCACTAATGGATCCCAGCCCAGGCCCCAGCTTTGGGCTGCTCTCACTGGCCCCGCTGTTCAGTGCAAAGTTTTGCTGGCCAGAAGGCTGTTTCCTGAACAAGTCTAGAGGTACAGTTGCCTTTGAGGACAAAGGACCTAGAAGAAATAAAATCAACAAAATCAGCACACTTTTGAGCTGCCAGTATATTTAAAGGTGAGAAGATGAGAAAAGAGGAGGAAGAACACAAGAACTGGTTAATTGCCAGAACTAGTTCTATGCAATGGGGTGGAAACATGGCAGTTTTCACTGTTTTCTTTCCATGTTATGACTGTCTCAGCCTGGTCTAATACTGTGCAATGGGAAAGAACAGAATCTTGAAATGTTACTCTTTCTGGATTTTTTTTCCCCTGTATATGCAGAATGCTTAGAGGAAAAATAAAGTATCTAGAAACACTACTATTAGATTCTCAGACGAAGTCCATAGCTAGTTAGCTACATTTTTCATTTCAGAGGATGCTCTGGGTTCCTGGTTAGAGCATTAAGAACTGTCTTAATTCGAACTTCTGTAGAAGTTCAGCAGCTCTCTTGTTTTAATTATGTTGTGCCACCACTTTAATAAAACCCAAGTTATTAAGTATTTGTAGCAAGTTTATAAAGCTCATGCAAACACCTCCACATGCTCTTTGGTCTCAGTACCTACCAATCTATTACCCCCACTGGGAAGGTAACTCTTCTCCAAATAAGCTAAACGCAATAGTTCAATGAAGGGGGTTTTTTGCCACTGAAGGCTAATTGTAAACTGCAACACATACACACACAGTGTTTAACCCAGGTCCTTCAGTACTGCCCAAGAACTCTGACATTTTCCAAGGATTTCAACTCTTGGACAGGCTTACAGAGTCCTCACAAAGACAAAAACTCATGTTACAAATTTTTCCTAAGCTCTCTATTTCATACGGGTTTGGCTGGCTGTTTTCAGCTGATCCCCCTTCCACAGCTGTTATTTCCCCCAAGGGCTGCCCAGAGCCATGCTTGAGGCAAACCCAATTTCACTACCAGGACAAGTCAGTAGAAGATACGTACACTTTAACGCAGGTTCAGAGATCTGACAGTTTCTGGTTTGGTTATACAGCCAGGCAGAACTACAAGAGGACTTATGTCAATACTCAGCAAAGCTCATGAGCTGATCATGCAAAATAATTCAGTTGTAATACTTACTATCCAACTTTCCATCTTCTACTATTTGCAGTTGCAATGCTTTTGATTTGGCACTTAGTTCACTGTGAAGTAAATGAAAATATGTTAGGTCTTCACAGGCAAGTAAGTAGATTTTGCTTCCCACTTAGGTTTTCCCTTTTATCATTCTGGTTGTCAACATCCGCTTTCCTTGGCCCGCACTAAGCCAGGCAGTACAATTTGCTAACCAAGGCAAGCAGCACTACATGGCAGCACTGTGTGTGTAGCACCTTTTTTGACCTCAAGTCAGACTGACTACGGGGTTCATATCTGGAAAAGCTTGGCTTGCCTCTTTCCAGCACTGGTGCAGAAACCCGTTGCCTAAAATTCTGCCCAGTAGCTGATAAACACCACCCTTCAGGCTGATGCTAGCCCCTAGTCTGACTGCTGCACCACAGCACTAAGAAACGGTTTTTTTCCTGACAAAGTCAAATTTATAAGTCAAGATGTCAGAACAGGTTCAATCAACAACTTATTCAAAGCTGCGGGGTATCTTGTCAAAGCAGGAAAGTGTCCTGCAAAAGCAGGATGGATGCAAGTAAAAAAAACTAGTTACAATCGTAAGTGAGGCAGTATTACCTTTCCAAAGTATGACCTAAGGATGCAGCAAGATAACAAGGACTAGTTTATGTGTGACAGAACCCACATAAACTAGGAGCAGAACTACTGACGTTTGTGGTCATTTTATAAGATGACCTAGATGACAGATACAAAAAATTTCCTGTAATTTTCAGCCTGCAAAGCAAATTTGGTACCTAGTGAGGAACTTTTCAGTAAAATTTGATTTTATAACCTTCTTAGTAGGTGTTCTGCTGAAAACCTTAAGGGCAAATATGTATGTATTTTATTTTTGTGTCTCCATTTCAGGATGTTGTGATCTTGGTTGCAGGCATCCCACCTCTATTCGATGCTATGGAACATCATCTGTGCTTTGATGTAAGTTTTTCCCTGTAACTTCCATCCCCTCCTGCAGCTCCAAAACTTGAAAGGAAGCACCCTGATGCTCTTACATGAAGCAAAAGCAGAACCTGACATGGTGGCCAGTACATTTGGCTTCAGATTGGTGGGTATTTTCATTTTTGAAGAAATAAAAGAGGGGATATGAACCTGAAAGAAGGTATACAGCCAAATCCTGATCACTTATCTGTAAAAGTCTCCAAGCTTACCTCCTGCACTTCCGAAATCAGCCAAACCCTGGCATTATCCTTAGTGTCAAGACCAAATTCCAGTCAATTTACTCACATCCTGCCTGCCCTCTTTCTGCACTTTCAGTTGGAAAGGGTATTATTCTGACAAATTTCCTGTCCAAAATCACTGGGAACATGTCTAATCTGCAACAGTGAACACGGATACTGTTCTACCAACAGATGGCTGAAGTTATTCACAAACCTAGTGGCTGAAGTACTCTGACATACTTTATAATAGAAAGCTGCCACAGAAGTGCAGATCACCTCCTTTAATTGCAGAGGACAAATTGCATGATGTTTGTCCTTACGTTTTGGTGTCAATGCAGCATGCTGTCACAGATGAACATTGTAGGATCTGTGAGTAGGTCCTCATAACTGAAATCAGACTTTAAAAGTCACTGGACTGTGTCTGAAAGACAAGAGCTTCCTATCTGGTTTTCGTCTTGACAGCAGAATGAGAAGCAGTTACACACTGCATAAAAAGGTGAAGACATTCAGTGTTTTCTGTAACATGAATTTTTCTTTGCTGACTGTAGTAACTTCTGCATATCTGCACCCCTTGCACACATGCAGGGGGGTCCAGCATTCTCCAAGTCCTGTACAACTTGTGATGTGATCACAACTTGTGATCAGTGATTCTGTTGCCTTCCTTCAAATCAAGCTGCCCCTGTTGCTTTTCCCTTCAGCTCTCCTGTCTCTGCAGTGCACTCTCTGTAACATTCACAGGCACAGTCCAGCAGACTGTGATGAGGAGACAGAAAAAGCTCTGTACTATATGCTCACTCCCCCTCCAAGTTGAGGAGAAGCATGCAGAAGTGCACACCACTCCTCAAGGAAGAGATCACGCAGCATAGACAGGCACAGGTATGAACACAGAGGTCCTTGTAAGCTAAGCTTCTGCTTTGCAAGAGAAGGAATGGATACAGTGGATGCCAGGCTTTAACTAGACAGTGAAGAGAAACATCACGTGAAAAAAAAACCAGCATTACTCTCTGAAATACATGTATTTATGGAGAGGGAGCAAAACAGAATTGAGATGGGAGAGGAAAGCTACAGCAACAAAGAGAGACTTCACTGTGTATGAGGTGCTGCTCACCTTAATAATGTAGTAGAAAAAAAAGGATGCAGTATCTGCAGCATATTGTTGCATGGCAGCATCTCTACCTCATTCTTTGGGGAAGCTGCTTCTGCCTGCCTGTGCCTGTGTTTAAAGCCACCAGAGAAACATCTCTCTGACCTATCCCGCCATCACTGACTCCCTCTTCCTCAACAATACAGAAGCTACCAGACATTTCTGCTCTGCTGCTAGAAAGTGGAAATAAAAACAGTTTTAGAACCGCTCACTTTTGATGTTATCTACAGAAACTGTGTGACTCACATAATACTGTGTAGGCTTACCAGAAGTCCCATTTTTGCTGAGAGAAGAAAAATCTAATAGTTTCACAGTCCCTTTTTAATTGCAGCCACCAACCTTTTATGGAGTCATTTTTTTTTTTGCACATTTACATTTCTCATTCAGGGAAGGAGACGGAAAGAAATCAGATTTACTCTAATGCAGTTTTCAAGATAAAGTGACTTTGAAACCTTGCTAACACTTTTTCTGGCACTGTATGAAACTGCAGCATGATTTATTATTCCTATTATGCTACCATTTACGAGAATCAGATAACTATCATGGAAGATCTAGAAACCTATTTGATTTCGTATCCATACAGAGAGTAATTAGATATCCTGAAGTCCCTACCAGCTCTGAGGTTACTCGACTGGATGGATGGATGTCAAAATGTCAGTCTGCCCTCAAATGCCTCACGTACTTTAACTAAAGAAAGATGCTTCACTACAAAAGTATTTTCAGGAAATATATTACTTACAAGATAAACTCTTCCTTCCAAAAGGGATTTGCAGCATTTTTGGCTACAGAGCTGGAAAACTTCTGCATAGGGTCATTCAGCTCAACTATACACACAAGGTTTGTGCTGCCTGCAAGGGCAAGAAAAATCAATATCCATTTATTAATATTTCATCACCAAGCAGCACTCTTACTCAAAAGAAAGCAAAGAACACCCTTCCCTTCATATTGTGCTTTTCAATAGATGTTGCAAACACTTCCTCCCTTTCCCACACATTAAAACTGTCCTACTGGGACCAGCACAGTGGTCTCTTTGGATATCTGAGCAAGTTTTTTCTGCTAGCAAGTGAATCATGACAGTAGTCTTCATTAACAGCGGCTTTGTGGACTAGGGTTTTTTAACAAGTTCATGGTATTTTAAGAGCACCACTGCAGAATTATCTCTACTTTGATCTTGACAGCGTGGCAAATGGGCCTATTAGAGCAGTTATATTGCTGCTCCAAGAAACAATAGTTTGTTTGCACAACGTGTTCCCCTTAAAACAATTATGTTATTAATTTTGCAACAAGCAAAGCAGCAAAAAGATCAGCATTGACTGTCTGCAAAGTAAACAAAGGTTATGCTGCCTCCAGTTCTCCAGAAGAATCCAAGTTCATATTTACTATCATCAAGTCTCAGTTGTCCTCTGATAGAGCATGGGTGCTGGGGCTGAACCAGCCCCAGGCACAGAAGCAGCTTGGACCTGGCAAGGTTATTAGAGGAGATGAAGCACTGCTGTGTACACAGCTTATTTGGGATCCAAGCAAACCCTGAAGTAAGTAGTTTAGCTGCTTTTACAGTGAGCTGAGCCAGAGTTAATGAACCTGGGGTGGTTTTCTATTAAACCAGCCATATGTCTCTGCCGCCTGCTCTTGCTGCCAGGAACACTCAGCAGCCCAGGGCAGAAATGCCTGTGTAACTCTGTCTGAGATTACATCAGAGCCACTGATTGATCTCAAACAGAGCACTTCACAGAATCACAGAACATTAGGGATTGGAAGGGACCTCAAAAGATCATCTAGTCCAATCCCCCTGCCACAGCAGGATCACCCACACCTAGTCACCCAGGAACATATCCAGGGGGGTTTTAAACATCTCCAGTGGAGACTCCACAACCCCTCTGGGCAGCCTGTTCCAGTGCTCTGTCACCCTCACCATGAAGTTCCTTCTCATATTTACGTGGAACCTCCTATGTTCCAGCTCACACCCACTGCATCTTGTCCTATCATTAGATGACACTGAGAAGAGCCTGCCTCCATCTTCCTGACACCCACCCTTCACATATTTATACACATCAATGAGGTCACTCCGCAGTCTCCTTTTCACCAAGCTAAAGAGACCCTGTCCTGCACACCCTGTTGTGCACTACTAACAATTTTTCCCTTAACAGTGGGAATTACTTTTGCCCTAGACAATATGCTATGGATCACACAGATAATCTTTACTTACACAAACTAAGGAAATAAAAATGGGCATAGCTCACAAGCAGAGAACAATTCTTCTACTGGTTACTCACCAGTTGAACTAACAACTATAGGAAAGCAACAAGCTCCTAGAAACCATGTTAGCAGCCATGGTTTATAGGATGATAATTATCTAGACAGACAAACAGCCCCTTCCCAACTCTCCATGTATCTGTTTACCATCTGTTTATCAAGTCTCAGTTGCAAGAGGATAATTAATTATTGCTGCAAGACAAGGCCAAAAAGAGCAAAGGATAAGTAATGAAAATGCAGCAAGCTACATCCAGAAGCTAGTGTCTTCCCAGTTGTACACTATTTCCACAGGATTCAAGTGAATCAGCTAAAACCACACTGTCAAGCTATACTTCTCATGTTTGGTTCTGAAGCATTTACACTCCCAGAATTGCTAGGGAACCAGTAAAATTCTCTCCATGTCCTTTTAGAATAGCAAATGGTGATTTTGCCTCTCAATATCTGGGATCCCAAAGTAGAGAATATTCACTGTCCCCCTCTTACTTTCAGGGATGGGCTAGAGAGGTTTCCCATATGATGAATCTTCCATTGTGTGCAGAGTGTACACATAGAGGTATCTCACCTTGTGAATTTTAGAGGCAGCCAGAACTATCTGCTTTTTTGAGAAGTTTTGTTTGCACCACAAAACTGTAGAGTAGTAGCAAATTCTGAATGAGTCTCCCTGCAATCTGCAGGTTCCAGCACAGCTGTATTTATATAGACCATTTCACCGTAAAGTGGAAGTACTGTAAAAATAACTGACTTTTTAAAAAAACGGTCTGCAGAAAGTTTTAGGACGATCGTTTCCAACCACTAAGAGCAAAGCAGCATTATGCAACAGCCTGTGGCAGAAACCTATTATATCTAACTGAAAAAATGAGTATAGCAATAGGACACACTTAGCAGCCATAAGTTTCCATTAAAAAGACTTAGAGTTGTAAGCGACCATAAATAACAAAATTGTATTTCCGCTGACAAAATCTGAATTATGCTCACTCATGCCTCACTCAGCAATAGAGGCATGCTCGCACTTGAAAGATGTCTTAATACTTGCGAGATAGGCTTGGTGGTTCTTTCCAAAACCAACGCTGCAACTTAAGTAGGCAGTGACCTCCTTTTTGGCTTCATTCTCTACTTGCAAGAGATACTCCCTCTACTACCTACAGTGGTACTTTATTAGGAGGAAAAAAATCCCAGACAACAAAACACCACCCTTGAGGAGACCTTACGCAGAGGAGGAGAGTTTTAGATGAATCAGCTAATTGTTCACAAAAAGGAGAGCTGTAAAAATACAATGATACTACCCAAACCAATGTCATTACTAACAGTTAATGGAGGAGTGCATTGAAGCCACTCACCTCGGGTACACTCAAAGTGGTAACTTTTAGAAATCAAAACTAAAATCCAGAAAATAATCAACCAACTTCATGGGTACATTTAAATTTGATTTCAACACTGATGGATTTGTTTACAAGAAGATCAAGAAGTTTAGATACTCGAACAAAATGACACTGTTTTGAACAAGCAAGACTTAAGTCTGTCTCTCAAAATACAGCAATTTCTTACATCTTCTAAGAGAAGGCTGTAACCCAAAACTTCCAAACTATTTTATCCAGGAGGACAAAAAAAAACCCAACCCAGCACGAAAACAAGCAGCACCACATGGGATACCTGCAGCACAGTGATCATTTAGGTTTACCGCAATGTTCTTCACTAGCAGTTTGAGTTCATGAGCCCTTGGAGGTTTAGGTGGACTAGTGCCCTGAGGGAGAAGGCTTATGTTCTGTACATTCTGTGAAAAGCAAGCAGAAGAAGAGGGATTGCACATATACTGAATACTTTCACTTCTGTCACACTGACATAGGGAAGCAGTAATGGGGTGTAACATCAACAGAGCGCCACATGGGAGTTATGATCACAAAGTCTTCACTTCCAAAGGCTATGCTGTTTCAAACAACACAGTCCAATTGTTTCAGATCACTGAACAGTGTTAAACTTACTCATTTGTGAGGCATGAATATGTAATAAAAACACTAAGCAGAAGGACACTTCTCAAAAGATGTAGGTAGGAATAAGACTTACCTGCATTTCCTTTATATCTGTAGGCTTTGTACTCAACACTACAGATGAAGAAACTGAGCTAAAGAGGTTCTTCAAAACATCTCTGAGTGTTTCAGATATTGCACATGTCCCTTCAGTCTGTCCCTAAGAGTAAACAAAAAATCATGCCTCAAACTTCAGAAGAAAGGAGCTAAAGCAAAAATATCTATGGTGCCTAAGTACAGTGAAGGCACCAAAGCTATCAAACATTAAGTTTGTCAGACAGAGACCAAGAGGTAACAAGAGATCTAGCACGTAAGTACTGAAATGTCTGTATTATGCACTAAAGGAAAACTAGAAATATACACTGAAAAAGTCACACTATCTTCTGAGTGCTAAGGCAGCACAGTTATTAGCCACAAAAACAGGAGTTTCATTAACGGTTTCAATCTTACAATGGTGTTTAAAAGTTTTTGTACTGCTCTGCATGCCACTGAGATAAGGTCACCACATAAGCAGATCAGCACTGTTTGATTTAATGGGAGTTATGCCAGCCTGGCAACAGCTGAGAAGCTGCTAATCCTGTGTTGCATTGAAAAAAATATTATAGCATCTCGTGAAGGTCTTCAGCCTCGCTGAAAAGTGCACTGTAAGACAGATAATCAAGCTGCTCTGGAGAACTGATTCCTACGTTTGTCTATTCAAAAATCCCATGGCAATCTGAGATTAGCACAACTATCTCAGAAAAATCAGAACAGACCACAGGTTTTCCTTACACACATAGATCATATGATTGATTGTAAAGTGTATGAAGATTGCGGACCACCTCTGCCCTCCCAGTGTTCCTGCAGAAGCTCACTTCTCATGTTATGCTCCTGAGAGAGTACCTTCTGCTCAGTTACTTACAGGGAGTAGACTTTTAACTTGAGCTATCACAGAAAGAGCAGTCTGATACACAACTGTAGACAAAGATGTGACCTAAACAACAGAGTCGTCTGTCTTTTCTCATCTGATAGCACATCTGAGAGATTTTACTATTGAAAAATGAGGTTTTACAAAGAGAGAGAATTGATTTACAGTTGCAGATACACAATAGCTGGAGAATGCATTAATCACAAGAAGCAGAAAAAGGGTACCCTTCTGCATGCTGACACAAGCACACCTACAACTGGCATGCCACGGCCAACAAACAAGGCACTGCTGCCAAGACAATGCACACCGATGACAAGGACATACAATTTGCACTAGCAGGGTGATCACATAAGGTACTGATGGCCTAATTCTGGTAGGCTGCCTTGTGTACCACCAGCCTGTAGTGCTCCTTGACCAATGCTGGTGCAGCCACACAGCACAATGAAGCTGCAAATAACTGCATCTCCAAGAACACAGCAGAGCGCAGGCTTGCTCTGACACCCTGCACCACACTCCTCCATCACAGAGAGCTCTTGGCATGAGAGGCAGTCTGTCATTTCAAAAGCCTTGGTTCTTACTTGGGTGTAGAATGATCACGCAATGACTTTGCACTCCTAAAATGATGCCTTCAACTTGCACAACAGGTCAGATTTGGAGTAACAGCCCTTTCCCAATTGATATAGAAATGTGTAGGTAGGGTGTTTCATAAAAAAAACACCTCAGTAATGTTCTATTCAGAAGTCCTGTTTCACTGCTTTTTTTAACCTTTCACTTAACCATCCTTTGATGACAGTTCACAACATACAACAGCATTGACCAGTCCCACAAAACTCTGCTTCTTTCACACCATGCTCCCTCCTCAAACAACTGCCAAGGAAAAGGCCAGTGGCATGTTTCTGCAACCTGCACACAATACTCTTACTTCAAAAACAAAAAGGTACACTAGCCTCTGTTTCAATAACATTTCTCATGTTATTGGAGTAAGCGGACAAACTTTGGTTAGTTTTCACTATTTCAGGGGTAATTTCCCTCCCCTGCCCTTACCTAAACATTGTCTCTGTCAAATTACAAAATCACAGTCACCTCTCTCTTTCCCATCAATCTACTCTGACCTTTGTTACTTAACCATAACAATAGCTATTGGCTATTTTCTGATGTTTCCATAGTTACTTGGAAAGCCAGTTGTTTAAAGAGCCTCCTGTCAGCCCAACCTCATTTTTTAGACATTCTTATTTGGAAAGTAACATCCATCATGGCACCCACTATAAGCCAAGGCATATTGGCTTAACTGCCAACAGAAACAGCTTAAGACAACATGTATTACTTTGGGTTTGACATCAGCTGGAGGCGTAGAGCCAGCTACTGTGTCCATGTTGGGGCACACCAGTGCTTAAAGTCACACCAAACTCAAACCCTGCCAGTCAGCCAGGTTGCCAAACACAACTCAGGTTCACCCAGCTATTATCAACAGAAAATAGGTTATAATAGACATCTTGTTTGATGACAAAACCACTGTGTAGATAATCACAAGTAATTAAAGCTATTTATTTGTACACACAATATTGCTTGTAGAAGAGAAAAACAAGACACAAAAGCTGACTTTTCAGTTTAGAAGCTGAAGCAACTTCCGAGGTACAGGTTGCTCACAGGCTTTGGTTCGTTGTGTATCGCCTCCTCCCTGCCCTAAGTGCTGATGCAGATTTCAGAGTGAAAATGAAGTCCTTTGCTATTAAGATCTTGACAGGCTTATATTAAAATATGTGGGTAAAGCACAGCAAGCTACAACTCCTTTGCAACTCAGGAATTGGGCATAGCTTAAAAAGCAGGTTGTGAAGTTCAGTCACCGTACCAGCCACCTGTGTTTGCCGGTAAGCACTTAATGACTGTTCAATGTCTGGATAATCAGCATGATGCTCCAACAGGTGACAGTCATTTACACTGCTACACACGCACAATAAAATCTACATTAAAACACTTCTCTGTCTTTGGTTATGAGTTTCACATTTTTGTGTATAAAAACTACGGTAATAAATTACTAAGATTCTAGGTCACACAGTACAGGTCGTCAGAAGCAGCTCTACTGCACAATAAAACCTTTTTAATGAGGTCTTCAGTCAGGAAACCAACTTCACAAAACACACAAGCATGTGTTCACTCACTGTTGTGTAGAAAGGCTTTAGTCACCACATCTGTGCCCCAACAAAATAAAATTAATAAATGTGAAGGGTTAAAGGCAGAAGAGAGTCTCAGTCATGAAGAAACTCTTTCAGGACATGCCCCAGTTAAAAAAAAACAACCAAAACAATTATTCAGTGTTTACGTACTAAGATAAGGTGCAATTCCAAAAGCATCAAGGTATTTCTATATATCACCCATAATTTCCTTAAATAATTTATTGTTTGCAAAGCTGTTTCAGAACAGTTGTTAACAAGTTAAGAAAGGGGCCACTTTGTAATCACTTTGACAGGAACATCATAACAACTGCAGTTGTTACTTCAGAAGTTCTCTGAGAGAAAGTATTTAGGAATAGACTTTTTCACTACTTTGAATTCAGATGAAAAATGTTTGCCAAGTAATTTGCCAGTCAAATACAGACTTATCTTCAATGCTTCAATAACCCTGAGAAGTGCTCCTAGATTTCTGAGAGGGTTTTGAGGGATGAACCATGGCAGATGTCACTGAAGCAGTTCAGGATGGCCCTGCTGACAGGTAACTGCTTCATAGTTCTACCAAAGGCAGCCAGCACAAAGGAACAAGCATTTTTGCTTCAACTCTTCAGTCTCAACTGATACCTTAGCTCTAGACACTTCTACTGCTAACCTAAACCATTATACTGAGCTTTGTGCTGAAGGGATTAAGATCTATCTTCTCTACTATGAGAACAAATAAAGCATACTGACTGACCTCTTGTGCTGTTGGTTGGATTTCAAAGTTGGTTTCATTGGCATTAATGAGGAACCACTCAATTTTGACATCTTCTTCTTTGTCCTTCACATAGAGCTGAAGCTGTGGATAGGAAAACAGTTATTGGAGAGTGCTCTGTGTCCTGAAAAGAAACTGTAGGTCAACTCTACACTAAGTCCTACCAAAGGAAAAATTACATCACGTAATGAGCAAATTCAAAGTGACAATGTCAGAATGCAGAAGTTACTTAAGTTTGAGAGTGCATGCCAGCCAAAAAAGGGTATCACTGTTCTGTATGCCTGAGTAGTCCACCCTTTGTGTTATGTATCCACAGCTTCCTAAAGACATAGCTTAATTTATGTACTTATTAGTCATCCCACAAGGAAACTGTAATATTCTTAAACATTTCACCAGACTTAAAATGAGTTTGCACAAATTTTGAAGACAGGTCGTTCAGCTGCAGGATGAGATGTAGGAAAGGAAGAAGAGAGAGAACAACACTTAACACTTTACCTGCAAGTGAATCGGAGACAGTTTCACAGTGTACGCCTGACCTCCTGCAGCCATGGGTGAAGTATGTGAGACAGTGACAACAAATTTAACGGAATCTCCCACAACATTGCAAGAAACCACCTAAACAAATTACAAGGGACAGAGGGGAGACAAAGGAAGGGAAAAACAAATTAGTCTTTGAATAAAGTTTGGTGAAGGCAAGAATGGAAATAAGAAAAAGAACTTTAAGGTACCAGAATTACACTTGAATTACATAGGTGAGAAATGTCTAAGCTATTTCATCAACATGCCCACAGCCTTCTGCACATTCGCTTCTAAAAACTGCAGGTTTGTAAGCAGAATTTAATTCTTGGAAATTCTAGTATTTTCTAAAATTTCTTCTGCCTTGTTATCAAGTTCATCCTCACCTGACAAAGACTCATTTGTGTTTCACAAATCTGTGTATTAAAACCTCAAAGATCACAATTTTGCATCACAGAGTCAGAGACATTTTGTTCTTCATCCTCTTCTGCTCCAAACTAAGTAGCCTATCATCAGGTCAGCTGGTTTCATCAAAACAGACTTGGTTTAATGGCATCCTACAAATGTGAAACCTCAGCATAACCCTGCTGCTGCAGAAGTGGTTTTGTCTGAGTATTTGCAGTTCCCTGCAGGGCAGAGAGGGACAGGAGCCTTCAAAAGTTTGTTCGCATCTTTGACCAAACCATGAAAGGTCATAATATTTGGTGATGGAGCTAAACATCTGAGACTAGTTCTTGTGCCAGTTGACTGCAACAGACTTTGTTCAGGGCACCTCCTCACTTTTGGAAGCAGTAATTTGCTATCACACTGAGTTTACAAACACTGCGTAGTTTTTCCTCCCTCTCCTCTGCGAATAGACTGAGGTGCAGAAGCTGCAGTGCAAAATTCCTAGAGTGTACAGAAAGCACCTAGTGGCACCAGGAAAATCCCCCCAGGTAAACAAGTTAGAAATCACTCACTAGACCAGAGAGGGATCACTTTGCAAACAGCTCTCCCGGCTGAAGGCAACTGCTTGTCATTGTCCCTCTGTGGTTACTTTCCCCTCTACTCTGTTGGAAAGGATAGCTGAGCCCTTTTCAGAGTGACTCAGACGAAGCTAACCCAGGTAATGCAATGCACAGACAAACGATTTGCTGCAAGATTTGTTTGAGGGAAACTTTGCACGTATGTCATTACATTATGTTTGTGCACTTAGTGCTTCACTTATGGGCAGTAGAATTGAAGCTGAAGGCTTTATAATGAACCACATACCTTCTGCAAGATCCTTATCAGTCTCTCCTTAAAGATGCTTCACCTCCCTGGACTCTACAGCATACAATTTTAAGTAGGACCAGAGCATTACTGAGGGCTTCAGAGCACATCCATTAAGGAGGAGACTTAATTACAAAGAAGGGAGTGGGGGGAGGAGGTGGACATGACAAATAAAATCCCAACCACACCCACAAGCAACAAGATTTGTCTTTTGAGGTTTGTCTTCTGCAAATTTTAGTTGGCAATTTTCTGCCACCTCTCTTCAACCTCGAAGTCCAAATTCCTTCAGAATTTCTGACCCTTGATCATATATAGTCAACAGGAACATCCACTACTATGATATAACATAAAGAATTTCTAAGTATTTTAATAGCCAACAAAACTAAGGAGCCTAACTGCTTATTTCACTTTGGTTGAACACAGGATCACTCTTTTCATTCACGAGGAAGGATTGGCGTGGTGGCTCTTTAAAGATTAGGTTCTTCCCCCTTTTTCAAGGGGAAGGGAGGAAAAAGTACAGGTCTGATGTAAAAACTGCTGACACTTGGATGTCCTGAATGTAGTGATTTAGCAGCCATGCACATTTCATCCACACATGCACAGGAAGTTCAGTGCATGCAGAACAAGTCTGACTTGCTGCACATGTGATGCAGCGCCATTTGTCTGGAATTTCTGGATGTCTGCTAACCAGCATTGCCAGGTATGTGGTTGAATATTGCTTAACAAAACAAAAACATGGCAGGACAGTTGGTAGATGAGTTCATAGGCCATTTTTTTCTTAATCATGTTTACTTATAAGCAAAGGATGGAGACAGACACTGAAGGTGGCAGAACTTTTACCACTCTTTTTATACCTTTTGAATAGATGCTAAATCCGTTTGGTTTTTTTAAAATTAATTTATACCTTCTGTTTAGTAGTTCAAATCAGCAAGGTTTGGGCTTTTAGTCTCCCTGATGAACTTATTTTGAGCCAAAGAATTCTGCAAAGTAATAATACCCTTTTCCCCTTGTTTTTAATAAACTGTGGTCTTCAGGTACAGAGGTCTCTTGAATCTAATCAGAAAAAGGAGTGGATTCACATTTGTTAATGGAAAATAATACATCTTCACCTCAGGTGAATTCTTTTGTTCTGGATTATGGAGTCAGAATACTGGAAGAAGAAATCTGGGAAGAAGGGAAAGTAATTCTGTTTTCATCTGAGATGTTGTCATGAGGGGCAAGAAGTTGATTCAAGAGACTACAACTGCCACTTCTTTTTTTAAGTATAGTGGATGGTTTTGATAGATCATAGAACGATACACAGGCCATTTTCCACAGATAAAGAAAATTCCTGAACCTTCCTGTGCTACACTCCTTTAAGCCCCCATCCAACCTGCTTCCTCAAACTTATTTTCTCTGCACAGAGGAAGAGCGGGAGAAGGCAGGGTCAGGCACAGCACCCGTGTAGGGTCAAAAGGGCAGAGAACAGTAGCACCTTGGTTAATGAGAAGGGAGTTGTTCTTCAACATCATGTATCCTCCTTATCCCTCTCTTCCACTCCTTCTTACCAGAGATATCACTACTCATCAACACCTAATGGTTTATATTATAGAAAACCTGTTATTTGTTATAATGAGCTGATCTCTAAAAATTAAGCCCTTGCATCACCACACAGAATCTGTGGCTGGTTAATTCTGGGCTCCCAGATGGGTCACACCCCAGCTCTCTTTTGTTATCTTACATTTGGACAAACAAGACCTTCTAAACTAGCAGAAATAGGGTGAGATGAAGTAGCAGCAGAAACAGGACTCTTCTACCAGCAGGACCTAGCTATTTTCTCCCTCCAGTATTTTCATAGCTCTAGCCTCTGCCAGAGCAAACACCAAGGTCTCTCATTTCACTGTGCGAATCTCCCATGGAAGGGGTTCCAAGCCCTTCCTCAAATGGCTTCACCAGCAAGGCTGTGCCCTTGCTCCTCACCAGCCCTCTGCCATCCCACTCCACATTCAGCTGACTCACGAGACTTGATAACCACCATACTAGTTTATTCTTGATATCATCTTGACACCTTTCAAACTCTCCCTTTCACTTATGTACAACAACTATTAAAGCCCTCTCCGTGCTCTGCCATCTTCCTTTATATCTTGACCTTTTTCTTTTGTGGTTCCTCCAGACAGAGCCACAAACCAGCTTCTTCCTGAAGTAGCAGCAGAAGCTGCTTCATATCAAGGAGCACTGGAGTGCTTCTGCGCCTCACAACATAGCATCTTCTTGCCTTGAGGTTTCAGTTCTGGCACTGGCACAGCACTAATCTGTGCATTACACATGGCCTTTTCATTACTCCTACCTCCCCTCTCCACATTCAGCAGCAGGTTCCTTTCTGTGGCCAAGAGAAGGTGAAAAGTCATGACTTCAGGGGGAAGTTTTGACAGCCCTGAAAGGGAAGGTCTTCTTCACCTTCCCCAGGCCCCAACCTGCAAGCTCACGCACACATGTAAAGCCCTCAGCATTACAAGCCTTGATTGTTTGTTTATTTTTCTGAAAGAGAAGCAGCTTTACTGAACTTGGCATTTATTTCCAGAAGGAGCAGGTTACTTGAAGTTCCTCAGGAAGTGGCAGAAATATTTAACATTTTCACAAGAAAATGAGCGTACACCATGAGGGGGCCCCACAGTGAAAGCTGCTTTCGCCTCAACTGTAGGGATCAGTATGCTACTAGATTTAGAAACCCCACAATGTCCCATAAATGCTTTGGAGCACTTCTCTGAGAACAAGGCACTTCTTTTGACATAAAAAGCTTATCCTGTTAATGGCCACAAAGACGGTTTGTGTGCCCAGCTTAAAATGTCACCATAAGAAAACTTTCCAGTCAGAAACTTCTGCCTTTTGATAGCTGTAACAGCCGTTCTGAAGAATTACAGGATCTTCTTTGGTTACCAGTGTCTACACAGTAACTTCTTCACCACTCTGTCTTTACTCAAGCAGTTTACCAAGTGTCACAAAGTGAAGGAGCGAAGACAAATGCAACATCTAACACAGGCACAGCTAGGGGTGGATTTTTGTAAGTACATCAAAGCGAACCTGTCTGCAAATATAATGAGACAATCCCACACCAATTCTTCAAAATTATGGTATAAATCATAGTGAAGGCAGAATGAGTGACGGAATGAGTGGAGAAGAGACAGTGTTACTGTGTCAGCAACAGAAACAAAGCAGAAACTGATAAAACAAGTGAATTTATCCATTCTTTGAGACAGACTGACATACAAATTTAAAAAAAAAAAAATTGGGGAAAAAAAAGGAAGAGGGATAAAATTAAGAAGCAGGAAGTACAAGGAGACAGGATAGGAAGAATTTTTAATGCACCTATCAAGTTCAGTGAGTATCAAATGGTAAGAGGATGGGAAGTAGTACTTACATGTAAGAGGGAAAATAAACAAATACCAGAAATAGACTCGCTAGCCTGGCCTCACTAACACTCAAGTATTTATAAACCATTTGAGAGACAGCACAGCTGAAGACATGGAGACCAACAGAAGACAATAGAATGCAAGAGAGATTTGCTAGCTCGTACTACAGTAGTAGTTTGTACTACAGAGAGATTCACTTGTGGTGACACAGGAACATCATGCTGCTGGGGTGCTAAGTTGTCTCTGACGCTTGGCCAAGTTGGCAGATGTGGCACAAACCTATAGGAGGCCTACACACATCTGGCTACCTGACAGTGCCAAACACAGTATTATCTCTACTGCAGCAAACAAATTCTCACTTTAATGTGTTCCCTGGACAAGACAGTTCTTAAGTATGTTAGATCCATTATGTTGTCCTGTCTACTTTAGTAGGGTCACTCCATTGATAATTAAGCTTGTACTCCTTCATTCGTATATTAAAGGGAACAGGAATGAGTTTCAAAGGGAGAAAGTACTGCAGTGAGCAGGGAGGTGAAAGGTGGAAGCAAGTTACAAAGAAGCCTGTCTGACAACAACCCTGTGGCATAGTTAATGGCCAAAATCTCTTGGGAGAAGTCTGAAAGAAAGTGTGATGCTGAGGAAAGCAAATCGGGAAGCAGTAATGTAAAGGAAGAGTAGGACATCACTCAGAAAAGCTGAAATCCCTTGAAGACTAGAAGAGAAATGTAATTCAAAATACAGTGTGGGTGCATAAGGATTAACAAATACTAGTCCTACAAAGGGTAGCTTATCACTGAGAGACATCAAAAGAAGGGAGACCTGGATGCATCAAGTCTCTCATAGCATAAAGCAGCCACAGGAGAGGCAGACTGGAAGCCCAAAGCACATCAAGATAGTAGTTTCTGAGACACAACAAGACATGCAGGTGAGACATCACCTGCTGGGCTATGTCTCACTTCACCCATAAAGTTCAAGGCACTGGAGTTAACTGGAGCTGCTGAAGCAAGTAAGTGCACAGGAGTGACTTGTGAGGCAGGAGAATATTGTGAAAGGAGTGACAAGGAACAGCTTATTTAGCCAAGCTAAACAAAGGCTGGAAGGAAATGTAATTCCTTCACAATGTGTTTACTGACAGCAAGCATCACTGAAGAAAAATAACAACATTAAAGATAAAGGACTATAATAGTACAGAAATAAAAAACAAAAAAGAAAAATAAAGATATAAAAAGACAGCGGCATGGGCCATGATTCAGGGAATTCCTGGAGAAAGTCCAGCAGTGGACAAAGAAGACTAGGAGCCTGGACCATCTCTCTTACAAGGAAAGGTTGAGAAAACTGACCTTTTGGAGAGCAGTGTAGGAGAACGGGACCTGGGGGTCCTGGTGGACAGCAGGATGACCATGAGCCAGCAATGTGCCCTTGTGGACAAGAAGGCCAATGGCATCCTGGAGTGGATCAGAAGTGGGGTGGTTAGCAGGTCGAGAGAGGTTCTCCTCCCCCACTACTCTGTCCTGGTGAGACGGCATCTAGAATATTGTGTCTGGTTCTGGACCCCTCAGCTCAAGAAGGACACAGAACTGCTGGAGAGTCTAGCACAGAGCCACAAAGATGATTCTCATCTCAAAGATGATGAGAACACCTCCCTTATAAGGAAAGGCTGAGGGAGCTTCGTCTCTTCAGCTTGGAGAAAAGGAGACTGAGGGGTGACTTCATTAATGTTGATAAATATGTGAAGGATGGGTGTCAGGAGGATGGAGCCAGGTTCTTCTCAGTATCATCTACTGATAGGACAAGGGGCAATAGGTGTGAGCTGGAACATAGGAAGTTCCACATAAATATGAGAAGGAACTTCTTCATGGTGAGGCTGACAGAGCACTGGAATGGGCTGCCCCGGGGAGTTGTGGTGTCTCCTTCTCTGGAGATGTTTAAAACCTGCCTGGATCTGTTTCTGTGCGATTTGGTCTAGGTGATCCTGCTGTGGCAGGGGGAATTGGACTAGATGATCCTTCAAGGTCTCTTCCAATCCCTAAGGTACTGTGATACTGTGATACTGTGACTGGAAATGTTTTTCAGCCTGAAGGAGACCTTACCCATGCCTACAAATATCTGAAGGATGGTAGTAGGGAGGATGGTGCCAGACTGTTTTCAGTAGTGCATAGACACAGGACAAGGAGCAGTGGGCACAGACTGAAATACAAGAAGTTTAGTTTAGAAATAAGGAGGAAAAACTTCTTTACAGTATGAGTTACAAAGACATAGTACAGGCTTCCCAGAGAGGTTTTGGAGTCTCATTCCCGGGAGATATTCAAATCCTGACTGGATACAGCCCTGTGCAGTGTGCTTTAGGCAGTCCTGCTTTGGTGGGGCAGTTGGATTTGATGTTCTCTTAGGTCCCTTACAACCCTGATGATTCTGTGATACCACTTAGTCTTGTTGCAAAGACAACCCAGTCATCCTGTGCAACTTGGTCTAGGTGATCCTGCTGTGGGAGGGGGATTGGACTAGATGATCTTTCGAGGTCCCTTCCAATCCCTAATGATTCTAT
>JAOXOE010000001.1:70184202-70194300 GCA_028565055.1 Phoeniculus purpureus
GGAAAAGGTGTGTCTCCTAGAAGGTTCTTCATTGAATTAGACAACTCCTCTTCAGGTTGCATTACTATTATTTTAAATAAATGCCACATCTATTATTTTTAATAAATGCCATATTTTGCTGGAATTTTCTAGTCCAGATCACTTAACTAACAAAAAACTCAACAGCTACCATCCAGAAGAATTAAATGCACAACCACTTCCTTAACCTCCCACTTCTACAGCCATTTCAAGAGTAACAATGAGGTTGTTCTGCAGTATAATTACCTTCCAAATGTCGTCTTTGATGGTCTAGCATGACATCCTTCCGATAGAACATCTTATTGCAGATTTCACATGCAAACTTCTTATCCCCGTGCTTCTTCTTGTGTTTTGAAAGATTACTGTTTGTAGAAAAGAATCTGAAACACATCTCACACTGGAACGTCTTGTCATCTGTAAACAAGAGAAACCAGGCAGCTTTTCACAGATTGAAACAGGTTTGGTCGGGTTGTTAGATCTTCTGCTACTGCAGAGTTTTAACATGTAAGCCATGATTACACAGATTGAGGAGGGAAATGCAAAAGCATGTACTTTTCTTTACTTCAAATTTGTCTTCCCATTGAAAAGATAAACATCAATCTACAGAGTTTATTTTTGCTACCTATGAGTTTCAGTATCACTGGCATGCACCGGAGGCCATTCCTCTAAAGGCAATAAACATGTATGATGCTAACTCAAACACAAAGTCTTGCATTGTAACTTATTCACATAAGACCCACTGTGGTCTAGTATACAATAAAATTATCTTTGGAGTGGACTCTGTTACCCTTGTTTCACGTTTTTAAATTCACTGCATATACAGCGGTACAAAAATCACAGCTCTTTCTAAGCACCAGAATACTTTTGCCAGTACTGCATATTCCATAAGAAGGGGCTACAGGGAATTGGTTTTGTGTTCAGCAGTTGAAACTTTTGTTGGAACGTGAAAGCACAGTCCTATAGATGGAATCTGTCAGCAGTACAGCAATCATAAAAGAAGCAACAGTGTGATGCTTTAAAGAATGTAGCAAAAGCTGCTGCATATTTTGGCAACGGTCCATTCAGAGAAAAACGAGCTGCTGTCTTTGCGTAAACAGAATGCCAAGGTTACGTGGCATTACTTTCCACTCTTCACAAGACTGAGCTTTTATATAATCTGTACCCTCTGAAAGGAAATGAGAAAACCTGCTTTGAATGGTGCTGTAAAGGGCAATTACCCAGGTGATTCCTGGACTGACAGTTATCACAGGTCTGTAAAAGTAGACACAACGTTATTCTCTAAGCATAAAAATCAGTCAGCATAAACTATTAACCACAAGAGATGCCTGTAGGAGAAACCAAGAGATTCTAGTGATATGAAAACACATCTAGAGAAACTTCTGCAAGCCTAAAAAGAGAGAAAGCATGAGTTGCTCTATTTCAGAGAAGTAAGATGAAACGATTTCAGGAGAGGAAGATGGTGAGAGTATCTGTGAACATAGAAATGAAATCCCAGTAAGGCTATCAGACAGGTGAGCAGGAGACACTAAAGAAAGCGATACACAAGTGGATGTTCTGCTCCACAGGTTACTGGCTATACATTTCTTCTCAGAATAATGAAGGAAGGTGGGAAGGAGAAAGGTAGGCTGCTTGCTGTGATGATCAACAAAATCTGAATGCTTACTCCCACTCTGCAGTTACTAAGCTGAGATGGATTCGCAGACATCCCACAAAATAGAGCAGAGATGAAAGAAAGTGGAACCATTAGCCATGCTCACCTGTCCTGCAGTTATGGAATTCAAGCGCACTCTCTATCCGGAAGGCCTTTTCACATGTGGTGCACTTGTATCTGTATTCACTATCAACCTGAGGATTACAAAGCATAACTGTTTCAGAAGGTAAAAACCCAAGTCATGTCTGATAGAAATGTTAACTAACTCTCAACTGTGTTTTCTGTTTCTGTCTTTGCCAACTTTAATTTCTTGAACAGGACATTTAAATACCATTGTTGCAAAACTGTGATGCTACAGAATCCTGCCATGTTCCTACATCTGTGCTCTACACAGAGAAAACAAAGCACACCATGCCCTTGTGGGCATGTAATAGCCTTCCTAATAGCCCCTGGTCCATCAGAGACAGAACTTTCAAGCAGCAAGATGTAATCCAACTCAGCCTCCAGCTCCAGAATAGATGCCAGCAATCCGAGACCTTAGAACACTGATGCCAAGCAGCAACAGAAATATTCACTGATAAAGTCCCACTACAGGCATACTTAATATTTATATGGCAGCAGCACTGTAAGGCCTTCACCAAGAAGCACGGTACTGCTACTGTAAATGCCTCACATTTACACATATACACAGTCCTTGAAGACCTTTACCTAGCAAGCTGACACTATGGATGGGTATAAAAGAAACACGACAAGCAAACAAAACTGGAATAATCCTATTTAGTACCATAAACTGAAGTCAAGTCTCACCTCTAGATCACGCAGGTCCAGCTAACTCCAGCTTGTCTTGCTGTAACTGATTCCTGAAAATGACTTTCTATAGGAAATTCAGACACTATAAAGAACTCGTGTGCTCAGAAGCATGTCTACACTTTGCAAACTCATCCACTGCTCTTACAGGAGATGTTACCTCTCCCTGTCACTGCTCTTACAGGAGATGTTACCTCTCCCTATCACTCTTGTCTCAGTCACATGTTATCCACTCAAGTATAATTAACCCAACCTCCCCAGCACCTGGAAGCTTAATGCACATTTTCATCTAACCTCAGGAAGAGTGCACTAGTCACTCCTACTCACTTCATTCCTGCTGTGCTTGTATGAAACATGCTGCTTCAAACTCTCTTTACGGCTGAATAGCTTTGCGCACTCCTCACATTTAAATAGTTTGTCACCTGAGGGGATCAATCAAGATAAAATCAAAAAAGAAAGTAATCAGTGACTGTTAATAACCAACTCCAGGCAAGACAGGAGAAAGCAAAGCAAAGCACAAACAACTGCGAACAAACAGGCTAGTGATGAGCAACTTCAGTAATTCTAGAGGTCTAAATAGTGGATATTAACCTTATCCAACAATTTGGATAACAATTTTCTTTGCTTCCCCACTCTTTTTCAGTTATTATTTTTCATAGAATCCTTAGAAGTGGGTCATGGACTGCTGGAACTGCAGATCACAACCTGAAAAGCACTTTGCTGACATTTACACAGCAGTGCTATCCATGTGTCTGTACAGTGGGGGGTGATATAGTTTTAGAAAAAACATTACTCCCTTGCTCTTGTTTAAAATATGTACCTAGATACAAACATTAAATACTCTTAAGTTCAACTGTCAACATGTCATCACTGTCAATTATCTTCCAATACCTGAATCTGAATAACCCAAAGAGATTCTTAGACAGAGTTAAAAAAGCATTAAAAAAACCCATCTCATAAAATTATGTGTCCCAATACCTAAAATCAGCCTAACTCTTTTACCTAAGGGTGGAACCAACAAGAGATAAAACCAATACACATGCAAGGCAAAACGAAACCCACCGTGAGAACGAATGTGCCTGCTGAGGTTGCTGCTGTTCTGGAAGATCTTACTGCAGATACTGCACTGATAGACTCGCTTGTGCTCCCCAAGCTGTTTTATCAGCTTCCGACGTATACCATGTCTACTGGAGAGAATTAAACTTCTTTTGAGGGACATGGTGTTTTGGTGATGAGCAAACCTACTGGATTAGAGAAAGAAAGGCAGGGACTGAAAGGTATCCCACAGGATGCGAGAAAAGAGTCCCACCAGCTGGCAAAAGCTAGAGGAGTGTTAGCTCAGCTTCTGGCAGGAAGGAAGGGAGCCTGGAGCTTCCTCACTGCCAAGGCACCCTCCTGACCACTCCCTGAAAGAAGCAAATGAGCAGATTGACTCACTCCAATTTGTCTTCATTCAGCACAAACAAGAAAACAAGCAGCAAGCACCAGCCTCAGAAATTCTCTTTGCAGGCCCTTCAGAACATAAAAGACCTGTTCTGACTATCCTTTGAAAACATTAGCACTACCTTCAGCTCAGAAAGCTTGGCAGCTGGCATGCAAAAGGTGTATCCGATAAGCGGGCAGCAAGGAGCCAAGAAGCAGCACTGCTCTACAATCACCTGCTGCAATGCATTTTTGATGGCTCTGAGTCTTCAGTAGACAGCATTACTAGCTCATCTTGAACACTCAATTGCTTTAGTATACAAAAATGAGTTCAAAGAGCAAATTTCACAGAGACAAAAAGACCTAAAAGAATCTAAATTAATGAAATTATATGAGTCTATTGAAGTTCCCCCTCTCGCTGCTCTAAATCTGAAAATCACAAACACAAATCAACATAAAATCACTCATGAGTTAAAATGACAAGCAAGGCTGAATAATGATTAGAATAATTTCTTTAGCAATTTTTTGCTACAGAAAATTTAGCAAAATTTCTCTTTGCTTGTTTTACCACCAACATTCAATGGCAACAAAATTCCTGCTATAAGAGGCTTTTGGAATCACACTGAGCAAAAGCAGTACCATGATGAAAAAGCAAATTCTCATGGTTTATACTGCAAAATTCTACCACTAATATTTCACCATCTGTGTGCCATCCTCCAGTGCACAGGCTATGTTTGTGGCACTCCGTCAGCTCTCACAGTAGGAACAGCAACACACAATTTTATGCTATTAAAAAAAGAGCATCTGTGGGCCCAGAAATTGAACAGAGCTGTAACATGCTACATAAGCTTAATTAATTCTAAGAGGAAATACTGCAAACACTTACTTTGTCACTGAACTGATGCTATTTGTGGTGCTAGGCATCTTTCCTAAAACCAATTCCATAATCCTCTCTTCTGCAGCTGAAGGCATGGCTACCTCTTCTGGGGGGATCTCAGTTACAATTTCAGCTACTTGTTCCACTACAAATCCATCAGAAAAACACAGTGTTAACGTGGACAGCTGGAAATAAAACTTCAAATGCAGAATTTGTAATGACATGTAGCACTGAAAACATTTGTTCACAAATATCTGTCAATGACAAATAACGGATTCCTAACGGTTACGTGTTACACGCGAATAACGTGTAAGACACAGCCAGCATCTCTTATGAAGGCATAACTTCTTACCTTTCCAACCTATTACTAAGGGGTCAGTTGACTATGCATCAGGAAATTTCCAACTAGAATTTCCCCCAAAGAAAGTTAAGTCCCTGAAAAGAGGCCCCTTTCAAGAATAAAGCTTAAAGTAGAGAGAAGAATGTACACCCACTTGTGAAGGGGGATACTTTCTCTTCTGTTCCTTCTAACAGAAAGCTAAGCATGTTTCTCACAACCACTATCCTGTGTTGCTCTGGGCATCTATTATTAAAGCCAACACAGGAGAATGCAGGTGCTACAATATTTAGCACAGGCAAGGCCCTCAAGGATAATTAACAAAGTTTGTACACCATCTGCTTTAGTCATTTAAGCTAAAACCTCTACCTTGTCCCTGTGCTACTTTCAACATCTTTCAGAGAAGGCATCAGTATACATATGTACAATGGGATGTGTGCTTAACATCAAGTTTTGTCTAACCTGAAGAATCTTCATCTTCAACAACAACAAGTGGTGTTTCTGGTTTTGCTGTTTTGGGCTTTCTTCCCCGCCTGGTCTTCTTCCTTGAGTCTGTACCAGCATTTGTGGCATCACAAATCACTGGTTGATCCACAGGGGGAGTCTCTGCTGCTTTCTCTGCAACAGCCTCACTTTGACTGGTTTGGGGGGCACCTTTAGCTTGTTCCAAGTGACTCAGCAAGTGTTCTGGGTGAATGGAAATGAGCAAGAGAATAAAGAAAAAAAACCTGTCACAAAACACTCAATGAGAGTCTGAGCTGAAGTCAATCTATTGGGTGAACTTTATTTAGCAGAGACTCACTCCAAATTACTTCAAAAGCAGTCACAACACCGTCTTAAATAAAAGCATACAGTCTTAACCACTGCAACAATTACAGGGCATGAATCTTTTAAGAGATGTGTTAAATATCACATGAAAAGGTTGTGCTTTCTGACAATGAGCATGTTGTTCAAAATGCCCAAGCTATTTAGCAACCTAAGCTGGTAAATGTTGTCAAATATTTGTCAGTATTCTTCAATGTTTTGAGTTCTTTTGAAGACTGCATAAAATAACTGCATATGAAATGCAGAAAGAAGCATTTAACTACCTTTACTAAATCTGTGCTGTAAAAAACAGACAGTATTGCTAAGTATAAGCTAGCATCACTGACCTTAATATAGTGCTCAGGCACCTCATTGTCTAGAGAAGTTTTATTTCTTCTAGATTCAACATGACAGTTGTTCACCCAAAGACTGACCACCGCCATATCCAAAATATCACTGTTTTACCTTCCCTGCTACTCTTCTTAAAGGAACACTCAGACTAAAACCTTTATCTTACTGCATCACAGATAGGGCACGGCTTCAGAGTGTCCGGCTCCGTAAGAGCCAAATTCTCCGGATGCTTCTCAAATGATGCCTCACTAATTGTCAGTGCTTCTTACCTGTGAGCAGCTTAGGCTCCTGGAAAGCAGACGAACACACTTTACACGTCCACTGGCTGGACTCTGCTTCTGTAGATCCACTGCCTTCTGGAGCATCCACTAAATCACAACAAGAAGAATACTGAAAAGCTTTGAAAATGGGAAGGTGGTGGCAAATCTCTGTAGCTTTGTTTATCATGCAGTAACTCCCTAAGTCTCATGACCTGCAATTTAAGCAGTAACAGGCCATCGGACAGCTGGGACCACTTCAGCACTTTCCAAACAAGAACACTTGAAGAAAAACAGATGAGAAATCCAAAGAGAAATTAATGATGCCAGGACAGAATATCAGTGTTCTTGCAAGATCTTGAGAGTCCTTTTATCACTTTCTAAAGAAGCGTGACTACCAAAGGCATAAAATAAAGCATTTTTAGTACCCCTAAAACTGAGTTTACCAGTTCAATTCTGGGTCAGCTGAGGACAGAAGCAGAGAAGCCTCTGTGCTGTCTGTGAAGAGCTTTGCAGAGTAAGAACATCTGGATTAATGGAAGTAAGTGTGAGGACACGGAAGATACTGTTTTAAGCATTTTCATTAATTAGATGTTCTATGAAAAATTCCTCCTTTTCACTGTTGGCTCTTAAACCAAAACAGAAGAGCGTCTGAGGCAGAGGTTGCTCTCTGCTACAAGTAACATTCAATGTTCTGCACTACAGAGGTGTGATTTCATCCACAGTGTAATAAATAGATGAAAAACTGACGAGGCAATTCAGCAACAGGAATCCCTTCTTCACAGACTACATAAAGAACATTTTAATAGCTACATCTAGGACTCTAAAACTAGCAGAACTAAACCCCAAGATCCTGCATAAATTAAAAAAGTGAGATTGGTAAGCAACATGTAAGCTTGTCACATGAAGTTGCAGGTTAGCAAAACTAAGAAAGCAACGTCTGCAAAAATGAAGTCTGTCTTGGAAAATTTTCCCTGGCTCTGCGCTTCCCTTGCTCCTCAGCTTCCTCAAGCAGCAAACCTAAAAACACTAGTTGTGCAGTGGATTGCCAGAAGAGTGAGTTTCCTACTTCTTCAGGCTTCCAGGGAAGCTATAGGGCAACCCAATTTACTTGGAAGTGCAGATCTGTCAGTTGGCAACTGCTTTGTACTACTTGTGGCAGAGTCAGAATCAAGAGAGGCATATTTTGTTTTGCACACACCAAAACACTGCATTTTTTTTCTACTGACATTGGATTCATAGACAGTAGAAAGAAGAATGTATGAGGGGCTGTTCAAACTCTTCATAGTTCACCACCCCAGAAAAAATCAGTACATCAAACTGAAAGATAACCTCAGCCAACTTCAAATTTCAGCTGTGACAGCATCAAAGCTAAATGAATGGATCTATTCATTAATTGCTCTGTACACACCTGTAACAACTCCCAGATCCCTGCTGGTCTTTCCAGCAGGTCAACCCCTAATCTGCATTTGTGTGTGGGGTTATTCCTCCCTAGATGCAAGACTCTACATTTGCCCTTGTAGAGCCAGCAGACTCAAACCAGGATGTTTCTGCACAGAAGTGGTATGCCTAACAGCTGTTTAGATCTCTTTCTGTCCTATATCTCCTTTAAATAGATAATAATTTTGTGTACCTGCTGGATCAGCTGCTGGTATGCTGGATTTCTTCATTTTTTTATGAGAGAAGACAGAAGATGAAGGTTTAGAAGATATTTTATTCCCTTCTTTGTCAGATTCCATCACTATCAAGCACATATCTGTGAAGAGAAAAAACCAGTTCCTTTTCATTACTTTCCAGATTCTTTGATTGTCTTGCTCTGTCTAAGAGCAGTAATCACAGTCAGAGATTTTTGCCCTATAGCAGGCCTGCAAAAAATGCTCACATAAAATCCTAACCAGGACATTCTTACACCTGAATCTCATACAATGTCTCTTTCATATTCTTCAATGTACAGAGAAAGCATCACGTACCTAAACAGTATTTTAAAATACTCATATGCACATAAAAATACATGACCACGTTAAACTAAAGAGAAAAAAGATGAAGCCTATTGCTTAATATCAAGTGGAAACATCTCAGAATTCTGAAACCTGCTAACTGCTGCAGCACTGAACAGTGTATTTACCATCAAGGTCAGCCATAAAGCATGCTGATGGCAACGGTCTCCCCCCAAGCCATTTGTCACCCCAAATTATAGTCGGTGTAGCAGTAACACCATTCAGGGAGTTCACCCAACTCAAGAGCAGAAAGAAAATGCCCTTGCAATGCTGAACAATCATGCCTTTTAGTTGTAGAAATGCAAAAGAAGACTAAGAATGGGCAGAGGAACAAGACTTCTGGCAATTTAATTTGGATTCTAAAAAAACCTCCTGCCTTTCCTTGCTAATGCACAAGCAATCACATGGAATGGCAGTTCACTTTTATCTTATTCTACTGGGTCCCATATAAGGCTGTGTAAGAAGAGCAGGTTTTGAGAACTGTGAACAGTTCTGAGCAAAACCAAAACATGTTCCCTACAAATGAAAAAGAACGGCTGCTTTAGCAAATCTGTGTGTTTACTTACACTGTAACTGACTGACTTACACTGACACGTGGGTTTCTTTGCTCTTCCACACAAAAAAGTTTCTGATGCAATCCTCAACTCTTTAGTTAAGAACTATTTAACTAGTTTGTTTTCTCTGAAGAAGCTGAATCATCAGCTAGGCCATTCATTTTAAAAAACTCAGATGTATCATGATGAAGAATCTACGCTCTCTTCTTGTAGAGCAACTATGCATGCAGGTTAGCCTGACTCTAAAGACTACCAAACTTGGGGTCAGAGCCCATTTGATAACCAGCATGTCAACTACAACAGCAGGGGACTATCAGTCCTTGCCAAGACCGGGCCCTTATGAAGGAAAAAAGGCCCACACACATACCATTTGCAACACTAGTGACCTGCTTCAGCACTGGCTTTTCCATTTTTTTGGCGTAAAAAGCTGCATACCACACTCGCAGCTCAGTCCCTGGGGGGATGTCCCGGGAGGTAGTGAAGTAAATATCATTGTCATGCTGGAAGGCAGTTAGATTTTGATGCTCGTATTCAGTGGCTGGTCGCACCATCATCATCCAGTTGCAATCATCTTCATTTGAGGTGTCAAAATATAGCAGCGGCCCATCCTTCTGGAACACCTGAAAACCAAAATATGTATATAATAAACATCTAACAATTAATACAAAGCTAATAATTATTTCTATTTTTTGCTTTTGCAATGGCTTCCATTCAGGGTATGTTAGAGACATAGTGACCCTCAACACCTGCATCAGGCATGTTTCACAAATCAGTCACATCTTCAGACAATTAAGGGGGTGGTTAGCAGATCAAGAGAGGTTCTTCTTCCCCTCTTCTCTGCACTAGTGAGACCTCATCTGGAGTAGGTGTGTCCAGTTCTGGGCCCCTCAGTTCAAGAAGGACATGGAGCTGCTGGAGGGTGTCCATCGTACAGCATCAAGGATGATGAAGGAAGTGGAACACCTCCCTTATGAGGAAAGGCTGAGGGAGCTGGGTCTCTTGAGCTTGGAGAAGAGGAGACTG
>JAOXOE010000001.1:70194400-70241634 GCA_028565055.1 Phoeniculus purpureus
TGCCACAGCAGGATCACCTAGACCAAGTCAGAACCACAGAACATTAGGGATTGGAAGGGACCACGAAAGATCATCCAATCCAATCCCCACCACCACAGCAGGACGCCCCAGATCAAGTCACTCAGGAAAACATGTCCAGGCAGGCTCCATACTTCTTCAGAGAAGGAGACTCCACAAACCCCCTGGGCAGCCCCCTCGAGTGCTCCATCACCCTCACTGGGAAGAAGTTACAGAATCATAGAATCAGTCAGGGTTGGAAGGGACCACAAGATCATCCAGCTCCAACCCCACTACCGTGGGCAGGGACACCCCACCCTAGATCAGGCTGGCCAGAGCCCCATCCAGCCCAGCCTTAAACACCTCCAGGGATGGGGCCTCAACCACCTCCCTGGGCAACCCATTCCAGTCTCTCACCACTCTCACAGTGAAGAACTTCCTCCTCACATCCAGTCTAAATTTACCCATCTCCAGCTTTGCTCCATTCCCCTTAGTCCTGTCACTGTATTATATATATTTATATATAAAGCATGGATGCACACAACTCTGGGAGATGTATCTGTAGCTGTTTCATGTTCCCTTTTGTGCTCTGCCTCTCCGCTGGGGTTTGGTGTCTATGCACTGGGGCAGCAGGAGCTATAGCCCAACTACAGGTCTGTACTGTCCAAGCCCAGTTCCTAAAACCAGTAGTGATGGCAGGATTACACTGAGGTGCTGTGAACCCAAGGGGGTACCGAGTGGGCATAAGTGATTTTCTGTCTCATCTTCTTTGGAAAAGTGTGGAGGCATCTGGGAATATAATGTCCACAAGCCTTAGTCATAAGACAGTTCCTACTTTGACTTCACTTTCTTCTGCTTAATTTTAGTTTTCTCTTTTTGTGCCCCTGGCTTGATGGAGATATGCCTTTTGTCATTGCATAAGAGCAGTACTCTTATGGAATTGTCTCAGTTTATGCTTATGTGGGTATTATGTATGGCTGCTGGGAAGGAAAAGGCCTGTCCTTTAGAAGAGCTTTATTTATTAAGGGAAACCAGTTATTAGCAAGTATATATGGAAAGGGTGGGGTTCCTCATTACTCCAGTCATTTCAGCATCTCCCATCTGCCTCAGGAGTGCATCATGGTGATATCAGCCTTTATTAATATATAACTCAGTATTACACACCCAGGATTACACCACAGGCTGCTAATTCAGTGGGTCTGTGACACTGCAGCCTATCTGATTAAAGCAGCAGTGGAGCGATCAATGGCAGCAAATTAAGCTGCTGGTGTCAAGCAGCTTCTGGTGTCATGGTGTAAACTTTAAATGATAGTCAGGGATTAAAACCTGAGAGACTGAGATCTAATTAGCTGAAGTTTATCCTGTGAGTGGTTGGACAATAATGACTTGGAGATGCAGAGAAGAAAATGCCCAGTGGCAAATTTTCTCTGTGGGAAAGTGAGAAATTTATTGGGTTTGCTATGTGCTACATAACTTTTCTGTGTGCTTTTTTTTGATGGGTTCTGTCCAGTCTAAGGAACATGCCATTGTGGAAAGTTATATTAACATTATCGCTTTTTCAATCAAATATTATTTTTCCTCAATGAGAGAGGTAAAACTATCTTTATGTGCCTTTATTACTGGAGTTACCACAAAATTTAGTCATGGGAAGCTTGTTTTTAGTGGTGGAGCTGCTGGGAAATTATTATGTCTAGAGTCTGGTGTTGACATTTAAGTCCAGTGTGGGAATAAATAGTCCACATTTCTTGCAAAAAAACTCCCAGTTATTCTTAGTGGGAATTTTCCACAAAACCTTTTACTCTGACAATAATGGACATCTTATGCACCAATGTTCTGTAGGTAAACACATTTTATTAACAGGAAAGTTTTGTAAAAAACAGAAAAATATCCACCCATCAAAATAATTTTATCATTATACTGTGTTAATCTGAAAGTTGTTTAACACAGTCATAGACTCATTAAGGTTGTAAGAGACCTTCAAGATCATAAAGTCAACTGTCAGCCCAATGCCACCATGCCCACTAAACCAGGTTTCGAGTATCAGATCTACATATTTTTTGGACACTATTTGGTGTCTCCTTTCTTAAAAATACTTATTTCAAACCATTTCTGCAAAACATGTTGATTCTATTTCAGCTTTCAACAAGAAACTCTTCCCCTACATTCTTTCAGAAGTTTTACTTAGCATATGAGTGTCTAGTGTTTCAGATCCTGAGGTGTGCAGGGTGACTTTGGATAAATTATAAGGGATCCAGCTTGAGTCCCACAATACTTACCCAGTGATGAGAGAAGCAGGTATAATTATATTGCCCTTTATCGTTTTCTCATAGTTGTCTTGCTGATAAGCTGTCCTTGGTGGGAAATGCTTATGCATGTTTGATGAATCGGTACGTGTGTGCGCACGCAGGTCAACATGCAGACACAGCAGGGCTGCTCACTGGTACCACTCCTACTCAGCCTCAGAGTGAAGGGGCACTTGGAACTCTTGCTGTCAGGGCTGAAGTTTATTTTGGGCTGCTGTTTGTAGGGTGGATTTCCAATAGCTTCCACTCATGACTCAAGACTCCTACCCTAGTTCTTCTCTCTCGATCATACTTGGCTTTGTGAGATGAGGGCCTTCAAAGGGGACGCAAGCTTCAGAGAACTTAACATGCAAGCTGGCCCCTTTCTGCAAACCTTTGGAATAAATCACCACCTCCAAGTGCCGTTACACTCTGTTCTCATGATAACTGCTTTTTTGCTGTCCTTCCTTTTTCTTCTTAAGCGCAGGCTGTGTTCATGCAGAGGAGCCCAGCGCACTGGACTCTGTCTGTGGGTTCACAGCATGTCCTTGGCCTGGTTACAGTTGATGGGAAGGCAGCTTTTAGCCTCTGCCGGTCAGTGGATACATAGGACGATATGGAGGGCTAGCTTCAGCCAAAACAGGAACAGACAGCAGAAGTCAAGCTGTCTAAGGCAAAAAAGGAACTGAAAAAAATAAGTATATCCCTATAAGAGTAAGAAAACTTATATAAGGGTTGAAATAATTGTATGCAGTGTAAGAAATGAAAAATGCCCCAGGTCTAGAAACTTTCCTATATGTTAATATTTAACTGTAAAATTTTACATAGGAGATATCTTGGGATCAGTAGTTGCATTTCAGATAGTACCTTTGACCTACTTATGTGACAAGGCTCTTACTCTACATCTAAATTAAACTGATGATAAGTAAATGGTGCTGTTCCCAAGTGAAGTGTACAGGAAATGTAGAGGATATTAGCCTACTCATTTTTCAGTTTAGGAGACAGACACTGGAGTGAAAGCTGAACATAAACTTGCTACTGTCTGCGCCAAACACTGGAGACATTCATCATTGCTCACAGGCTGTTAAGTCAGCTTCCCATTCCCCAGCACACTTTGTCAGGCTTTCTACCTGGAGTTATACATTTGCAAGTCATCTCACCTCTTCTCATTCATCTTTCCATCAGTATTGCATTTTTTACTGAGCTTCCTTGCACGTTTTCAAATGCTGCCTACATTTCTTGTGGCCAGGAAATTCACCACTCTCCTCCATATCATTGCTGGGGAGGAAAAGCAAAAGTATCGGTGGAAGATGCACAGAGCTGGGGTTTACATTTTTACAATGGGCATTGGGGTGGTTTTTCTATAGGCAAAATTGAATTTTCTCAGAACTTAGATCCATGTCAGTGTGCTTTCACAAAAAATAGTCCTCAATCCTGTTTCCTTTTTAATTGGCACTTTGAATCGATGCTACTCTATGTATTGTCAAAGGCAACATCTTCTGTTTAATTCTTCCTCCTGCTTTTTGAGTCTTCTCCTTTGACTCTTTTCACTGCCAAAATCTGATCAGCCAATTTGTTTGCTTAAGTTATTTCAAGACACACGTGTCAAATAATTTCGTTTTAGCAAATCACGCTATTCAAGTGAATAAGGAATACTGACTTGGTGAGATTTTTTTTCTTTTAATTATTCAAATCTAACTGTATTATGAAACTTCTGCTGTGAAAAATTAATATAAGTTGTTTTGGAGACATTTCACGTAATACATACTTTTCAGGCTTCTCTTTCGTTTTTCCTTAACCAGAAACTCATGTTCTTTCAGAGCTGTTTATCCAGTGCCATTTTTACACTCCTACCATTATCTCCCATGCATACATTTTACTTCAAGTATTTAACTGAGGCAAGAAACTGTGCCATGTTTAAAAACCATTACATTATTTCCTGCATTTTCCACACAATGCAGTATGTGTCTGCTACAGCCTACAAAGGCTTAATAATATGACTAAATACTGTATGTGGGCACAGTGAAGATTAAGCTGGGCTGAGTATGGAAAGTGCAGAACCTAAACTGGAAGGGAAAGGTTTTTGTTCAATTAGAAGGAGATGAGAAACCTTTTCCTTACCTGGAGCCACAGAGGGCTTTTTGGGTATCACATCAACCTGAGATGTGAACACAGCTACAGCCAGTGGGCTGTGTGTCCCCTCTTGCCCTGCACCTCCTACCCCACAGCAATAGGCTTCTTCAGCCTACTGAGCCTGAAGTTGTCAGGCTATGCTGTAACTCTCTCACTGCTGCCCCAAGCCAGGCATCAGCCTGTGTGGAGTTGGAAAGTGGGAGTCTCAGAGCATCCTTTGGGACCAAGGGGTGGAAATGGAGACTGAACAAAGATCAGTAGAACAGATGAGCAGCAGAGCTGGGACTTCATAGGTGGGGCTTTTCACTAGATTATGGTGGGAAATCATGGGTTCAGTTCTCCTATCTCTGTGCTAGAGGATCAGCTTTCAAAATCAGTTAAGAAGGAAACAATTCAGATCTAGCCCTATGTGACGGGAACTGTGGATGCCCGGGTATATTTCCTGGTGAAAAGCAGCAGCTGTGGTGACACAGAGGGAGAACCTCACCAGTTTGGGGAAGGTAAAAGCAGGAACGAAAGGAGGTCCAAACTGGTGTGCCTGACACCGGTCCTGATGCAATGACAATGCAGGGTAAAATACAAACCTTGCCGTGGAGTGTGGAAGATTGCTGGTGCTTTGCTGGGGGACACAGGCTGACTCCAGTGCCTGAACTGTGGCTTCCCAGGCAGCAGTCACACCCTTTTAGCCTGTGGTGTGGGCATTACCTTTGGTGCTACTGGCTCAGCAGCGAGAAGTGCTGAGCCAGTTGCTGTTTATTGAGGTAGGGTTCCTGGCCCATCTCCCGGGGCAATTGGAGTTGTGTAAGGACACAAGCTGGAAGTCTTGCTGGGTCATGAGGAAGGGGAAATTGTGATACAAGGATAGAAGATCTTATGGGAGAAGAAAGCATGAGAGCCAGATTTCTCTCTGCTGTGTATGGAGCAGACCACCCACCTGTTGTGTTTTTTTTTTTTTTAATCTTTCAATTTGCTGGTGGTTCATGGTCTTTGATGTGAGGTAGATTCCTGTTCTCTGTTCATGTGTCAATCTTCTCCAATCCAGCAGGTCCCTTTGCCATTAGTGATAGCTTGTGGAAATGGTTCTTGAAAACTAGATGCCTTTTAGATTCAATTTGTTCTGAAGACTCGTATACTAACATGTCCTATGCATGCACATAGTGATGAATGTGATGATTTGTTTTATCTAGGACAGCTGTCATGCTTTTCTAGGGGGGTCAGACCTTGCAGTAAACAGATATGCTGCTTTCCCAAAAATCTCTTGAAGCATCAGTCAGTTTCCTGCAACATAGCAGAAGCAGCTTTTCTCAGATGTGGAAGGCAGCTAATAATGGACTGGCTATTTCAGTATCTCTCTCCTGGTTAATAGAAACTGATTTAACAATCTGAAGGTGGGAGTTAATTGAGGAATCATAGAATAAGCCAGGTCACCATGATAAGAATCATGGATTTCAGCAAAGGAATGGACCTGGTTGGTTATCTGGGGCAAAAGTCTAAAGGGTAAAGGATGACTGGCAATAATATACTGTGTCCAAAACATGCTAGTAGACTTTCCTGATGAAGTAGCCACTGGAAAGCTTTGTCTGGAATGCCCTGCATTCCCAAGTGAGTAGCTCAGTACAGGTGGACATGCTTCTGCTTCAGGAAGTGGCACAAACTCAGGTGTAGGGAATAGTTCCTTGGAAGAAGGGGCAGAAGGATCTGGTTGTGAGCAGAGTACAAACAATGTCCTGTTGTGATGCAAATTTGGCCTTCAGCAAGAATGGCCAAAGTCTGAACAGACTTGAGTTCCTCTATGAGCTCTCTGGCTTTGTTTGCAGTTTGAGATTCCAACACATTGTATATCAAGTGTTTCATGTCCACAGGAATGTGAAAAGCACTAAAGCCAAGATTAGGATGTTTGATACAGTGCTGTTTGTTGGCTGACTTGGTTACAGAAAAGTATTGTGCTTTGCAGTGCATTCTGAATTAGAAATGAAAGTAGCCTGATGTTTCAGTCCACTCTGAAACGTGTAGTGTAGCCAAAAGTTCAGGGCCCCCGAATGGTGCTGACATGTTGGCCTTTGTGCAGTCTGAGGACACAAGAGAGTAGTCACTTTTGCTGTAATAATAATAATAATGAAAAATAAATCTAATGTAATCGGCAAAGTCTCCAATTCAGCTACACTTCTGTTGTAGCCCTTTTATACCCTTAGTATGTTCTGTTAGCCAATGCTAGTGGTTCCTTTTACTGTTACAAAGCTAGATCTCAAGGAGAAATATGTGCCACATCCAGCTTTTCTTGTTCAGGGAGTAATTCTTTCCATGACATCTAATCTTTTTCTTTTGCTGAACTGTCAGTAAAGCCAGACCACTTTGGCTTGGCATTTGGCCCACATCCACCTACATATTTTTCTTAACAGCAAACAAACTAATTAAATGCCTTTATCGTATGAGGCATTCCTTTCTCTCAGGTAGTTACTGATTTAAAAAAAATCAGTAAAACTTCTCACTATTTTGAGAAAACAAGAGATGAGTCAGTGTGTCCACAGCCTGGTTTATTATTAAATAAGAAGCCTGGATCAAAAAAATGAGCAGGGTGGAAAACAATGTTAGTGACATCATATTATGTTTTGTGGCCTGTGAAGAGTCTGTTTGCACTCCAGTGAGCTTTTCCAATATCTATTAAAATTCATGAGCATTACATTTGCACATGAAGGTGGATAGGGTCACATAAATGAGGTACCTCTCACTGAAATACTACTGCAATAAAATGTTAATTTATAAACCATAGTTCATATTGCTTCATGCTAGCCATGTGCTTCAATAGCCTTTCTAATAGAGCTAATCTGAAGCAGAAAGGCATGTATTCAAAGCGTAAACAGACATTCTCCAAACATAATGGATAACAAAAACCTTATTAATCGAAGCCTTGTCTTTAAGTAAAAACCCCTCCACACTTACAAAATTAAGAGGAAATAAGACATTCAGAGAGATCATCTAGGCCAACATCTATTATTGGAGAAGTGGTGAGGAATAGCTGCATACATACTCTGGAAGTTCAAGCTCCCAAGCATTTTCCCTGATGATTTGTCTCTATTCCCTGCATAGTCTTGTCTAGTGGTGTCAGGACATACCTGGGCTGCAAAACAGCATGAAGTAAAAAGGGAGCAGGAACAAGGGGCAAAAAAACCCCTAGCTGAGTGGTGCCATGGGAGTTTGGGGTGCTTTGGGAGTTAGGTGGCTCCACATGCTAGGGCTGAGGAACAAAGGTACTAGATAACTGGGTAAAGGTAGGTAGTTCTGCTGATGCTAATGGGAACTGGACTTCATGGACCTCCTGAGCCCAAGCAAAAAGGTCATTTATGCAGTGCTACTGCCTTAGTGCTCACTGACTACAGAAGCCTGATCAAACCAAAGTACCAGTCAGGCACTGAGTGCTGAATATATCAGTAAGTTCCTGCCGAGGCAGCATCCATGCTAATGATCTCAGTATAAGAGAAAACAACAATAAAGAGGTCTTTGGTCCCTGCTGTCTCTTTCCCTAATATTAAGCCCCATTCTAGGCTTGCCCATGTTTGTCTGAAGAACAATTTTTGCCCCAAGACAAACCAGGAGACGCTTGCTGCAATTACTAGCAGCCCTCATTCTACCTTGGGAGGTGTTGCAAAATGTATAAATCAGCTTAGCTCTTCATCTCTTGGTTTTCTTAATCAGGACTTCAACTCCAGCCTTTGAAGCAGGCTTTACTCACAACAGACCTATTATGTTATTTGCTTCTGCTATTGTATATACAGGAGATCCATACATGCCCCACAGTTACATAGAAGCCATCCAGACTGACACCAATGTTTATGCAAATCTTCAGGATTTATCATTTGGCATAGGGTTTGGGCCAAAGTGCCATGAAGTGTAGTACCCCAGAAAACTCTCCCTGCCCCAGAAAAAAACAGGCAGGAGCTATTGGCTTTCAGTAGAACCATCTCTAATCCTAGCCTCCAAGCACTGAATGATTCAGAAGCAGACTGAGAACTTTCATGCATTGTTGTGATTCCTAATCCTGCCCAATCCTCTTCCTTTGATATGTAATAGAGGGCTGCTGGCAGTTGTGGTGAGAGGCTGCTGTTCCTCAAAGGATGGTTAGGAGACACCAGATGCTGGAGCTGCTTAGGTATGCTGGCATTAGGCAGGATAGATTCAGTGTGGTCTGAAAAAGGAGATTTGCTTCTGGAGCTGGGAAGATGCCAAGGGTGGAACAGATTGTGAGTTTGAACAGATAGTGCTCACTGAGGTGACGACAAAAGTGGAATAACCCCGACAGTGTGACACCAGCTACCATCTTGCCTTCCCACCACGCCAATTACAGCAGGAAGACAAGTTCCTCCAATCTAAGCATTAAGTGTGTGCCCATAGACAAATACATAGTCCCTGCCTCATCCCAAAAGAAGTCTTAAAAATAAGACCTCTTGCACTTTGTGTTCTGTTCTGCTGAGCCCAACTACACATTTAAAAGCAGCGTGGCTACATCATATAGGTGAAAGTGTCCTCATTAATTTTGTGCCAAATCAGGGTCTGTAAATTAAGGATATCAAGTCTACCCTTCGGGCTCAAGGTATCTCCCAAACATTTGTAACTTCTGCTGGGTTATTACAGTCCTGTAAAACATCAAAGTTATCTCCTGGGGCAAAAAGGGCTGTAATTCATTTAGGCTCAGCTCAGCTTCACTAGAGTGTTAAGAGCAGAAGCAGAAAAGCTTCGTATAAGCACCTGCAGAACTTCTCTGGCTAAGATAAGGGTGGCACCATATGGAGGCAAATTGGCTTTGATTTGCTCAGAAGTGGGATAAGATTTTTCTGTAAGGCTAAAATGAGCCGGTGCCTCCTGGTGCAGATCCAGCATTGATTATTCCAGGCCAGCTTCAACTCACTGAAAAGGCACTGTTGTTTGCTCTTAGTGTGCAGGAAACTACAGCATAAAGGTGGGCAGGGTTGTGGCTGAGGCTTAAGACAAAGGGTAAGATGAGTGTTAGGTCTTGGGAAAGCAGAAGTTATCCTCATTGTGGAAAGAACAGAATAAGCTTGGCTGATCACTGAATGCGAAGCTGATGCAAGAACTGCTGGATGGAATATCTTTGTTCAGGACAAACAGAAATGGCTGAGTGTTACTGAGAGGGCTGAAAGTTCCTTGTTCCTATAGACTCTATTGGGTCGCCTTCTAGGCAATGTCAAACACAGTATAAGCATCTAACAGCTTCTCATAGAAACCACTCAGCTACCAAAGCCTTGCTGTGCAAACCAAATGTGACCAAATGATCATCTGACATATCCTTCCAGCTGTGAACTTCCCTACACTCAGGAATCCTCAACCAGTTTCAGAACAATGTACAGCCCTTCAGAAATTTGACTCCATGCCCATGTGTCCCAGATCATCTTTAGCTGATCACCCCTCAGCCCCAAACATAACACAGGAGACCACTTCATTAAAACACTGTTAGCTCAAGGGTTGTTGACTCAATTACCACTAGAGAGGACAGCACTTACTATAGGTCTCCAGTTCTTGCTTGATTAGCTTTGACAGCAATATCTCACAAATAGCACTCACCCTAAGAGGACCCACCAGATGAGATACTTGGCTCTGCTACTGCTGGTGTTCTTGTCCTTCCTTGAGACTTTACAACACACAATCACAAGCCAAATTATCTTGCTCCTATACCAAAACCTTGCTATAACTCCAGTGATACCCTGAGGCGTAGGACAGGTGCTGCTTATTGTTGGCCTTTCCTGGGGCTGTTTTAACAGCAAAGTATAAGCAGCTTGGTGGGATTTGTCTCTGCTGACTTTGGCTGGCCCTGATCCACAGGGTTCCTCTAGGTAATCTGCTCTCACTCTGGTCAGAGGAAGGCACTCAGCTCACCCAGAGACACAGCTTGGGGTCTGCAGCAGGTGGAATGAATGAACACACTGAGGTTTTTCTCTTCCCACTGACTAGGTGGGGAGCTTTCACACACTTGTGGCCTATTGGAGGCTTAAAGTTGGGTGGGCTGCAATTCCATCCAGCTATGAAAATGTATACTTAATGAATAATCTAAACTGCTGTGATTGACTGTTGCTGATGAGCCCTGCTCCCTCTGTTCTATTAGTCTCTGGCTTGGACATGTATTTTTAGCACTCACAAACATGTTCTCTTTGTTCATTCTTGGTGCTTTCAGTAACTAGCTTACAGAGAATGGGAGCAAGGACAGATGACCTGGGAGAAGTAGACAGAAGTAGTCAGAGGAGCAATGGATAGGGTTAGGAAAGCAAAAGCTTGGAGAAAACTGGATCTAGCAAGAGGGGTTAAGGACAATGGGAAAAAATTTCTATAGGTACGTCAATGATAAGAGGAAGACTATGAAAAATGTAGGCCCACTCCAGAAGGAAACCAGAGAGCTGCTCACCCAAGACACAGAGAAGACCAAGGTACTCAATAACTACTTTGCCTCTGTCTTCACTGGCAAAGACTCTGGTCACAGCCTCCATGTTACAGGCAGGGACTGGGAAAGGGAAGATCTCCCTGCTGTAGATGAAGAGCATGTTTAAGACCACCTAAAGAACCTGAAGGTGAACAAGTCCGTGGGACTGTATGGGATTCACCCACAGCTCCTCAAAGAGCTGGCAGATGAAGTTCATCATGTTTGAGAAGTCATGGCAGTCTGGTGAAGCTCCCACTGACTGGAAAAGGAGAAACATAACCCCCATTTTCAAAAATGGAAGACAAGAAGACCCAGGGAACTACAGGCCAGTCAGTCTCACCTCTGTGCCTGGCAAGATCATAGAGCAGATCCTCCTGAAGGCTCTGCTAAGGTAAGCAGATAATGAAGAGGTGATTGGTGGCAGCCAACACAGCTTCACCAAGGGCAAGTCCTGCCTGACCAACTTGATAGCTTCTTATGATGGCATCACAGCCTTGGAGGACAAAGACAGAGCAACAGACATCATCTACCTGGACCTGTGCAAAGCGTTCAACACCATCCTACATGATATTCAGATCTCTAAACTGGAACAATACAGATTCAATGTATGGACCACACTGGATAAGGAGCTGGCTGGATGGTTGCACTCAAAGAGTTGAGATCAGTGGCTCAGCGTCCACATGGAGAGGTGAGACAAGTGCTATTCCTCAATGGTCGGTACTTGGACTAGTGCTATTTAACATCTTTGTCAGCGATACAGACAGTGGAATTGAACGTACCTTCAGTAACTTTGTTGATGGCACCAAACTGAGTAGTGAAGTCAACATGCTAGAGGGAAGGGAGGCCATCCAGAGGGACCTTGAGAAGTGGGTTTCTGCAAACTAATGAAGTTCAGCAAGTGCAAAGTTCTGCACCTGGATTGAGGCAATCTCATGCATGAATACAGACCGGGAGGAGAAAGGATTGAGGACAGCCCTGAGGAGAAGGACTTAGGGGTGGTCGTGGACAAGAGGTTTAGCAGGAACTGTCAGTGTGTGCTTGCAGCCCAGAAAGCCAGCCATGTCCTGGGCTGCATCTAAAGAAGCATTGACAGGCAATTGAGGGAGGTGGTTCTCCCCCTCTGCTCTACACTTGAGACCCCACCTGGAGTCCTGTGTCCAGTTCTGGAGTCCCCAGCATAAGAAGGACATTGAGCTCCTGGAATATGTCCAGAAGACAGTATCTCAAATGATCAGAGGGCTGGAGTACCTTCCTTATGAGGACAGGCTGAGCAAGTTGGGGTTGTTCAGCCTGGAGAAGAGGAGGTGACCTTCTAGCAGCTTCCCAATATCTGAAGGAGGGGGCCTACATAAAAGCTGGGATAGGGCTTTTTACACAGGTGTGTAGTGAGAAGACAAGAGGAAAGGGTTGCAGACTCAAAGAGGAGAGATTTAGGTTAGACATTAGGGAAAAATTATTTCCTGTGAGAGTGGTGAGATGCTGGAACAGGCTACCCAGGGAAGTTGTGGCTGCCCCATCCCTGGAAGTGTTGAAAGCCAGGTTGGATGGAGCCCTGAGTAACCTGATCTAGTGAAGGCATCCCTGCCTATGCAGGGGGGTTGGAACTAAATGATCTGTAATGTCCTTTCCAACCCTGGCCATTCTATGATTAGTCAATTAGCGCAGTACCTGCTGTGGTCTGCATACACCCACTGATCTGGAGTGTGCAGGAAAAGAGCCTATGCTGCAGGGGCTGCCTAGTCCTGCAGCAGGAAGACTGAAAGTTCAAGTCCTTGGTGCTGCTTAGACACTTGGTGTCATGGATTTTAGCTTTGAGGAAGTGGGATGCTGTGCTTAGGCAGACAGTGTAGCTTTTTCTTTGTGCCACCTGCAACTTCTGAGAAAGATTCTGAGAGCAGGCGTCTGTGTTTTATCCAGCACGTGTTGAGAAGGAAGGAACAGTAAGAGGAGGTGCAGTAGTTGGGGGAAAACAAAGTAAACCCTCAAACTCCTCTTTTTTTTTTTTTTTTTAAGAGCTGTCAGAAAGATACCTGGCAGAGAGCTGATTTCAGTTGCAGTGCTACTACTTGATACTTGGTCCATATCAAGGTGCCATATTGGGTGGGGTCTTTGCAAAGAAAATTTAGTTATGAGAGTATTGAAGCGGTGATAGCTGGCTCAAAGAAAGAAAGTAAAAGGAAATAAAAGAGGAGGATAAGAATGCAATTGCCGTAGTTAGGCAGGAGGAGCAAACTGAATAGACTTCCTTGAGTGAAGCAGAAGCAGCAAAGTGCTGCTGGGCTGCCTGCTGCAGGTGTTGGGCTGGAATGGCAAAGATGAAAAAACAATAAAGTCTGTGTAATTAATATCCTATGAATAATGCAAATAAGTGCCCTCACAAGTAGTTGAATAACTGATTTAGTTACAGGGATGCTGCATATTGCCACAATGTCCTCCTCTTTCCCAGCTGCTTGGTTTTCTTCCTCATTTGTTTCAGGAGTTGGCTTTCAGTTCATTGAATCAATGTTTCCTGTTTATCACCTGCTGCTAGAGAGAAGCTCTTAATCACTTGAAGGACTAAGTCCCTGCAGAGGAAGGAGCAGGGGAAAAAACCTGCAGTGACTGGGCAGGTATCAGATAGGCTGAGGTACAGAGGCTGTTAACAGCTAGACTCCAAGAAAACAATAGAACAGTTTTTCCAGAGGAGCAGACATCTATTGCCTCCAGCCTCTGAAGCACACAATACAGCCTTGCAGGATCAGAGGAGAAGAAAAACCTGCACTGAGGGCTGAAACATAAGGCATGTCTCTTGTGTTCATTTTGTTCCCACCCCCGTAAGTCATTAAGGCCTCACCCTTCAACTCTGGATGTGTTCGATTGAGCACTGAGTGCTCAAAGGGCAGGACCCAGAAGAGAGGCAGGAGGGGAAGACTACAGGCTTAAGTAGCCTTCCAGTGGCAGCTGGCACACCTAAGGAAAAGAAGGGCAGGCTGGGTGGTTGTATGTGGTGGCTGTAGGTACACTTGCACATCCAGAAGGTATACAACCAGGTCACCTTGCAGTGACAGCACCCCTGGAACCTGCTGATTTTAGATACAAGCAAATGTAAGCTTGTAGGAGCTGTCTTTAAGGTCTGCTGGGTTAGGTTTTCAGTCAAGAATGAGGTCTAAATAAGAAGGGACATGTGCATTTGCAGCTTAGTAGCCTTTTTAAGACAAGGGAACAGCATTTAATGTTGCCTAGGTGCAACATAGACACCAGCTTGGAGAAGCCATTCTGTGGAGATCCTCATAACTTATTTGCATGTATGTTAGAAAATATCTCATCTGGGTGTAAGTATTTCTGCTGAGGAACAAGATTAGCTTCCTAGCCCAGGCTTTTTGAATGGCTTGACTAAGGATGGGATGTCAAATAGGACTAAATTTAATCCATAGTTAAAGGATTATTTCTTGGCTCCTCAACAATACATATTCAGTGGAAGCATGGTGATCTTAAATATGTCACAATATAATATTAATAGCCTCCTTACATATTAACCATGTCACAACTTGGATCTGCAGTCAAGTTCTGCTGGCAACAAGCATGTTTGTTCTGACATCTTAACTCCACCATTGTCAGCCAAATGCCTTCTGGCAAAGTAGGATTGGATTGGTTGTTCAAGAAGGTCATCAAGGAGTTAAAAGCACTGGGGGTAGGGAGCAAGGCCAAAAAACTGGGGCTGACTCTAGTCTTCTGGCAGGTTTCTCCATCAGCAGCAATGATGGAGACTTTCCTCCTTTGACTCCCTCAGTAGCCATCCTCCAGTGCAAAAAAGCAGACGTGCCCCCAAAGCCTCAGCATCAATCGAGAGCTGGCTTGTGCTTCTCCCAAGTGAGCCCTCTCCAGAAAGCAAACTTTCCAGGGAGCCAAGGTGCTAGGGCTCAGTTTCCCTGTGGACAGCCCTGCCAGGGAGGCTCTGCAGATGCCTTGCCCAGGAGTTCATCTTCTCCCTGGCTGGATCTGCTCCCACTTCTCACTAATGGCAAAGGAGCTTCGCTATCTGATCAAGGTACATAATTAAAGCTGCTCAGGAGACCTTCGAGGAAGCCATAATCCTTTGGCACATTGATGGGGTGCAGCTGCCAGTCACATGGCTGGCAAGGAGTGGCCAGGGCTAGGCATGGAGTCCTTGGCACACACCAGGCATCAAGGGTGGGGGGCAAGGGGGCAATTTTAGCTGTGATATTTAAATATAGCTTTGCTGGGGGCCATGGTTTGCTTGGCTGGAAATTTCTGCTCCTTGCTTCTTGTACTCTGGTGGATTTTGTTGATCTGGAACATATTTAGGGCCTAAAGCAAACACAGGAAAACAAACAGATCTTGGAAAAACAGCAGAAGGGCAGGAGGAGGCTTGATGTGTTGCTGCTTGTAAAAGCAGCGTAGCACTGCAGCTGACTGCTCAGCCTGTGTGAGTGTGTACACGTCTGCAATGGGTGTAGGAAATACTGGGAAATCACCTTCTCTTACAGGCCAATGGCTGACCTTTAGTGTGAACTTGAGGCTGTCACTGCACCAGCAGAGGCAGTTATCAAAATGCATGGTGAAGAAGACAGCTGGGTGGCAGGGGAAGAATAAACCACTGCAAAGTACAAAAAGGTACTCCCAGGTCCCTCAGGTTTTGGGGATGCAGCCGCTGCATGTACTGGGTTTGGATTTGGGCCATTAGGATGGGGTAGGGTTGGGTCTGTTGTCATAAGTAGAGGAAACTATGAGTTTGTATCCCATATCTCATGTTACTTCTAGAGAAAAAGATGTCTTACTCTGCAAAAACAGAAAGCAGAAGCAGAATCCAAAGGCAGTGTATCTTTAGACTGATCAGATAAATGCTTCCAGAGGTTCTCATACATATATATCTCTCTGTGTGTATGCACACATATATTTGTGTGTGTACACTTATAAAAATCTGGATAAGACTATTTTTTAAATGGTAAATTTAAGGAACAGTGTAGGATTCTGGAAATATTTAAATATTTATTTTGGGTAATGTGAAGACTGTGATAATGGCTGAGATGTAGAAGGCATTTTCTCTATAATTATTTTCAAACTGGTTAGAGTGGGATCATGTTATAACTCTTTCTTAGGCTTTTAACGTGGGGAACTCTGAGGCAAAACTCTGAATCTGGGGGATGCTAGTCTGGATCCAGAGTGTGTTTACTGGGTTGAGAACACCTGAATGGGAATGACCATGCCAGTGTTTGTATTTGTGCAAGTGGCTGTTTCTTCCTCTCTCTTCCATAGCCAGGATTTCATCTCTTTCTGACAGGCACTATCTCATGGGAGTGGATTACAGGGTTGTGGCAGTGCTGTGATGTGTCTGACGAACCTTTGGCAGCCTCCAGGGATACACCCTGAGGCAGCTTTTACCCTTTGGAACGCCCTGACAGACCACAGGGTGCTGGGATGGTGTAGCTTAAGGGGAGAGCTGCAAACTGCTGTGAAACTGAGTGGTTGGTGGGATTAGGTTAGAAAAGCCTTGCACATGCAGCAGTGCATTATCACTGTCTCCTTGTTTTTGTAGTCCATTTCTCAAAGCAAAGCATTATGTCCCTGTCTGTAATGGCTTGGGCTGGAGCAAGTTTGGTGGACATGGTGGTCTGAGAGGTCCCTGCCTCAAAATATAATGAATTTTGACTGTATAAGAACCAAAGAGTACATTTGTGACCGTGCATGCTCAGATGACTGCCCATGTGTATGGGCAGAGAGCAGGCACGTGTGTGCCTGTGAGCCCGTGTGTGTGGGGAGGCAGTGCGTGTGCCTGTGTGGGGAGAGACACATGCACAGACACCCACCTGTCCCTGTAATGACAGTGAGGAAAGAGCCACATGAAAAAGCCAAAATAGCTTGAGATCCCATCCTTATTGCCTCCGGTCTTCTACCTCACCCAGCCTCGCCCTGTCCCCATCCCTGTTAATTGTTCACAAACAGCAGCAGGGACACAGCAGCTACTGGGGTTGCTGCACAGGGGCTAATCGGCTGGTCTGGTCCTTCTCCAGGAAGTCCTACTGCTTTGTTGTGATGCTTTCACCAACCTGTGACACAGGCTGCTTGGGAGCAGAGGAAGAGTCCTGCCCATGAGCTGTCAAACCAGTGGCATGTATGAGGCACACTTTGGAGCATAGTTTAGGGAATTCCACACAGAAATGACCAGACTTTAAGTCTTCAGGGGCTTTTTCTACCATTGAGCAGGTGTGAGGTGTTGGCTGAAGGGAGACAGCATGATGTTGGAGTGCATCCCTCAAGCCCAGTTCCTCCACAATGCAGGAGGAAGCAAAGAAAGGGAGAGCTGAAGGAGCAGTCCCTGCTGTCTGCAGGCATCAAAAGCAATGGTAGTCAAGTCCCTTAGTTCTGCATCCCTCTACTCTTAATGGAGTCATAAAATCCCTTGTAAACAGGTTGCTGTGATTAAGAGGACAGCCTCCCTGGAGCAGCTTTTCCTGGCCTGCTTCAGCTTGCAGAGAGACTGTCAGGGGGCTGCCCCTAAAACATAATGGAAAAAACAGTTCCTTTCTGAGGGTAAGCTGGTAGCTGTGCTGCTTGGCTTCCCCACTGGCACAGGCTGCTTATGAGCCATGATGACCACCCAGCCATTTTGCTTTCACCACCAGCACAGTGAATCACCTCTGCCTTCCTTGTCAGCCTGTACCTTGACTTAAGGCTGGAACAGCTGTTTGGGTTACTAGCAGGGAGAAAGAAATGGAGGAAGTCCAAAAGCATCTGCAGTGCCACATCGCTGCCAAAAAACTGGCTGACTGGCAGACCTCCATCAGCTTTGTCTGGGCCAGAGCCCAGATGGAAGAGCAGGCGGCGGCATTGAGCCAGAGCCACCTGTAGTGTGGTACGTGCTGGCACATGCCGCCTGAGCACATGCCGGGTTTGCTTGCCACCCAGGGCAAAGGGCTGTGGTAGAGCTGCCTGGTCACGGCAGGCCTGCAAGGAGGAAGAAGAAAGGGTACTCTGATCCAAGCATGTCTGGGGCTGTGTCCTTGGCACAGCCATGCCCCCAAAGGGGGTGCTGGGAGCAGTTCTGTATCTTTCTTTCCCCAAAGCTGGCAGAACCAAAGATTAGGAAGTGAGCCACTCAGTTTCCAGTTCTGCAAAGCTTTTTGCTGTGGAAACATCCCAGAAGTGGAGCCTTTTCAGCAGAGAAAACACTGCTCTGGTGAAAGGGAAAGCAAGGAATGCTGCAGGTTATAGCTGCAGCAAGGGAGCTTGTCTGCATCTGTGCTGGTGACTGGGTTTACTGCACTAAAGCGAACTTTTCCATGGGGATTTGTGCACTGAGACGTGTCAGGAGCCCAGAGGCTGAGAAGAGAGCAGGAGTGGTTGTGAGAAAGGTTTGACTCAGAGAGCAATGGAACATTAGCACCTTTCTTGGGTAAAACACCATCTAAATCCAGATTTAGGTCAAGAAGGAGGAGAAAACTCTGGCTGCTCATCAGGGGTCAGTGTCCATTTGCTGCTCTGCTCCCCCAGGTCATGGTTACCATGATAGCAGCAGCCATGCAGTGAAGCCTCTTCCTCCTTTTCTTCCCTACCCTTCCCTGCTGAGGAGCTCATTTGAGGCATAGGCTCACACGTGTTTGTGTGGAAAAACAAGGAACTTCAACAAAGGGAGGAAGCCTGGTACCTCCCATCTGTCCTAAAGGTACTACACAAGTTACACCCGAGCTGCACCAGGCACAGGGATGCTACTATGCTCAGAAGTTGGGACCAAGTGGGAAGTTACTGGGGAATAAAGACTTTTTTTGCTTTGGGAAGCTGGTAGAGAAACTAAACTAATCTCAAGGCTTCAAGCATCTTTTAGGTGGGATGGACTACTCTGATTATTAGTTTGGGGGTTTTTTTTAATTTTTATTTTTTTAAAAGGAGGATGGAGATTTTTGTCAATCTCTGAGGCTGGCAGAGGAACTTGAGGGTAGGGTGAAGTCAGCCTTTATATTTGCTGCACATAAACCTCTAGACTTTTGATTCTGCAGATGTCTACACATGTACTTTTTGATACAGCTGCTATGATAAATATTCTCAATGTCAGTTCTAATCGTGGCCTGCTTTACCTACTGTGATGCCCCTGGCTAAGCATCTTTGCAAAGAGCAAGATGAAGCTGGGACAGCCTAACTGGGGGTTTTAAAACACACGGCAGACACCAGTAATGGCAGCACAGGACTTGGCGTGTTTTGCCTGTGAGTGGACTAAGAAGAGCAATCCTATTTAGATAGAAGGAAATGGATTGGATCTGGTCCCTGCTGAGGCAGGGTCAGGGCATGAACTCATGTGAAAATTGTCTCTGCCAGGACTTATTTCCTTGGGCCTGATCAGGTGGTGGAGACTGGAACAGGGAAACCTCATCAGTCAAATTTGTCTCTCATGTGTGTTGTGAGTCTGCAGCCTGTGGGCTCTTGTTCCTGCCACAGTCAAGGATGTTTCTGCCCATGGGGCAGAACCTGCCTCAGGCAGCAGCACCTGCGAATAAGCTCTTACCTGAGCTTCCAGGGAAGAGAACAGAGCATCTTTCCTCATGTCAATTCTATAGCTGTAGTATCTATCCTGTGCTTCTGCATGTTTCTACTCGAGCTTCTTAGAGCCAGGTGTTTCTGTGCAGATCAGGGATTGCTCATTAGTTTTTAAATGGTCTTTACATAACTGCAGAAGAAATCCTGAAAGCCTCTTCTATGGCATTTAAAAAGCATGAGGTAAATAAGGTGATGGCAGCAGTGAATTTAAACCCTGTTTTTGCTCAAGTGCCAGCCACACAGTTCCCTACAAGTTCAGGACTTCCTTGGTGCAGTAGTGAGGTACTTCAGGACCAGCTGGGTGTTGTGCTGAGCTCCTCAGTGGCACAGCTTCCCCATGCTGTTCCCAAGTCACACTACGCTGCCCACCAGCCCTGCACTTGTTGCCAGCAGGCTGTGAAGCTCAGCTGCCCAGCAACAACAGCAGCCCAACATGTTGAGATCTGTCTTCTGCCACCTCCCTGGTTGAAAGGGCTTCCTGTGCTGTTATGCTACGTGGCTTAATTAGCACTTGTTCTGGGTTGTGAATCTTTCCCTGGCTCCGGTTAGCAACAGGAGCCTCAGCAGTTTGCATTTTGCCACAGCCTCTGGGTTAAAGTGCATCCCAAAAGCAGAGAGAAGGGAAAGAGTGGAGTGGTGCCCTGATTGATCCAGCACCCCACAACACTAAACCTGCGTTGCAAAAGTAGTCAAAGGCTTCATGCAGAAACTTGGAGGGTGCAAGTAGTTTTGGCCAAAGAACAGGGCAAGACCAAGCATGGCTGATACCTTATCCCAAACCCCTGGCCCCAGGACTTAATATGTAAAGAAGCCCAGGACTCTTTCTGCCTTGCTTGTGTGGGTCTTCTTCAAAGAAATAGATCAAAATAAACACTGCTTGAAGAAAGTTCTCCCTGTCTGACACAGAAGGGGAGGGGGAAGACAAAGGTGCCATGAAAATGGGACCTGATGCAAATTTGCACCCCAGCAGCAGAACACCACGATACCCAGACGCTCTGCTTGGTTTTCTGGGGACAATTGAGAGCCAGTCTGCATGTTGGGCCTCCCAGCTGGGGATACAGGAGCCCTCAAGGCAATACAGATATTGCCTTGGTCAGCCCTCTCTCTGCTAAAGGAGACCTTGCAGAGAAACTCCCACATGCCTTGTTTTTCTTGCAGCCCTGTTGTGCAGAGCCAAGGTGGTGCAAGAGAGGAGGCAAGAATGAAAGGGCTGGGGTTTGCCTCTGGGCCTCTTTGCAATCACCCAGCAATCCTCTCCCATTGCCGACGAGCGTGTTTGAACCGCAGGCTTGTCGAGTCCTCTCGAGGCCTGTAGGAACACGGTGCTGAAGCACCTTGTGCTAAGCAGCAGGTAAATAAAGCTATTGGGTGCTGGGAACCAATTCTTGCAAAGATGGCTAGTGAATGCATCAGGAGCTGCGCTAGTGCCCAGAGGCAGAGGTTGGGATGAAAGAGCAAGGAATGAGGATGGTGTGAGGCACCTTCCCTGCTTCTGGGGCTCCTGCACAGGGAGCCAGCACCAGGAGGTACTGGCAGACACCCAAACTACACCTGCAGGCATGCAGTGAGAGGCTGGCTTGGAAAAATCAAGTCTGGAGATGAAAAAGTGAAGCTTATGGTCACTAACACCATTTAACTGTATCTTATTTTTTCCCTGCATTGGTTCCTCCTTGGGCTGAAATAGCTACCTGGTGCTATGGTCAGAAGCCAGAGTGTGGTGTAAAAACCATGCAAGCAATCTCTACCTGATTTTTGGGTGTGAACAAGAGCTTATGTTCGTGTTGCAGCCACTTCTGCTGCCAGGGAGCAGTTCAGCAGTATGGGGGACCTGGAGTGAGGTCAGGTTCCATGGGGCACTCCATACCTTCACACCACATTTCAAACGTGGTGTTCAGCTTCCTGAACGTGTGGAGGTTTGTGAATGTTTTAGGAGTTTGCGTGAGAGCTGGAGCTGGTGGGTGAGTTGGGCAGAGTCTGTGACTTAAGAGCTGGTTCACACCGTTGCCTTGGCTTGCTTCAGGGCGTGAGCTGGAGTGGAGGGAGGGAAGCTGGCAGAATGTGGTGTGAGGAACAGGTTTATGTTCAGACTTGGGGCAGCTGAGTTCAACCTGCCAACTCAGCTACGGAAAAGTAGTCAAATGATACCAAGTGTGTATTTATGGTACAGATTTCCTTTTTCTTTTGGTAGATGTATTTTTTATTCATGTGTGTGTGTAGCTAAATAGCAACAAAGCCTGACATCACCATTAGATTTTTCTGTGGGGTTTTTGGGGGGTATTTTTTAAAGTATGTGGCTAAAGACGCAAAGAAGCACCTGTAAGCTTTAGGTCAGCAGCCCAGTTAGGGCTTCAGCTACCAAAAAAAGTCACTCACAGGAGTTCTTTATAAAACAGTAATTTGTAATTGCTGCATTAGTGCTAATTTAACACCCCCCATTCGCCTTTCCTGCCCCCAAGTAAGGATGGCTCACAGGGACAAATATCCACTCCAATACTGGCAGCAGGTCTCTGCAATTCCTTCACAGGTAGTTTTTTTCACCAGTGTCAGCTGTGTTGCCTTTGATATAAAACAGAGCCGGTGCCTGTTATTGTGAAAGACAGTATGGAAAATAAAGACTCATGAATGTGGCCTCATACTTAATTAGAAGCCAATGTGCATTATTATTAGGCACTGAAGGAATGTACTGGCAAAGCAGTGCTTGAGCTGTTTTAAAAGCATTTTATAAAAGTGTACTTTCCCCTCGCCTCCTGGCATGCACCACCTTTATTAGGAGGCACAAGACTGCTGTTACCTGGTCTTGCAGCTCTTCTGCAGTTCAGGCAAATACTGCTGTAATTGAAGTATCTCAAATCTCACTGTTCAGGGAACTTTGAAATACAAAGGTATGATGTGTAATCATAGTGGCATACGATTTGAGAGACTTAGTGGTCTGCAGTTGAACTTGCTGTAAGGACAGACTGATTAAGTGCAGAGTAATGGAACAGGACAACTGTATTTGCCTCAAAAAGAAGTTGAACAAAATTAGAGTTTTGATCATTTAATGAGAAGTTTCACAGTCAGCACCTTTAGAACAACTACTGTGATTGCTATGCTCTGGTATATTGCTTTGTAACCTCCATAAATTGACATGATCATGACTTCACCACCTATTCTTTAATAGTTTCATTAGGGGGCCAGTGAACTTTCTTGAAACTTTAAGAAATTGAACTAGGGAACTTGTACACGGGTACATGGAGGTACCTACTTGGAGCCAGAAACAATATTAGTAGTAAGGTCCCTGACCCCTCCACAAGCAGCTGTCTTCCTTTATCATCCTCAAACACTGTCATCTCCATGAGGCTAGGTTTCCACAGGAACTCCTAAAATCAGACACTGAAGTAGCAGTGGCATTCATATCACTGATATCAGGTACTGGCAAAAAAGGTCTCCAGCAGAGACAGCTTTCTTGTCAGGGGAGGTGAGAGCAAAGCACACCATTGCTGCTTGCTCTGTGTCATGCATGGTGGGAACACCCAACTGTGGAGAGGTGAGGTACTTGTCTGGGCAGCAGCCTGACAGTCAGCATGGAAGGTACAAAAGAATTTGACTTGGCTTCAAGATGAGGAAAAAACCTAAATTCCCTGAACAGCTAGAGCATATAAAGGAAGCACCTCAGCTGTACATCAGCATTATGCACATAAATCAAATCTAGGTTATGTGGTGTTTTAGTCTAGGAATTGTTTTTTTAACACCTCCAATTCATTCAAGGCTCCTTGACTCCCATATAAAAGCTAAGGGGAAAGTAAAACTGAGGCAGCCTTATGTGTCATTAGCTTGTGCTTCAGCACCATTTAACACCATCAGAGTGGTGTGCTGCTGCTGGTCAGTGGGGTTTTGTTTGCTTTAATAACCAGAGTGGAGGCAGATATGCAACATAATCTTTTATTAATAAAACAGGTCACATTTGAACTTTGAAAAGAGTGACATTAAAAGGCGTATTAAAACATACCCACTCTAGTCTATTTTCTTCAGTAGAAAAAAAGCATACAACAGGTAGAAATACTATATACATAGTATATCAGTCTAGTCATCAGCCCCTCCAAACATTGTTTTGCAGATTGATATAACGATCTAAAATATACCATCCAGTTACAGTCCAGTATGAATTTCAGCTTTTGACTTTTTCATTGAAGACAAATCACTAAGCACCGAGTTCAGCTCAGTGTTCTTAGAACACATACAAGGTGGTACTGTGTATGAAGATAGCAGTGTCAAGCTTTTACTTCTGCTTCCATATTTTTGGGATCCTGCCTTGTAAGTCTATCTCTTCAATTTTGAGTACATGGAAATGTTTAAGCTGTGTCTCCATCCAACAGAGGATCTTCTGACAGAGAAACACAATTAACTATATCTTATATAGCCCTTTCCTCATCTCTTGCATTAATATCAAGCAGATTTCTGTGATTATTTTATGCTGGGGGCTTTCAGCCCGAAATATAAATCACTGCAACAAAATAGGAATCTAGGCCTTTCTTTCTTTTTTTTTTTTCCCCTGGTGAGAAATAAAAGAGCAGAACATTAGTTCTTAAATTATTTTGGCACATTAAAAAAACAAATGGGGAAAACCCCACAAGTTGCATCCTTCTCCTTGGGAAGGGAATGTCACTATACAGACAGGGCAGGCACACACAGAATGAGTGATACTGACCACAGCATGGCAGACTCTCTCTTAGCCTTAGTCCATGTAGACTCTCTCATTTTCTTGCTCAAACACGAGTTCATCAGCTGACATCACTGACAAGCAAGTTCACTGCACAACTGAAGAAGGCCCACACGAGTCGAGCTCCTGCAGTCTTCCTGTACCAGGTAGAAATGTAGCAAGTTCTGCACCTTTTACTTAGCCCAGTTGCTGTGCTGTTAAGTGACACCTATTACTGCTGTGTTGAGCAAGCTGTAGCAGGGTCTGACACATAGGTCTCGGCATGTCAGTGTGTGCCCCATGCCTCAGAAGAACCTCAACTGTTTTTGTGTGCCCTCCTCGAGCAGCCAGATGAAGAGCTGTCAACCCTTCGTTGTCAGGAATGTTGATGTTTTCTGAACTGACAAGTTCTTCTACTACTTCAGAGTGCCCGTTTTCTGCAGCAATATGTAACGCTGTCCTGTTTAAGGGGCCTCTGGCTAGAACACTGGCCCTTTCCTCTATCAGCAACTTTGTTGTTGCTAAATGGCCATTGCGAGATGCCAGGTGCAGAGCAGTGTGTCCTTCTGCTGTTGCTGCCTCGATGTTTGCACCGTGTTTAAGAAGCAGCCTCGACGTGCTCGTGTGGCCAGTTCCAGCAGCTATGTGGAGAGCAGTCTGCAAAAGCGCATTCTGTATGTTGACATCCGACTCCAGGTCTATAAGAAGGCGAGCGACACGGTAATGTCCTCGTTGAGCAGCTAAGTGAAGCGAGGTCCTTCCATCCACAGTCTGCACATTCACGTTTGCACCCCGTTGTTTGGCCAGAAGCTTTACAATGGGGAGATGACCTTGCCAGGCAGCATAGTGCAGCGGCACCCAGTCATCCTTGCCTTTGATGTTCACATTAACGCCTCTTCTCAGGAAGATTCGCACAATATTCTCTTGGCCATACTGACAGGCTATGTGGATGGGGGATCTGCCTTCAAAATCTACCTCATTTAAGGATGCATTCTTATCAAGTAGCATTTTGGTGCTGAAATCATCCCCATTTTGGGCAGCAAAGTGAAGAGCAGTCCACTGATCCTCATCTTTGGCATTAACATTGATTTTCCTAGTCATAATCAACTCTGCAATGCTTTTAAATTTCTTCTCAATGGCTATGTGAAGAGGGGTGGATCCTTTCTTGTTGGTGAGGTTAGGGTTAGCATTATACAGGAGAAGCCATTTGACACATTCTTCTTGACCAGTTTCAACAGCCAAGTGCAAAAGACTAGAGTTCCCATCTAAGACAATATCAACATCTTGAGGCTGGAGGATCTTCATCAGCTTGCTAGTATCTCCACATAAAATGGCCTCTGTCAGCTTCCTCTTCTGTATGTCTGTAGTACCAATATCTAGACGGATATAAAGAATACATTTTTTTTATCATGAGGGTGGTGAAACACTGGAACAAGTTGCCCAGAGAGGTGGTAGGTGCCCCATCTCTGTAAACATTTAAGGTCATGTTGGACAGGGCTTTGAGCAATCTGATAGACTTGAAGATGTCTGTGCTCACTGCACTAAGGATTGGACATGATGACTTGTAAAGGCCATTTCCAACCTAAACTATTCTACGACACTATCACAGTTCTGTTACCCTAAACCTTACTTGTCCATGGCTAACATAACTAGTGGCTTCAGCAATGACTTGACTGCAAAGAAATACTCTGTCCAGTTTTAGAACAATTTCAAGGTTAAATGTGGAACTTCACTTACTCTACTTCTGCTTCTTGTGACACAAAGAAGAAAAGATGCTGTGGTTATCTCCTTGCACTAGTCAATTGGTGTAATTAGGGAATAGATATCTTGGGTTCTTTTCAGCACTGGACTGAAAAGGGAGGGGATGTGCACAACATTGGTGGTCTTTATTACAGTGTTCATGGGGCCTGCTAAGAAAGGTTGCTTCAGGTTTTCCTGAAGAAAAAAGTCTCAGAGTTTGGTTTAGTGTAACTGAAAAAGCCATAAACTCAGCTGACTGGGCACTGGCTTTAGTCCTGCTTTGTGTGGGATGCTGGACTAGGTGACCTCCCTTCCAACCAACCCTTATATGACTGTTTCTGTAATTGCTTTCATGGGAATTCAGGTCACTACTTTTCAAAAGGAAGATTTATTAATTCTCATTTGATCACATTTGGGAAACACCTCATTATTATTTTCTTATAAATAACTACCTCCAGTAAGCAAATACTTACATGAAATGCTGACAGCAAGAGAAAGCAAGGGTAACAGTGATTTCCAGAATGCTGTTCTTTGTATGACTACTCTTCAACCCATTGACTCCCATGCCTCAGTCTAAACAACAACAAAGAAAAACCTGGCCATTACCTGAACTCTCCCTTTCAAAGGAAAGGGAAAGGGAGCCTCTGGATGAAAAAGCTGAATCTACAGATGAAACTCCTGAAAGCCGCTTGTCACTGGAGGCAAGTTTGGACTCAGAAGAGCTGCGGCTAAGCTCCTCAGGGCCTTCCATAGTCTGTGAAATTCCTGAATCCAGCTGGGACAACAGCTCTGAGAGACTGTAATCCTTAACTGATGGCAGCACAGGCTCCTGTTTCGGCTGGGATAACGCAGACATCCCCTTCAAGAGAAGCACACAAGCATTTTAGAAAGGTTAGTAAGGAAAATGGAGCATGACGCCCTCCAGGAAGAAATAAAGTTTGTTAGCTTGCAGGCAGCCTTTAATGTAGTGTTTGTACTAAATGAAACCTATGAATAAGGTCACTGAAAATTTTCAGATGCAGGAGGACAGCTTTCATCAGTAGTCACATACACCACTGAAGCTTCATGGGCCTTTTGTCTACAGCAGTTTTTAAGTTGAGTCACACCCACACAGTTCCAGCCTTTATTTCCTAACTGTTCTGCTCTCCCTCAGCAGTGTAAGATCAGCTCACACTTAGTCCTGTGCTGAGGTTTCCTGGACCTCATCCATGCATCTTCTGTCACTTATGCATTCCAGTCCTTCAACAAGACCCTCTTCTATCAGGCAAGAAGGTGCTCAAAGCAGCAAAAAGAAGGTTGCTTGGAAGCTACAGGCCACAGAGGAAGAGGAACCTGTTCTTCACAAAGCCTAGTGCTCTTCAACAAGAGGCAGACGGAGAAAATACCTCAGGCTGCTGCTCTGCGGAATTCTTGGCATCCAGGTCCTGAGTTATCATCTCTTTTGTTTCATCTTCTGGCTTTTCACAAAGGGTCTCTGTTTCTGAAGTGATTTCTTTGAACAAAGCAAGAAAAGATTAAATTAGGTATCTCTAACATGAGACTTTCCTGAGATGCCCTGGTGCCTTTCTTTATCATTTGAGCTTAACAGCTTTGAAATACCTTGGGAGAAAGACAGACTGCAATTTTGACAATTGCATCTAGCACCTCATCAGTGGGTACAAATGTGTGGCTGGGCAAGAATGCATAGGGTTGATTGAAATTCCATTTCCACATTCAGACCCGGACACGGTGGCTATGCTTCGAGACATCAGAAACCAGATTTCTGCTAGCAGACTTTTACATATGTTTTTAAGAGATTCCATACCTTTTGTTTGGGAGGAGGAGAAGGAAGAGGCTAATTTCTCTCATTACGGCCAAGTAAGTCTACCTGGAGATAGCACTAGCAACCTCCTTCTGTATATTCAAATTCATAACAGGTGCTTTGGGCAAGTTCAAGCCCTTCACCAGAGTCATCTCTTGTTGGCAGAAAAGTGACTGCACAGATTGTTTTGTTACAAGACAACAACTAGGTATCTCAGCATACAACAGTAAATTTCAAGGACTTGAAATCTACACCAGCTCCAGGTTGGCATAACCCTGAACCACAACCAGAAATTAACACTTCCACCACAAATGATCAGCTAGTTCAGGACACATCTTATTCCTGATGTGTTTACATAACACCATCATGGTCAGACTTGTCCCCACATAATCCCTTCCTCCACAAATGAGTAAGTGGCCTGTATCATTGTCTCCACCATACAATGTGCTCTGTTTATTCTGTCACAGAGGTTCAGAGCATTTACTCCACAGATTAACACAGTCTTGAGCAATAACGTGACTCATAGAAGAATAAATGGGCAGCCAAGTTACGAGGAAATCTTACCTTGAAATGTTGGCCGTTCACCAGGATCATCTTGCCAACATTTTTGCATCAGTTTGATCAAGTTATTACATGAATGAGGTCTGGATTTGGAAACAGCAGGTAGCTCTGGGCGGTGGCCTTTAACTACTTTTACCATAATATGTAAAATGTTGTTTTCTTCTGTAAAGCAAAAGCACACAAACTAAGATCTCTCTGAAACAGGAATGATTTCTCCCTTGTCTAGGAGCATTAAGAGTGTATTAGGATGAAACTCTTTTTTTCATGCATTTTTTTCCCCCTAGAGTGCTTTCTTTTATCAACAGGGAAAAAGAAGTGGGTCTTATTCTCCCACACCACTTTCACTGACACAGTAACACCTACTTCCAGCACATTGGTTAAAAACAATTGTCAGTGACTGACTGTGTTCTTTTTCCACCCATAAAAGAGCCAAAGAAAAAAAAACTAACAGGTCTTGTGACCTCTCTTTGGATTTTCATTTCTGCTGTAAAAAAACTGAACTGCAGCTTTTGTTTAAACCAAATGAAATGGTCTCTGAACATTTCATAAAGGTGGAAGAATAATCCAAATCAAGCAGTGCATTAAGTGTGGGCCCTTAACTCTAAAGCAAACTACTGGGATAAATGGGAATCTCTTACTTGGAGAGAAGTGAGTACTAGACTGGATGTGTTCAAACATGCTTGCTATACGTAGGCTAGTCATATACACAGAAAAAGTCATGAAGAATAAATAGCTGCCTGATGATCATTAAATTTACTGTGGGGTGGAACAGGGCTTATTCTCACAGACAACTATTTTTTTTTAAAGAACAAATCTACAGTCTATGAAACAGTCTACAAATAAACTGCAGAACCTCTGTACAGAGAGGCTCCTTCTGAAAATGGCACAGCTGCCTGCCAGTTGACTTTGCTGTGCACCATTCCTCACTGGTCACAGGTACAGAACTCTGCTCAAGCCACGTGCCAATGTGGATCTGCGTGGCAAACTCCAGTAGAAGCAAAAAGGTATAGGGTAGGGTCCCCTGTGGTAATACTGACTGTATTTTCATAATGCAGGACAATGGAACACTTTTAGATTTATAATCAGAGTTTGAGAGCTTAGAAGTGGGTACCACACAACACTGAATTTGGAGGACATGCATGGGGCTGGTGGAGCAGGAAGCATGCTTATCGACGGGAGAAAGGGGTAAAAAAAACCAACGCAACTGACAATACCTCAAACTTACCTGCAAAAGGCTTCTTCTGTGTAAGAACTCCCCAAACCACAATGGAAAAGCTACAAATAAATGCAAAAAAAAAAAACATTTCTAGAAAAGCTTTAATAAAAAAAGACAACCCAACAAACAAAACAGCAAAAAGCCTCTCAGAACTGTAATTTATTTTCCTAAGTTTAATTTCTATGTCCTTCACTTCTACATCTAATGTATCTGATGAACACACACAGCAAGATGCAGCCAAGAACCACAATCTGAAAGTCTAGTTTTTTGCAGGGAGGAAGCAAAGGCAGCAAATACAGGGACTTGCTGGAGGCTGCTGAGTTCTTGATAACATTTACCAAGTACTCGACACCAACACTAACAAAATTCGAGATCAGTAAAGCACGGCTGTGTATTTTATTTAATGATTCTACACCTTAAGATGACTTTAAAGAAACACACTCCATTTAGAATATGACATCTTTTAATCTACAGCTACGATTTCCTTTTCCTAAGAACCTTACCATGAAATAACCAAAGACATAGTGATGAAATACCCTGAAGATAACTAAGAACTTTGCCACAGACTCAAAAAGCAGGTCAGGATGTTCCTTTTGATGCAAAAATTAAGGGTGGGCAGAGTGCCTCCTGTGCCAAGTACTAATATGTAAGTGTTAATTTGAATGAAAACACTCAAAAACCAGGATCACCTGTAAACAGCCTCTACCCAATAACGACCCGTCAAAGAGCAAAGTAAACATGACCCTTTGCAAGAAGAGGCTCAAATTAGACTTACAGGTTTCATGGTCAATTAGGTTTTACAACGACAAAGAAGGTGAAATTTATAGTACTGCTTAAAGTGCTTTTAGTGTTTTCTTAGTTAACTGACCTGTACACGTCGTGTTTGGTGTCAAAACACCTGTTTTTCTCTTTGATGCGCTCAGGAGGGAGGTACGCAATTGTGCCACACAGGCCATCCATGCTGATGTCATGAGAATGGGACAAACCATTACACTTCGCAAGTCCAAAGTCAGAAATCTGCAAAGGAAGAGAGAAAGAGAAGCACAGCTACCATTAGAATTCAGAGACACTAACAAGAACTTTTCTGCAAAGAACAACAGATGTAGCAGGATGACCCAGCAAAACACAGCGAGCTGCTGTCCAGAAGCACTAAGCTAAGAGAAGATCTCTGCAAGCATTGTGCTATGCTAGGCTTTTTTTAATAGTTTAGCTAAAAAAACCAACCACCAAGGCAAGCAGTTTTTTGCAAGCAGCAGCATGTCAGCCCATTACACAGCAAGCACAGTAGTCTTGACAATTTATTGTAATTCAAAACTAGCCAAGTTTAGCTAGTGCAAATTAATGTAATTATTGGTCCTGCCACCCCCTTTCCCTGCGTAACCTCACGTTGAACACTACGTTGAAGCGTCCTGAGCACCTGTTTTCAGACCATGAGCTCCGGTCTGAAAAAGTGAGCAAAAAAGGACTGCTCTTATAGATGTTGTTGTTACACTGACAATGCTAGCGAGGACTAAGCCAAACATCAGCAGCACCAACTGTTAGAAAAACCCACACAGGGAATTCTTTTTTGGCACCTAGGCGATATGGCAAGTTGGCACGGTGATGCAGCGAGCATAGCTGAAATGAACAGAACAAGTGACAGCAAGTTTCTAAAAAGGAAAACACACCCCCACTTTTAATTTGAAGTGTCAAACAAATATGCATCCATTTGCTCTCAGAGGCATACCAATCATCGAGCACACAGATAGGCAAGGAATCTCCTCTGACTTATTTCCGACTGGTCAAAAATGTCTATTATGTTAAGGAGAAATTTCAAGAAAAGTCAAGTCTTTTCGGACCGCTCAGCCCACTGACTTTTGTCTACGTGTTAGATAAGATTCCCCCCACCCCGCCTTATACATTCTTTTTATCTAATAAATACTCAAGTTTTTCAGTGACTCATTCCTCTTTTGATCTTCACAGCTTCTCCTTTGAGAAAGTTCTCCCTCAAAACAAGTGTAATTAAAAAAGTTTTTGTTTTTTTTTTTTTAAATAGGCTCCAACTTTACCCTTTCAGTAGGTTCTGTCTGCAGATACCACAAAGCTAGTTATAACATGCATCTATTACTGGAAAGGGAGAAAACTGCTGCCAGCTTCAGCCTCCTGGAGAACAGTTAGGCTCTACAGCCATCAGCCTGCAACTGCTAGGAATCTCGCTTTGCAATAAACCAAACAAAGCAACCCACACAGATTCAAGAACCTCTCTCAAGGACAGAAAGCTCAGTAGTCACTCTCAGGAGCTGTGGAAGTCCTGCACCCTAGTACACTAACATATGATTGCCCCCCCTGTACTTGGCACTGGTGAGGCCACCCTCAAGTGCTCTGTTCAGTTTTGGGTGCCTCACTACAAGAAAGACATTGAGCTGCTGGGGTGGGCCAACAGAAGGTCAAGAAGGTTGGTGAAGGATCTATTGAACAAGCCTTGTGAGGAGGGGAAGCTGGAGCTGTTTAGTCTGAAGAAGAGGAGGCTGAGGGAATATTTTATTCCTATCTACAGGTACCTGAAAGGAGATTGTAGAGAGGTAGGTGTTGGTCTCTTCTCACAGGTAACATGGGATAGGACAAGAAGAAATGCCCTCACATTGTGCTATTGGAAGTTTAGGTCAGACATTAGGAAAAGCTTCTTTACTGAAAGGGACATCAGGCACTGGAACAGATTGCCCAGGCAGGTGGTCGAATCACCACCCCTGGATGTGTTTAAAGGTCATGCAGATAGATATGGAGCTTAAGGACACAGATTTAGCAGTGGGCTTGTACAGTTAGTTTAATGGTTGGACTCGATGATCTTAAAGATCTCTTCCAGCCTGGAAGATTCTATGGTTCTATATCCAACCTGTTGTCCATATGTATCTTAAATCTGTAAGGTAATGTGGGGAATGACTCGAGAATTAAACAAGAAGAGGTGCTTGTGAGTCTACACATTCAGAGCAGGGCTGCTGGCCTCCTCAGTTTGCCAAGCACTGGAGTCCAGGAGAGCAGTTAAGTAGTCAAGAAACACAGGCTCGCAAGCCAGCTTACCTTGGGAAGAGCTGAATCAACCGCCCCAGGAAGTGCTGCATGAGTTTTGGGCACTTAGTGCTCCAGAGAAGAACAAAAGCACAACCTCAACATCACACAAGCCCATGGTGTCACGTTAATAAATGAACTGCCTGCTGCAAGTCTGAACAGATCTGACTCGGTGAAGCACAGCTATCCTTTGATTAATGTGAAGCAGAGGCTTGTATACATCTCAATAAATCCATATAGCATTCAGGTGTAATTAAAGTAATACACTTTCCTCTTGTCTAAACAATACTAGGCTTCCTTCTGTGTAAGTTAAAAAATAAAAATGAAATGCAGACAGCACATCTGATGATCCTGTGTTAAGAGCCACCAGCTATGTTGCATGAACCTAAAGCGAGGGGCTAAGACAGGAAGATAAGGTCTCAGTCTCAGCCTACAAACCAAGAAACTGCTAAGGGACATAATATACCCCTTCCCCCAAGCTAGCAAGAACTTTACATTGTGAACCTGCCCCTATCTACTGTGAAGGACCAGATTTATATCTATTAATAGCAAATTCATTTGCAGAGCTGAGCTTCAAGCATATTGAATTTTGCAGAAAGCACTGAAAATTGAAGAACTGTTACCTTCCAGGCTGCAACAAAACAGTAAGATTTTGCCAGCAGCTTTTTCAGCTCTTACACTAGTTCCTTTAGGGTAAATTTTCCACCCTGCACAGTGTATTTAGCCAAACAGTTTCTTTAAACATCAGTGGGAACTGTGCAGTGGGTGGAAGACATAGCCATTTAACTTGCCTGTTTTGCCTTTAAATTGCTTGCCAGGTACCCAGTTCTGCACCACAAGGCAGCCTTGCTGGTGAAGGTAGTGAAAGTGGAGCACCCCTCCCCACTCCTTCCTCCACATCCCAGCTACCCTTGCAGCCCACCCCGGGATCTGCCCTGCCCCACGATCCAACAGAACTCATAATCTCACTCCTTGCATCAGTTATTTCAGGTGGATCCCATACTGCTTCAAAAGCATACCTAATACCAGCAGGGCTAAGAGGAGACATGGAGGCGACAGACTGCTTCATGCAAAACACGTGGTGAAGAGGTAGGAAGAAGAGAAAAAAACCACATTGGCCAAAGCCCACGCAGACAGGATGATTGTTCATGTTCAGACAATGTGCTCAATCTCTGCTCCTTAAAGGGCTGCATGAGAACAAACACGTGAGCAGTAACTGGGGAGGGGAGTGGCACATGTTCTCCTGCCCACTTCCCAGCTACACTCTACTGAGTGATTCCAAGATCTGAAGATCTTTCTGGAGGTTTTCCTTTTTCAGTTTTGCTTTTCTTCAGTGGAGCAGGCTGTGCGCACAGACCTTTCTCTGCTTCTGCCATTTTTGTCATCTGTCGACACTTCCACTCTGGTTTGTACAAAACACTCAACAGCGAAGTCATAGATGCTCTGAGTTTTGGAACTTTTTTTTTTTTTAAAAAAATTAGATACGCTCATGTAACTACAATGATCACTGATCATGCAATTGCAATGGTCAGCTGTTCCCAAGCACTGCCAGATCTAGCCCCCCGGAATAAAATTAGTGCTTGGAAAATGCTTCCACTGATGACTCCTCCCGACAGGCCATCCTGAACAGTGTGCTTAGCTTCTGATGTAACTTTTCTGTAAATAAGACTCCAGAACCCACTGCAGCCAATTTGGGGACAGAGTTCACCAAAAGGTTTTCTTCATCACATATGTAACAAAGCCACCAGATTAATTTTTAATCACTGCTGGCATATCCAGTATTTGTCTCTGTCCAAAGTCTCTGTGCACTTCGAGATTGAGAATGCCACCACATGTGTCTGTGGGGTTCCTGGGTGTTTAGGGGGGCAGGGTGTTGACCTTGTTTGTTGTTTTTTTCCTGGGGGTAGGGGAGAAAGACTGGTTGATTCAGAGTTAGTCTGTAAGAAATGCCAGAAGTTTTAAAAGACTTAGATGAGTCAGGTTTGGACTACTAAAAATTAGGAATAAAAACAAATTCCAAGTGTAGACACAAACAGCAACAGCACTTTGAGCATAGCTCTTCAGTGTTTACTATGAACAAAAGTCTGTTAGCTACCAAAAGAAGTCTTTCTGAAACAAACTGCATTTCCATCTGTTTCCAACCTGCCCTGATACCTTAACTTCTCAAACCTGTTTTAGGTGTGATGTTTGCAATGCTCTGTTCAGAAGCGGCAGAAAGCCACGGTCAAACATCCATTTTAATCCATCATAAATCTGCATTACTGTAACAGGGATGGCCTTTTTCCTTCCTCTGTGCTACAATTAGATCAATCGGAGAACTGACCAAGGTGAAAACCAGCTTTGCTGGTTGGAAATGAGGACCCACGTAACAAGGACAAATGTTGGACTGGGAGAAGTGGTAAACAGCGAGGAGCGACACAGAAAACAACAAAGCCTCTTCCCACTCCTGGTAGCAGGAGAGCATTAGCAGATGATAAAAAACAGTGTCTGTGTTAACTGCATCAGCTAGTGTAATAAAAAGAGACAACCACTCTTTACCAGCCTGGCCTCTAGGCATTACTTTGACCTACAGTTAATGATCTTACATTGAGAAGCTTGCTGATAAACCGATCTGCTGTCTGACCAGACTTCTAACTCCACACTCCGCCATTTTGCAGCCACTTCTTCAGCTGCAACACATAAAAGTGAATACCACAAAGGAAGTCTGTTCCATGTCTAGTAAGACCATCAGCACAGCACTGCAGCAAGCATCACTCTTCACTGGAGAAGTGGGGGTGTGTGTCAGTGAATATAAAAGCACCTACAGTGAGCTTAAAGCAGTGCGTAGTTCAGACCAGCTCATCCTGCTTCAGGTTTTTTAAAAACAAAATCTGGGAGATGAAAAATAATAGGTGGGATTTGCCTCTGTGTGAGCATGCACCCACACGTATATATGTGAGTTTGTGCATATACATACACATGTATAATAAGATGAGGAGCTGCAAGAAACAGGCTGGATAGTGAGAGAAACAAGAGCTTACTAATAATGCTCTTGCCTAGAAGTATGAAGTTGCTGGCTGACTTCATTTTAAATACCTGAACAAAAAGTAACACTTAACCATGAGATACTGAAGATAAGAAACGTGGGAAGCAGCAACAAGTTAGAGTACGAGATTACTATATGGGGAGATGTGTGAGTATTATCCTGCCGAGGGCCACGGAGAGATCACACTGGAGCAGAGAACAAGCAAACCAACAGCCCCAACTAACTTCCCCAACACTAGCAATTGCACATCACAGGGAGTTAAAGGGAGACATCCGGAATGTGTATGGAGGACAGGAGAGCTAAAGACCTAGCTCATAAGATGTGGTCCAGTTAAGCAAAAGACTAGGTGTTAGACAGCTGGCAAGAATTGGAGGGCTGCAAATGCAGAACACCAGAGAAAGAGGCAGAGAGGATCTTGTTGGTACAAATAGAAGTGACAGGTCCTTAGGACATTAAGGGGAACAAAAAAAAAGCTGATCCAGGCTACCAAAACCTGACCATGTACAGAATAATCCCCCTAGATAAACCACACTGCTTAAGGCAATCAAGATGAAGTAGAACATGGTGGGAAAGGATCTCCCAGCTGTCAGTACAGAGCTCCACCACCACTCACAGTGGAGGAGGAATGCATGTGTCCATCCTACAAAAAACTGCAAAGCTCTACCTGGTGTTGTACGTAGTATACACGTATATTTAAAATCATCAGGGAATCCCCCAAAATGCCTTTGACAGAGTTATTATCTGTCTATCTATAGCCCTGCTTGGTGCTTGGGATAACACCATCCTCTTAATTACCCTCCCAACAACAAAATTCAGCACACACTTATGTAATCCACAGGAGACTGCTTTATGATATGGAAGCACCCACTTGATGATAAGTGCTCTGCAACACTGCTGCATTAGTCATCGTCCTCACTTGGACGATGCTTTTACAGCAAGCACGGTGCTCATAAAAGTAGGGTGTGTTTCCACTTAGCCCGCAACACAGTGCAGGAGCGTTTCTAACGCATCCACTGGAAGACAGACTGTTTCCTGGCTCAAGGGCAAGCAGTTTATAAAAGTCCTCCCTACCTCTAAACTCTGCTTTTGCAGTCTGCAACATCTCTTCACTCACCTTAGGATTCTATTAGGGACAGGTCACCTACTACATTAACACTAACATTTACAAATTAAAAACACTTCCATCGACAGCTCCATTAGCCTTTCAGCAAGAAAAAAAGCATTAAATCAAGCTGCAGGGTCTGAACTTTAATTACAAGCTTCACATCACACAAAAAGAAGGTTTGGGGCCACATTTTTAAAGTGAAGGAACCTCATAAAATATGTACATCTCACATCTCTTATTTTGCATATAGGTTTCTGTGTCTGCTCTGCTGCTTGGAGGTGTTTCCAAGACCCCTGAAGATGTAAAAGGCTGTTCGCTGGGAAAAGGTTTGGATTAGGCCATCGTTTTCCGAACTTAATAGAAAGGGACCAGCAACCTTCATGTGTTTCACATACAGAACAAGGAGCAAAATTTAGGGATGTCAGCAATGACCTCACCAGAAGCATTATTTTTCCTTTTTTTCCATTTCACACTTTGCCCCCTTGTATTACATCACCACCTAGATATATGCTGCATGACAGGCAGAATGTCAGGCAGCGTTTCAACCTCTTGAAACAGAGAAAAATATAGCCTTCATATCTGAGCTCATGGATGAGTCAAGAATCAGGAATTTAAGCAGTTACGCAAGCAAGCACAAACTCTAGGTAAATAAATACTTAGCAAAGACCTCTTAGCACCACTGTGTGAGAATAGACTTCCAGCAATCCAGATGCTGATGTTCTACCATGGACCACCTGTAGATACCTTCTATCTCACAAAGAATATCCTTCAAATAAGTAAACCACTAAGAGGTGTAGTAATAAAGCTGAGACTATCACACATGTGATTTCATTAGGGACACACACCTCTTGCAGCTCCAACCCCCTCATGACATAGGAGAGATGCTTTCATTTAACACAAACTACATTTTCAGAACGATACGGCAAGACCAAAGCCATCTGACCAGTATGAGAGAGATAAGAAAGAAAAAAAAATAAAATTGACTACTTGTGCTGAGTTGTATCAGGCAGCCAACATGGTTAATCCTGCAGTTCTAAGGTTAAGGGTTTGTCTACTGGTTTGGTGGGGCTGGAACTCAGGAAAAAGATGTATTTACAGTTTCTTTCCATTCCTTTCCAATGAAAGGACCAGAAAGCAAGTACAACCTTGTTAGTCCAGCTGTCAAAACAGAACCTCCGGCAGAGAAGGCCAGCAGGTTTGCTAGTTTACTCTGGAAATGGATAATGAAAAGAATTTCATGCTGATACAGTGACAAAAATTCCCCTCAAGTGACCTTTGGTATGCATAAACAGTCAGGGCAGAGATACTTCGTCATGGTATATGCCCTGAGCAAATGACAGAAGAAAATGAGTTGCCTCTGGGAAGGCTTCTCTGGACTCCAGCTGTAAATGAGATTTGGGTATTCAGTGGAGCGTACAAAGCCAGAGGTACTGAGACAGGACAAGGTTACCTCTGGGAGCTGTGGAAGTGGCATAGATAATTCAGAGATTCACACTGCTTTTCTCTCCCTGTTCTCATCTGCTTCATGACCCTGCTGCAAGGGAATTTACAGCAGGACCCATCAGATCGCAAAATGAGACCTAACACAGCACCCTCCTAAAATTTCAGGAGAGTTTTCATGAGATCACCAACTCCCATTCTACCTACGTACCAAAATGGTGCATAATTCAGGCAGTTTGGGGTGGGGTTGGTGGCCATTTCTGTAATTCAAAAGCAGCACTGCTGGTTTCTCTCAGGTGTTTAAGTTTGGCAGGAACTATGCAAAAATACCCAAAAGCAGGTCCCTGGCCCAGAGTGCCTGATGTGTACCTTGACATGGTAGTGAGCATCAAGCAGGATGTTCGCAGGCTTGAGGTCCAGATGCAGCAGCGGAGGGGACATGCAGTGCAAGAAGTTCATCCCCACAGCTGTCTCGTGGATGATGCGGAAGCGCAGTTCCCAAGGCAGAGGTTCTGAAGCCAGGAGCTTTTCCAGAGACCCTGTTTCCATGTATTCCATGACCAAGCCAACTGGCTCTTTACAGATGCCATAAACAGGAAGGATGTAGCGAAACTTTGCCATTTCCATCTTCCTGGCTTCCTCTAGTAACTCCATGCGCTCCCTGGGTAGAGGAGAACAGATTGTTAAGGCCGTAGTAGCTGTTTCTTCCTCTGCGCCAAACATGAAGAAAACATCTGAACATAACGTTTCACGATCACTACTGGGCTGAACCAGACTATATCTCATCAGCCTGTACCCCAGGCATATTTCCATGTTCACTAACTTTGGTAGGCAGCTCACAGCTACTGAACCACAGGCAAGTTGTACAGTTCAACACTGCAAACATCCCCAGTGTAAAGCCCATCTCCTCGCTTTTGATATTTATGCTGTGCTATTAAGAATGAGGACAATACATATAGTGCCCAGATTTACCACTGCTGTAACTCCTTGGGCTAAAGTTATTAATTTTTATGAGTCATAAGACTGTGTTAATCAGGACAGAGCACGGACAGCATTGCTTTAGCTGCTCTGCTGGTTGCCAGTGTACAGAACTAGTCTTGGGAGAGGAATCCCTGGCATTCACTGTTTACGGGAGCAAGTTGCCCACTGTATATCCAGGGGGACACAGCAAAAGCCTCCTTGTCACCAAAACTCAGACTGAGCAGCTCCAGTATTACACTCAGATCCAACAGATGCTGGAAGCTCCCAATGTGCCATCTTTGGTGATGTAACAGGCCCAGCACCAGCACGTGTAACGAGCAGCTCCATGTTGTTTACCAGTCTCTTTAGCCTGACCCTGCAGAGCACTAAGTGTTACTCAAGTCCAAGCTGCAGCCTCCCAGGTCAAGACCCTTCACTGCCATGTCCTCCTTCTGTGCCTCACACACAGCCTTTGAGACAACAGCTTGCCAGGACCCACTGGGTGCTGAGGAAGGAGGAAACAAGTGTCTTCCCCCCATGCCAGCTGCAACCACAATGAAGGGCTGCCACACATGATGGGTGAAAGAACCTTCTGTCTGTCAAAACCTATGTTATTAGTGACAAGAGGCAACATCTAGAGCAGCTATGGGCCACGAATACTAATATCTCACTATTCTTGCCATCCACTGACTGACAAAAGAGGACATGGGGAGGTCAGATATTTCCCGAACAAGCTCTCTTATTACACGACAGCTCTTGTCATGTACCCAAGATGTTTAATGGAGAACAGTACCTGAAGCAGTAGCACAAAGTTATTACATTTACCAGGCACACAGGTGCCTGATAAACAGGCAGTCCTACTTTAAAAGAGAAAATGCCCCGTTGCTTTGACATTCCCCCACCCCTTGCAGGCATTTTGAGGACCAGCTCTCCTGAAAGACATCAGTTTGAACATAAAGTTCTGCAAGCACATTCACAGTAGCTGCAACAACTGCTCATAAGAAAGATGCCTGTACCCTCTGCAAGGCAGAAAGCTGTCACCTGCTCATTCTACCAGTCCTCAAGAGCTGGAAAACACCTAGGGACTGATTCTGACTCAGTCACAGTTCGTGCCTGGTGCCACTAACAGGCAATAGCAGTGTGGGAGCCTCTGCCATGGCACAGTTGGCTCAATCAAACTTTTAATTTTTTTTTTAATTACAAAAGAAATCCAAGGCCAGCTAGAAAAGCTCCCAGTCTCCAGAAAGAGAAATGCCAAGTCCAGCCTCTGGTCAGTGAACTCTTCCCTAGTAAGTGCACTCAATGCCTGAGTGAACCAGGGGGAGCACATCCTACCTGTGCCAAAACAAAGCCTCTAGTGACCCTTGGTGTTCTCTCGTGGGATCGATCTCAGGAGCTGTCATTTAGCTTTGGACTCCTCATTAGGACACTCCTGTGACACTGGCCCCTTCCCCTTTGCCTTGCCTGCTGCAGGAAGCAAAGAGCTGATGCTCGCCCAGACAAGCTGCTGGTTGCACACCAGCAGTAGCAGCCTGCAATAACCCAACACAGTTAACATTTCACCCCAGGGGCAAGTCTAGCCTAGAAAGAAGCAGCAGACCTATTTCAGAGGCAAGATCAGGCTGAAAAAATGGTTTAAGACAAGGAAGGAAAAAAAAAAAGAAAAAAGATAAGGGAAATCTTTTCTCTCTATTAACCATGTTGGCTCCTGCTGCTCCCTACAGCAACTTTCTTGTGAAATAATTGCCTTTCTAGACAAGTACCCAGTTTGCTCTTTGGCACGCTAGAAGGGAGCGCCTATGAATAACACAACCAACTCCTTGCCCCCAAGCCACATGCATAGCCAGCATAATTCACCAGGCTGCGGCCGGGCTGAGCACTGGAGTCAGAGATGTAAAATACCTGTCTGAGCCCTCCAAGGCAAGGCAAGAACCCAGCAACAGCTACAGCCTCACAAGAACCACTAGACTCCTGGGGATGCTGGGCTAACAACAGCCTCAGAGAACATTGCCAAAATCAGAGTCTGGCTGCTCAAAATGGAGCATTTTCCCAACAAAGAGAGGATTTCCAGGTTCAACAAAATAAACTCTTCAAAAGCCCCCTTTCTGCTTGGATCAGACCTGGTTAGTTGAGTGACATTAACTAATTAATAGGTAAGTGCCCCTTATCTAATTGGTCCATTTAAATAAAACCCACACACAAATGCTGCCTTTAGGATCTTCCCATACCCACAGTGATCAAAACATCAGTGATCTGATCCAGCCAGGGAGACACATCTGTTCTTAAATACAGGCTCCTGACACCTTTAGAAAACAGAAGGGAAAAAAAAGCAAAAGAAACACAGAGACAAAACACAACTTAGTCATTAGCCAAGTGCGGGAGTGCACTTGCATTAATCATATTAATACCAACAGCTCCTTAAACCAAGATCTCATCCACCAGGCAAAGATGAAAGGTGTCTCCCTTCTCTTTTCCCTTAGCCAAGGTGCTTACTGGCACTCAGCACAGTCTTAGGTGTTTTCAGTGCAGCCATCACCTCAACCTCCAAGTGCTAATGCAGTAGGTACCCTTCAAGTTCACTCTTAAAAGACCAAAGTAAGGGATGGGAGAGGGGTTATGCTGCTCAGTTACTCCTAACACTTAGAAATTACTCTGCACTACCACCAAGAAGCACTTCCCCTCAAAGCAGAGGAAAAAAAGAGCAGTTCTTTATGAGGTTTCCCAGTCAAGAGTCATGGGACTAGCCACTATTATAACAGTTTATTATTTAACACCTACACGATTAAAGAGTCAGAACTACCTTATCTAAGCACCTTGGCTGCATTCCCCTCCCCCTCCAGTACTCTATCCTAACACTATGGTAATAAAAATTAAAAAACCAAAAAGGAAAAAGCTTGCATATAGGACAGCTGAGCTCCTGTAAATCACAGAGAGCATTCATTTTCCCCCGTAACAGTATTAAAAGGCAAGGGTACACACACCAAGGGATCTAGAACCAGGTTCAGTACCAAATATCTGTCAGAGAAGTCAATGACAGAGCAGCCATTTTCAAAGCAATCAGAAATATAACATGAATGGAGGACCTCGGATAGCCCTGAGGCTGCTTCCACTCAAAGTCAAACCCCAAATGGATAGGGCTGCATTTTTTGGATTCTTGTGGAAACACAAGGGACTTACTCCTGCCCGCTGCCTTACTCCCTGGGGACCAGGGCCCAACCCTTGTAACACAAACCCTGCCACAAGAACAGCAAGAATCACAACTGTGTCTGCATTTGCCCATATCCAATCTTTATGCCCTAAAGATAACATGGCGTTATAAAAATGCAACTGCACAAGGCAGTTTTACATTCCCCCAGCATTACCATCGCATTTCCCTGATGGAGTCTGAAACAAAGCAGTTGAAGTTGCTCTAGAGAAACTCAAAAAAGCCCTGAAAACCTGTAATGGAGCTGTTTGTGTGAACTACATCCAGACACAGACCAGCCAGGCTTCTTCCAGCCCATAGGGAAGCTCCAGCCCTGTGCAGCCACACTCCAGTCCCAGCAGAAAATGAAGAGCAAGTTATGTTTTTACAAGAGGTTGTTACTGTGAAGTTGGGGTCCACAAAACTGCAACAGCCCTGATCTTTTTCAGGGACTCCTTTAGTCTGCATCATGGCAGGTGTTTAAGAACATACAGTGACTGGAGTACATCCTGAATAACCACAGTGCTGATCCTCAGAGAAGAAAACAAGAAAGTACTGCATGGTCAGGGCAGGGTATGTTTGGGGAAAAAACCCAAGTATAGGGGGTGTTAATACAGATCTCATCCCTGCTAGCAGATCTATGCTGCACAACAAAGGTCCAAGAGGGTTACAGGTTAACCCAGACCACTAGGCTCCCCCTACTCTTTAAGAGATACAAGGTATGAAGTTCTACCTATGCATCCTTCAACTTCACCATCTAAATAAATGCAGTACCTGCTAAGAGCAAGGCATTTCTAAAATATCCTAAATGTTTAAGTCCTACTCCGTTCCTAAATCCAGGTTCTGCAGAGGTCCTACCTAAATGCAGGTGCTTCATGTACATGTAGGGCTTTGCTCACTGTTGTTTTCTTTTTCCAGTCAGAAGGCAGACCTTTCCACCTCCATACCCTGTAGTCTCACTGGCTAACACCTCTAGCAAAGAGTCCTGTCTGGAAACCGTTATGTCCTTCATACTCGTGTAGCTGAACATAAGCATGCAGACTGAGAAATCCACACACACTTCCAGGTTGTTCTCTCTGAGCTCATGGCCCTTTTTTCCAGGCCACACTTCCATTGTAAGCAATACAGGTAAGAGACTTTGAGCTCTCCACTATTTCTCCCATGGTGGAGGCTCCTCTACCTTTCAGGGTCACATATTGCTTTCTGCATGCTTCCATTGAGTCTCCCCTTGGTGAGAGCACTTTGAGTCACATGCAGGAAATGGGATTGCAGGAGAAAAGCAAGTGGGAGCAAATAAGGTGTTAGGAATGGAATTGGGATCCCCTGAGAGGGCTTGGGCTTAAAGGTAAAACACTTCACACTGTACATGTTTTCCTTCTGCTTGAGGCCACTTGGCACTATGGTGAGATAATTACTCCAAATCTCTTACTGTCTGCAGAAACACAGTAAGAGAGACTACAGACTATTACCACCTACACCAAACCATTACAAATGAGGTTTTAATGTGGTACCAGAAAACAAACATGAAAAAAAAAAAACCCTCTGTGTTTTTCAGTTAATGTTTCTGATACCACTGGTAATTCTTCTAGCTCTGCTGCTTCACAAGGTTCCAAGAAACAGCTAGTCAAAATAATCTCCTGGACTAACAATCAAATTACAGAGACTTGTTTCAACCTGCAAACTAAAGAGGCAGTCGTTTATGTTGTCTGTGCCCCTACCCCGCCTACCCCTCACCACTTGAATGGCACAAGTTCCTTTGAAAAGTCTCTGGTGAAAAGTCTATTTGGGGGGGGCAGTGTTACCACCAAAAGCATTGTGATAGAGCAGCCCAAGAACCAAAGGAAAAGCACATTCAGCATAGCCTTACTTTCCAGAAGCAGCCTTTTCTAAGGCCAGAGACCCTACAATATCTGTGTGCTTCCCTTAAGCACCCGCAGCACAATTCTACACTAAAACAGCCTTTTCTAAGGCCAGAGACCCTACAATATCTGTGTGCTTCCCTTAAGCACCTGCAGCACAATTCTACACTAAAACAAATCAACATTTCATTTGTTTGCTCAAATTAACCAGGAGCCACATGCCCCTAAAGTTCCCAAATTTGTGTTGGCTGCATTGCATGACTGCATGGTCTCTCCAGTATCTGCACACCTCATAGCCATGGAGTGACAGGCCGTTCTCTACTGTACATTGATTATATCGATACAGAGGCTTGATAGGAACTCTCCAAATTGATTGTTCCTATTAAAATCGGCAAGAGCAACCTTTGTCTCAGACTGAAAATCAACTTTCAAGTACATTTCTAGATGTATTCTGAAAGTGAAAATATAACATGTTGGAACTTATTTTTGAGAAACGTTTTAACTATAAAATTAGTCACTGTAGAACCATTTTGATTAGGTCTCGGAAAGCCTCAAGTCTGAAATCTATGTTGAAGTTTTAATGGTAGGAAGGCTCGCAAGGTAAGCCAGTGAGACACTCTCTGCAATGCTGAGTTCTTTTCTGATTTATTCATGGACAGCACAGTTATCCTTTGCATATGCTATACTCTCCTGTTTTAAAAATGGACATTTTATCTCATTTATACAACACTATAAAAGCCATGCCTACAGCAAAGTCAGCAATTCAGATAATGGGCAGGATGCCCCACTGCCCTAGTAATCTTGTAGATGGATTTAGAAACTTTCTCAATCTTGGGCTGGCTCATCTCCTTCACCCTGCAGGAACTGCAACAAGGGAAACCTTCTGTGACCAAATGAACCCACATCTCAAAAAATGAGCTTCAGGATCAGCTCATGAGTTGGCAGGGCTCCCAGAGATCAAAGTGGAGCTGGAAAAGTTCCATTTTGAATGCGACTTGGCCATAGTCACCTCTCCACACTGCCGCTGACCTGGGAAATCACTACTGTCCCTCAGAATAGAAGGATATTCCTAAAGATGCATCTGACAGCCTTCCTCTCTTAAGGAGAGCTGTGATAGCCTTTCTCTCCAAAGAAAGGAGAGATGCATTCAGTGGGTACCTGTTGCACACGGACTATAAGCACAGTACAGTTGATCATCCTCTATCAGGGGCCACAACTAGTGACAGAGGACAGATAAGCTGTGGGGGCGGGGTGTCTCTCCATGTTGTGTCTTTACCACCAATACAGTACAGCTCCACACTGGACTGTCAGCCAGTTAGGACTCAGCCTAGGTGAATGAAGGGAAAAGCACTGGCCCTGACCTGAAGACGGAGAACATCTTTTCCCAGCACGTCTCCTTTCAGCACCTGCGCCTGAAAAGACAGCAAGCCGAGCCCAAACACCCCTCCACCCAGCCAGCTGCTCACCTGCTGCCCACCACCACCACCTACCACGCGGGAGCCACAACTAACACATATGCAAACATGAGCTAGAGGGCTAGGCTCTCTGAAGGTAAAGGAGCTCAGTGCAGTAAGTCACTGCAAGCCTGGGAAGCCCCTGGATCCCATTTGGTATTTTCACTCCTCCTGTGCTTCCCGTTCAGAACCGCCTTCTGTGACCTTCAGAGCGTGCAGCAGGCACAGCGCTTCAGCACAAGCCAATGCATGCATGGCCAGGGCTGGGCAAAACGCTTTCTGAATGGCTCCCAAGGAGTGGGTGAGACCCACACTGCAGTCGTGCGGCAGCTCTTTCCAAGCGGCTGAGGAATATGGCTCAGTCTTTGAGGGAGGCCACTCCATTACGTATGATATAACCAAAGGTCTTGGTCCGGCCTTCGCTCAAGTGTGAGAAAGGCCACGTTCAGTTGTTGCTGTCACAGGTCATAAAACTCTTTGGGTTGGAAGGGCCTTTTAAAGATCTATCTCCTACACCCCCGTCACAGGACAGAGGTACCTCTCACTAGACCAGGTTGCTCAGAGCTCCATCCAGCCTGGGCTTGAACACCTCCAGGGAAGGGCCATCCACAACATCTCCTAGTGACCTGTTCCCGTGCCTTACTCTGTCAGTAAACAGGGCAGCAAACCGGGCTGCAGCTCTAGCCGCGCTGTTGCTAGTTGAGGGCCAGCTGTGCTTTCCCAAGCGTGCTCCCAGGACCCGCAACTTTGGGCTAGGCGCTGGGTTTGTCTCTCGAAAACAAGGTGTTGCAGGGTGAACACGTTGCACCTCACCTGGCCTCAGCAGCGCCTGAGCTGCAGTTATCGCACACAGTCACCTGCGTGTGCGCGGCTCGGGTGGGCTAAGCCAAGAGCAAATACGGAGGATAAAGTATATTGAACAAATAAAGAATTAGCCCCCGCCCGCAACAACTCTAATCTCCCGGTTGCCAGTCGGGCTGAGGAGGGGAAGCCGCGAGGAGACCGCGGGCAGCGGGGCCGGCTGACGAAGCGCCGACTCGCCCCGCGCGCTCCCTCCTTGCCCGTGTCGAACGCCCGGTCGCCTTACTTCTCGTCCACATGCAGGCTGGGTGAACACTTGATGGCGAGCCAGGTCTTCCAGTGGAGGTGCCGCACCTTGTACACCTGCCCGAACCCTCCCGAGCCGATCTTCTCCCAGCTGCCGAACTCGCTCTCCTCGAAAGTTTTCAGCAGCCCCATGGACCACGGGGAGCCGCTCTCCCGCGCCATGGCTGCCACCGCTCCCCGGCTGCGCTCCCCGCCCGGCTCCGCGCAGCTCAGCGCTACTGCGGCCGCCGCCCGCCCAGGTGAGTCAGGTGTGCCCGGGGTGGCGTCACTTCCTGGGAAGGGCCCTCCGACACCGCCCCCCCCCGGCTGGCAGCCGAGCACAGGGAGCGCCCGCCCGGACCAGCCGGAGGCGGTCGGGGTGTCCCCAAGGCTGGGGCACGATTTGGGGCTTCTCCCGGCGCGTTTCAAGGGCAGCGCCTCAGCCCCCTGCGAGCCGCCGAATCCCGGCAGTGGGAAGCAACACTCGTGTCCAGAGCTCCCCGTGGAAAAGCGATGGGGTGGGACGCTGCTGAGCTGGGACTGTTACGCTCCGTACTGGGCAGGGAAGCACCGGAGGTGCCTTCCTTCCGCTACCTGAAGGGGGCCTGAAGTAAAGCTGCGGAGGAACTTTGTATGAGCACGTCTAGTGACAGGACAAGGGGGAATAGTTTCAAGCTTAAAGAAGGTAGATTTGGTTCCATCTTAGGAAGAA
>JAOXOE010000001.1:70241734-70256117 GCA_028565055.1 Phoeniculus purpureus
AATTTCCCCTTTTCTTCCGTGATACATGAATTCTGTGGTGATAACATTGTATTTAAGGTGTAAGACTGTCCGAGGAGATGTAGGACTGCCCCATCCCTGGAGATGTTTAAGAAAAGACTGGACGTGGTACTTAGTGCCATGTTCTAGGTGATTGTGGTGATGTTAGGTCGTAGGCTGGGCTTGATGATCTTAGAGGTTTTTTCCTGCCTCAGTAATTCTGTAATTATTTCTGTGATTGCTTCCATGATTACATCTTTCAGATATGTTGTATTTAGTGACTGTGTTTTCGTTTGGGTTTTTTTGTTCCCTGAATCCTGCTCCATGTCTGATGTCATGACTATTATTGAAGCTAGGGCAACACTTACATATACTTATGCAACTGATGTATAGTGCCCATTACTCAAGCATCACAGACAGGCTTGGAAAGGCTAATTAATTTAAGCCCTGCAGCACTCCTTTGAGGCAACTTTTGTTGGTCCTGACAGATGCGTGCGTTGTAGCTGCTCTTTGTTATTTATTTTTAACATGATTTCTATCCCAGAGAGGGGGAAAATGCATAGTTCTTACTTTGTTAGGTAGTTGAAAAAATGTCAGGCTTTTGACATCACTGAAAAAAATGTATGTAGCAAACTTTGGATTTCATTGCAAGCCATGCCTTGGAGGTTCTTACTTTCTTTTAAAGCCTCAGCTCCTGGAGTCAGGTGAGCTTGTAGATGTCTCTTTGTTTTTAAGCATCCGTTTCTAGCTCATGTGGTTGCAATATAAATTTTAATGTCTCCACTTAATCTAAAATCTGGGATGCAGTGAGGCTCCTGACTAAGATTGTGAATTTGTTTCTTTTTAGTCAAAATTTTTTTTGTATGATTAGCGACAGAGTGTGCATACATTTCAGAATAGACTCCCAAGGATTACTAGTTGGTTTTCTGTTCACATTTTAATCTCAGAGCTCTTCAGCCCCATACTATATTAACTAGGTTAAACAAGGGTAGCCATCTCCTTCCTCCTCCTCCACAAGCAAAAAACAAAGAGATAGTTTTGTACATTGGCTTACATTGGTTTTGGTCTGTGCTCAGGCTTAAGGTTACTAAAGAGTCAGTGTATCTTCCCCAAATGCTTTATCCTCCTTTGTCTTTACTCTCCTCCATGAGCTCAAGTCTGTTTCTCCACTTCCTTTTTCAACACTAGATTCATTTCCCCTGTAGTTCTTTCTAACCCTTCTCACACCCACTTCCAGTGCTAGATCTGTAGCTACCCCACATCTTAAGGGAGTGGTGAGAATTATCAGTTTGTCTTCTTCAAGGTGACTTTAAACTTCAGGCAACTCATTCCCCACGTCTTGCTCTTCTACAGGAAAAATCTGAATTCTTTAATATTTTTCTGTGAAGCAGAGTTCCCCTACTGTCTAGGGCATAATTTCGTAATCATTTGAAGCCAATCTGAGACCACACTGTTGTCAAAGAAGGCAATCACCTTTTTCTAGTATCTGCTCCATTTCTTTTCAAGTAGCTGTCTGACATGGCAGATTTCTAATTTTAATTTCTAGGTGAGGAATCTGACCTAATAATGGGGTGTCACAACCCCATGGGTTTGAGTGCTTATGCCAAGAAGCCCTTGGAAGCATCCAGCCAAGAGTGGGTAAGAAGTGTGACCACCGCTTTTGGTAGCGAGTAGAGTCTCTGACTTAAATGCAAGTACACTACATTTAAAGTAGTTTCAAGACCTCACTGAAAGAGGTGATCTTGTATTCAGCTGCTGACCCCCATACTGTTACCTCCAGCGTTGTATTGGCACCAGGTATCATGCAGCTGTGATGATCTAGGCAACCTGAGCCAAATGGGGGAAGGAAGAGTCGAGTCTCATTTGGTCTGTGTGGTTTTGTTAGGCAATTTTTGGCCTGAATAGTTTTCCAAGTTACCAAACAAGTGGCTCACTCTAAGGTCACCTTTCATTCAATGATTTTCATAGTGTTTATAAGTCTGCTGTACTCCTATTTAAAGGCTGTGAAGGCTTTGGTAGGTTGCTGCTGTTCAGGATAAACTGGGCATCATTCCTATGCTCTGCAAGCCACGAGGCAGCTTTGCGCTTCTGCTTGTTTCTGCTCAGACTTGCACTTAGCCCATACTTTGAAACCTCATAAGCTCTAAGGCAAACAGTTCTTTAACAGTACACAATTGAGCCTGTGTCCCGGACAAGCCAAGCTGCTGAGACACATAGTCTGGGCCAAAAAGAAGTTCAAGATGGTCTTGAATTCATCAGCTGTGCAAATACGGACTTGACTTGTTTTCCCCTTCCAGGCGCATGACTATTTTAAAGCACTTCAGCATGACCAGCTTTCTTAAGGTGCTGCGGCAGCGTATCTTGACAGTGTCACTTTGTACTTATGTTTCAGAAAACTTTCTTTATCATTTAAAACCTGAAGGTAGTTTAGGCGAAAATGGTAACAATTTGTTTATTTGTTTGTCTGTTTCGGCAGTTAAATATTCTGGTTGACACTGGGAGCAGTAATTTTGCTGTAGCAGGTGTGCCTGATCCTGATGTCACCTCCTACTTCAATACTGAGCTGTAAGTACCTGTTCTGCGTGTCGTAATGGGTTAGCATGACTTTTTAGATTCTGACTCCTGCACACAAAGGGAGGTGATAAGGCAGCTCATGGGGCTACTGTGACAGCCCATGTCAGTGGAAAGTTTCCTGCCTGAATGGAAAGGTTGGCCTTTCCTCGTGCAGAATCCTCCCTGACACCATAAACAACCTCACGGATAGCAGCACAGCTGAGCTCTGAGCGCAGCACCAGTTAGAGCTGGATAAAAGTGAAGATTACAGGGTGAAGATGGTGTACAGAATCACACTAATTGCAGCCAATTTCTTATGCAAATGGTCTTGGAAGGAATTAAAAGTTTAAATATACTTGCCCTTTGTTTAAAAGCAAAAATTAAAACCCAGTAATTGCATCTGTTGTTTGACATTTCATCCAAAACCAAAATTAGTTAGTCAAAAACTTTGCTAGATTTCTTGTTCAGTTTGGCCAAAGGCCTAAACCAGTTAGCGGTCGGGACAGACTCTGCTGAATCTGGTTACTTGTAAGATATGACTTGGTGTGTTTAGTGCTTGTTATGCATTAAACTTGCTCTATTTAAAACGAGCTGACATTAGTCACAGGCAAGCACAGCTTTGTCTGTTTGAATCACTCTCCCTCTTTCCTTCCTTTCTGCCCTTCTGTAGGTGCAGCTATTTCAGACAAACTTCTCCAGAAGACAGTGTCTTCCTTTAGTTGAAGCGTGTTGACAGAGGCACTGAATGCACCCTCTGCAACTTTGTGGATGATACCAAGCTGGGGGTGCAGTTGATATGCCTGAGGGATGGAATGCCATCCAGAGGGACCTGGATAGACTGGAGAGGTGGGCCCAGATGAACCTTATGAGGTTCAACAAGGCCAAGCGCAGAGTCCTGCACCTGGGCTGGGGCAACCGGCATTACCAATACTGGCTGGGAGAGGATCTACTGGAGAGCAGTCCCGTGGAAAGGGACTTGGAGTTGCTGGTGGATGAAAAACTGGACATGAGCCACCAGTGTGCAATCGCAGCCCCGACGGCCAATCCCATTCTGGGCTGCATCACAAAAACAACAAATCAAGAGAGGTGATTCTGTCTCTACTCTGCCCTGGTGAGACCTCATCTGGAGTATTGTGTCCAGTTCTGGAGTCCCCAGCACAAGAAGGATGCAGACATACTGGAGCACATCCAGAGGAAGGCCTCTAAAATGATGTGGGGAATGGAGCATTTATCATATGAGGACAGTCTGAGAGAGTTGGGGCTGTTCAGCCTGGAGAAAAGAAACCTTCAGGGGGACCTTCTTTTGACATTCCAGTACCTGAGAGGGACCTACATGAAGGCAGAGGAAGGTCTTTTCAAGAGGATTTATACAGATAGGAGAAGGAGCAAAGGGTTCAAGCTGGGAAAGGATAGATTGAGGCTGAATATTAAAAAAAAATCATTCAATTTGAGATGGTTGATGGCTGGAATGGGCTGCCTGATGAGGTGGTGGGGCCCCATCCCTGAAGTCATTTGAGTTCAGGCTTTATGAGGTTCTGAGCAGCTTGACCGAGGTAGAGTTGTTTCTGTGTAGGGAGATTGGAGGTCCCTTCCAGCCTAGAACATTCTATGGTTCTATGATAAAAATACTTTAAAAAACTGGGAGGCTGGAGAGTATCACCTGTATCATTATTTCTTTATGTATTTTAACACAGGATTTTGCGCTTTTTTCCCCAATAGGATGCACTGGTAATGGAAGGAAAGTTGCTACAAGAATACGCTTACCTCCTGTAATACATTCAGATAGTAATGGAGATATTTCCCATCTCACTTTGCTATGATGCAGCTCTGGAAAATCCAGAATTTGCACTTGAAAGCTGTTTATTTCTGCACTACTACAGAGATTTGCATGCCAGCTATCCCCTTGCACAGGTAGTAGTTAGAGGAAACTTAAATGCAAGGAATTAAAGGCACAGACATTCCTTCTGCCCCTTCTCTTAGGTGATACTATTTTGTCTGGCAGGGCAAGGCCTTTTATTAGAATCATGAAACATTAGAAACTGCAACAATGGCAGAGGTTGTGCACGGAGAAAGTCTGTGAAATCACTCAAAGGTTACAGACACTTGGTGGGCTCAGTGTACACTGTGTTTTGAAAACTTTGATGTCAAGTTAATGATGATACCTTGAAATTTAAACCCTGAAATTTAAAGATGTTTTGTAAAATTATTCAAGTTGTTATAGCAATTTCAGGTTTGGGTTGGATTGATGGAGTACCACAGTGTGCTCAGAATAAATTTCAATCATTACCATGTTTGAACCTGGCTACATCATGGTTATCCCATTTTAGATGATTTAAGTACATTTATTTGAATGTCATCTGGAAGGAATCCTGACTCCACTGGAGTCAGATGTTTCAAAAATGGTTTTTGCAAGAAACCTCTGTGTGTCACATAGTGCATATGCACAATGAGGCAGGACAGTCACCAGATCAGGTCAACCAGCTTGAGAGAGCTGGGTCTGTTTAGCTTGGAGGCAAGGAGACCGAGGAGAGACCTCATAAATGCTTACAAGCATCTAAAAAGCAAGTGTCAGGGTGATGTGACCAGGCTCTTTTAAGTGGTGGCCAGCGATAGGACATGGGGCAATGGACATAAATTGGAACACAGGAGATTCAATGTGAACATAAAGAAAAATATTTTATGCCGAGGGTAGCAGAGTCCTGGAACAGGCTGCGCAGAGAGATTGCAGTCTCCAACTCTGAAGACATTCAGACCTGGACATGTTCCTGTGTGACTTACTGTAGGAGAACCTGCTCTGGCAGAGATGTTGGACTAGATGATGTCCAGAGGTCCCTTTCAAACTCTGCCATTCTATGATTCTGCAGTAGAATCCTATAAACCTTTAAGGGTGGATAATTAATGACGGCTTTGGCCAGTGTGTTTCAATGCCATGCCACACTCTCCTGTGGAGGAAGTATTTCCTAATGTCCAACCTGAACCTCACAAGCCATAACTTGTGGGTGTCTCCTTTTGTGTTATTACATGGCACCACAGAGAAAAGTTTGGCTGCATCATCTTTATAACTGTCTTTCAAGCTGTAAGCTGTTGTGAGGTCTCTGCTTAGGCTCTTTGACTGCTAAACTGAAGTCTAATGCCTCTTAGCTTATCATTACAGGTCATAGAATCATGGAATCGTAGCATCACCAGGGGTTGGGTCCTGTCTGTGGGCCCTGACCTACCTTGTAGTTTCCTGCCAGTCCCTATTTCTTCCTTCAGGTCCCTGTTTTCCATAGTCCTCCAAATGTGGCCTGATGCGGTGCTTGTTGCACGCACAGGGCAAGTATGCTGTTTACTGTCACTCAGCCTAGTGTCCAGGATCTCCCCAAATCCTTCTGAATCTTTCTCGGTTGCTTTCCAGTCCGTCCTGATGCAAGGAGCTGTTTTATCTCAACTACAAAACTTTAGGTTTGTTGTTGAATGCCACAAGGTTTCTGTTGACTTAATCTTCCAATTTTTCAAGATTCCTTTAGATTCAAGCTCTGCCATTCAACAAGTCAGCTACTCCCCTTAGCATAGTGTTGTGTGCAAAATCTGATGAGTTTGCACATTATGTAGGTTCTTGATTAAAATGTTGAACAATATTTCATCCACTCACAATTCCAGGAGTGCTATGCTTGCCACAAGCTTGATGTTGAGCCAGTGGTCACTGTCCTTTGGGGTCCTAGTCCATCTTCAATCCACATGGTAATCTGTTCATCCCCACATCCTTAGCTTCCAAATGGAAATGCCATGGCAGTTGGTGCCAAAAGCCTGACTGAAGTCAAGGTGTGCTAAAGCCACTGTACTCTGACCAACTGTGTAGCCAGTTATCTTGTTAGAAGGCAGTGAGGTTGGTCAGCTATGATGTGCTTTTGAAATTCCACACTGAGTGTCCATGATTACCCTCTTGTCTTTCGTTTTCTTGGAGACAGATTCCAGGGGGTTGCTCTCTGAGACTTTACCTGACTTGAGGTGAAGCCTAGTTGCCTATAGTTTCTCGGGCCATGCTGCCTGTCACTTTTTGAGGCTGGCCTTATGGTAGCCTTTTCCCAGTAGGCTATCTGCTTGACATGATTTTGCATAGATAGTACTCAGGAGCCTCAATAACACATCAACTAGATCTGTAAAATTATCTGTGAGTGAACTTTATGCTCCTGTATAAATGAGACAAACGACCTATGGGCATTTTTCTTGCTCATTACTCGGAACACTTCAAATTAGATAAAAAGGTTTCTGCTCATCTGGCAGTCATTCCTGCAGCTTTTCCCCATACTGTCATGAAGTGCTTCCATATAAAAGTCATAAACTGCAAGTGGAAGATGAGGGGAAAGAAGGATTAGTAATTTGTTAAGTTAATGAGACTGTGTTACAGATGTATGCTTATTAGAATATTAATATTGTATTGGGCAAAGAGAGTGATGGCTCTGAATTTCCTGATTGCCGTGCTCTTAGTTTAATTTTATTCAAATGACCAAAATCTGAAATTAAATGCATGCTTGTATTTTGAATGAAATTGAGGAGGGTGCATAGGAAAGGCACTATTTTTGTTTCAAAGGACCCAGAGGGCATCACAGAACATTAGGGATTGGAAGGGACCTTGAAAGATCATCTTGTCCAATCCCTCTGCCACAGCAGGATCACCTAGACCAAGTTGCACAGGAACACATCCAGGCAGGTTTTAAATGTCTCCAGAGAAGGAGACTCTACAACCCCCACACAGGGCAGCCTGTTCCAATGACTTTCAGAAACTAAAATTCTAGTAACTAATTTAGTGCCTGAACATAATGCAGAAATACTTGTCTAAAGAGATACTAGAATTAGAAAGAATATGACAATATTCATGAAAGCTCAACGGAAGTTCTATCAGGATGATGTACTAGTCTTTTCCAGTGACTGCAAATGTTAATAGCTATACTGGAGTAACTCATTTATTATTATGCAGTTAAAATATACTTATCTCATAGTCATCCAGCACCCAGAATGTACTTGCAATCATCAAAAGATTTTGTAGTAACTAGAACAGTAGCTCCTTCTTCTGTAGCTGGTAATGGAAATGAAGTCTCGCAGCCAGTCTGGGGTTCTACCAAGCCACAGTCACTGCAATTGCATTCTTCCACGGAATATGTTAATGCTTCATTTTGAAGTGTGTATCTAATGCCTTCTAGATTCACATCACTTTCAGTATTAGCCTTGAGAATATTATTCAGCTCAACAGAAGAGTCTGTAAATATACAGAAGCTAAGTCAGTACACACATCATGCTACACCAGGCATACAGTTAGTAAAGATCCACATTTCATTTTGTTCAAACCATGTTCCTAACCTTAGCAAAAGTTTGAAGATGTAGTTATGTATCTTTTGTTCTAGGACAATATAGCCCCTATAATTTAGGATAAGCATTTAACTAATTAAACACATTTTCTAATCAGTTATTTACTGGCTGATAGCTCCACAAATATGAGTATTTGTACAATGTCTAAATAGGGTTTTTCCCCTTCCTAGACTATACCATGTGTGCTTCTTACAGGCTAGAAAAATTATTTTATGTCTTGAGAGATGAAAAACTAGTATTTGGTATCCTCTAACTGAGTAGAATTCCTTTTGCATTCAGGTAGAAGAAGATCTTATAAAGATCTCTGGCTTACTGTGGGATCATGAATGATTTCTTGAACACCAGCAAGCAAGCCAGGTATGAATATACAACAAAACAATCCCGACATGACCCAGTACCACCAAAGAGAGACTGCTGCTTTTACAAGTTATCATCTGAGTGTTTTAGTCACTATTAGCTTCAGTAACTCCATTAAGACTACTTGAGGAACAGAGAACAAGCCAGCAAAGCCAGTTATCAGAACCTGAACTATAAATTATGTGCAGAATTTAAACATGGTAAGAGTAGGTAACACGTACAATGATCTACAATTATTTGATAAAGTATTTATTCACCTGTGTTCTTCAGTTTTCCTTTTCGTTGCTTCAGATGCTTCCATTTAAACAAGATCATTAAGGTCAACAGAGTGAGCATTAAAACTACTCCTAAGACCAAACAAATCCAAAGAACTCCACCCGGGTCAGTACCTTATGAAATAAAAGAGGTGCATTACATTAACTGTAGACAATAACCAATGAATAGTAAACACATCCAACACATAAAACTTCTGCATCCAAGCAGCAGTTTCTGTTTCTAATGAGTAACACCTCAAGTAAAGCTTGAGCGCTTTAAAAACGTACTGTTCACACACATACTCATACAGCACACACTGCACATCTTGAATAGTTTTGAGACCTTGTATTATTCTAATTAAGTCTTTCTTTCTAGGTTTTAGAGTTCTTTAAATGTCTGTGTTTACAGATACATGTAAAATGCAACCATAAAACACCCAGCAGAGCTACAACACATTGCAGAAATATTACTTACTCTTGTCACAGTAGTTTTCACATGAAGGTGGTGGTGTGCTGGAACATCGAAGGTGACAAGGCTTACAAGACAGCAATAAATTATCAAAGTACTCATTTTTGGGGCAGTGTGCCATCAGGGCCAGCAATTATGGAATTGGAAAGCCACAGCAATTGTAAAAGAATGAGATCATCTACCAAGAGCTTTTCAGTTCTCAGTTTTAGCAAACTTAATTAGCAATCATTTTTATCACAGCTCCACTACATGGTATCATGTTAAATAAAAAGGATTTGACCCTGAGGCCCCCAAGGAATTACTGTGCCTTTTTTTGGCAATCCACAATTATAGAATAACGGAACAGCTGCACAGAGGTGATTTTCAATGTAAATTTTGTGTGAAACAGAAAATGTTTATTTATAGAAAACATTTCTTGTTTAGCACCTGTAGGTGCTAAACATTACAAACCTGTAGGAAAGCAAGAAAAGCGCAGAACCACATAACTGTCAGAGCTGAAAGGGACCTCAAGGATACCATTAATCCTAACCTCCCTGCCAAAGCAGGGCTACCCAGAGCACATTGCACAGGGCTCCATCCAGGTGGGATTTAAGTGTCTCCAGAGAAGAAGACTCTACAGCCTCTCTGGGCAGCCTGTGCCAGGGCTTTGGGATTTGCGCTGTGTAGAAATTTTTCCTTAATTCTAGATGAAACTTCTTGTGTTCCAGCTTGTGCTCAGTGCTCCTTGTCCTGTCACTGGGCACAACTGGAAAGAGTCTGGTGCCATCCTCCCTACAGCCACCCTTCAGACATTTATAAGTGGGGATCGGGTCTTCTGTCAGTCTTCTCTTCTGAAGGCTAAACAGTCCCAGCAATCTCAACCCTTCTTCAGAGCAAGGATGCTCCAGGCCCCAAATCATCTTCACTGCCCTCCACTGCACTCTCTCCAGTAGTTCTCTGCCTCTCCTGAACCTAGGAGCCTAGAATTGGACAGACTACTCCAGGTGTGACCTCACCAGGACAGAGTAAAGGGGGAAGATGTCCTCTCTAGACCTCCTGGCCACACACTTCTTAATGCACTTTAGAATACTCTTGGCCGCCTTGGCATCAAGGACACACTGTCAGCTCATGGTCAGCTAACTGTCCACCAGGACACCAAGATCCTTCTCTTCTGATGGACAGGGTTGTCCCTCTCCAAGTGAACAACCCTACACTTGCTCCTGTTGAACCTTGTTAGGTTCCTCTTTGCCCAACTCTCCAGCCTGTCCAGGTCATGCTGGACGGTAGCACAGCTCTCTGGTGTATAAAGAATTGTAATTTTATACCACGTTACTATGTATGAGAGGTATTCCCCACAAAATGCACCACATGGGAATATACAGACTGGTTTTGGTGGAATAGTTTGACAAAGCAATTCTAGTCTTTAGCCAAGTGTTTTCAATGAAAATTATTAAACCCATGTAAACTATGAGTTCATAGAGTCATAGAATCTGAGTTTGGAAGGGACCTCAAGGATCATCTGGTCCATCCTTTCTTGGCCACCGTGACAAGAAGACCCAGCACTGTGGTCCAGCAGAATTTTAAATGTCCTTTGTCAAGAACTCCACCCCTTCCCTTGGGAGATTATTCCAATGGTTGATTGTTCTCATCTGAACAGCTGCAAAACGCTGTTCATTTGTATCGCACTGCTTGTCCACCAGGACCCTGGGGCCTCTTTCCACAGAGCTGCTCCCCAGTCAGGTAGGTCCCAGACCTTCTTCCAGATAGAAAAGGTGACAGGTTTGCAACACAGATTATTCTGAAGTTTAAAAGGAGATTCAAAACTTCAAACTTCAGGTTTCTGTGCCCCACCAAAGAAAAGAAAACACCACCACAGATAATTTACGGTAAGATACATTCCAAATGAGACTATTATGCAACAGACGTGATAATTTTTTCTTAGAAAACTAGATGGCTTTCAAAACACTGCTCAGGCATTTTTCAACCTGTCTTAAATAACTCACATAAGTCTAAGGTAGCCTGGACTGGTCTGAATCTGTTTAGGATGGCTTGTTGAAACAAAGACTTTCAAGGAAAAATGTGAGAAAGGAGTTCAAGACTTGACATTACTTTGAGACACAATTAACAATGAAAGGAACTGCAGGATACAACTCCTACCATAGGTAGCGTTATTAGAGTCCTCACACCTACTTTACTTTTTGCTGTTAAATTCTTTCCTCCATTCTCCTAGTCCAGAAGAAGTGCCGCTGCTTTTACTTACTGGCGAAGGCTTTTCCTGTGGATGCAAAATACCTCTCTCCCAAACACTGCTGTACTTTAACACACCTGCTGCATGACATGCAGAAGTGTTAATACTGGAATTGCTCTTATACTTTGTCATTCAAATGCATTGAGATAAGTTCTAAATCACACTGTTTGGCACAAAGATGATCCGTGTCTAATTAGCAAGACTGGTCTGTAGGTCACTGAAGACTATATACAGTTATATAGTGGTTAGGCTACACACAGCTCAGCTGATTAAATGTCTTGGTGTTAGTGAAAGGGATAGCCTTGCTCTTCATTCTGCAGTACTCTAAAGCACAAGGAAGAGCACTGGGGCTTACCAGACCACACAGCCAGCAGCTTCAATTTGTTCATCCTGTCGGTTCACAGAGTTCTAGTCCATAGGGACTGGCCAGAAACAGAATGGAACTAAAAGATAAACAGATAGTGCAGATGTGAAACTAAGTCCATCATAAAGTGGACAAATTTTACAAACTCATGCACTAATGTTTTAAAAGTCAGCATCAATTAATGTGTGTTTAATGATCTAGGATTTTGTATATGGAATCATAAGATATTGCGGCTGATATGCATACAGTCTCTACAACCAGTTGGCCAGAAACAGCTTCCTACGTGGCTAGAGTTCAAACACATTTATCATAAGGCATAAATACAAACAAGTCTCGTCATGTCAATCGAACTGTAGGAAGCCTCCCCTCGAGTAAACGGCTAAATACAGCTCACATCGTCAAAGCCCTGGAGAATACTGCTGTCTCTTATAGCAATAATTTTCCTCCTACAGTCCAACTACTGTATCCTCAAGCTTAGAGCCTCTGAAGAGAAATTTATGTTTTTGAGAGCTGTGCTCCAAAACACTAATCCTTGATTACTAAGCAGAACATTTTTCACATACAGGAACCTGGGGAGCAAAGGGTCTCTAATGTGTCATTCACATAAACAACCACCATACAAGTCAGTCCTTTCTTCGTAGCTAAATACAGCGTTACTGTGGTACGTCATGAGAAAACAGAGGTCACAAGTGGTAGAACTATGAGGAATATGATTGTCATAGCCTGCTGCCTTTGTTTTCTGCACATCCTAACATTGAAAAGTCCTATTTCTCAAGGGTCTGAAAGTAAGCATGTAATCAGAAGATCTTGGTAAGAAAGAATTCCCAGCGATAGACCTTGCTACACATCTAAAACACACATTACTTCAAAATCTATGTCTTGTGGTTCACCCGCTGTGTTTCTGATCATATGCAATTCTCCAGAACTTCTGAAGACAAGTATCTACAGAGCCATTTTGAAATTGCACTTTGGGAAACCATTTTTTCTCTGCCCATGCTCCTAGAAAATATACTACAAATACCTACTCTTAAAGCAGAAATTACTCCAAAATAACTGTTTCTCAATGCAGTAAAACACTGGGTGCCAGGAGACTCTAACCCATGTAACTCAGGCTTCTTTGGTGCAGTGTGCATGAAGTGTATTGGATAATTCTTATGTAGATGGGGGACAGCCCTTGCAGTAAAACAGCTTTGGGGAAATAATGTGCTGCAGGAGTAAGGAAGACACTAGATGATCTTTTGAGGTCCCTTCCAATCCCTCTGTGAATTCTGTGATCTTAACGAGATTCTTGTGCAGCCTTGTGCAAAAATTCACATTTTGGAATAATTTTGACAGGAGGAAGTTAATATTTACAGGAAACCATTCCGGCACTTTGCTGGGAGAAGTGCAGTGTATCAACTGGTTTCAATAAGCAAGATGTAATACCTGTTAAGAATAAATTCAATAAGTGACATTAAGCTAAGGATATTATGACTTAGAAACTGTAGTTATGTTAACAGTCATACCCACTGCCTTGCATAATTGAGTCCCCTGAGCAGCACACTCTTGTGTAATAGCACCTTTAGGGAATAATAAATATATATGGGTTATGTAGCAGTGCAGTTACAGGAACTGGTTTTTTTCAGTTACAAGATTTACAGGTGTTGGACCGGTTTTCCATATAGATTCACATGTTGATACTTTTAAGTTGTTTCTCCTTGCCACTTGATTTTGCTCCAAGAGGATGATAAATTACTATATGTGTACAAAATGAGAAAGGTTTTATCCAATATAGTGATGGATCATTTAACTGTGAATCCACAAAGTGTTCTGCAGTTATATTATCATAGAATAATAGAATCATTAAGGATTGGAAGGGACCTCGAAAGATCATCTAGTCCAATCCCCCTGCCAGAGCAGGATCACCCAGACCAAGTCATACAGGAACACATCCATAACCTAAGTTCAAAAACTCCCCAAGATACCCTCTACAAATAATAGAATCCAGACAAGCTAAGCTGTCCTGCTGGAGTTGCCATCATCACAGAGTAATGCGAAATAAATTTGAGAAGAAGAGTGTAAAGTGTAGAAACAACAGCAAAAAAGGAAAAACAATGCTCAGATTTGCATCTAAAAGTTTCAGATGGGCTCAAAAGTATGAGAGAGAGGAGAGAATGTATAAACAGCAGTACAAAATGTACTTCTGTGCTCTCCTAACGTGACTATTGACCACTGATAACTCCTCTCAGAACTTCAAATCGACATCTCGAAGCAGTAAAAGATCTATTTGTTGTTTTTATTATGAATCTTAGCATATTGTCTGTTCTATTATAGTATCACACTTCAAGCTATCAAATAATTTTTACACACTCTAGACTTACAACATTCTGTCATGTGAGTGGAAGACCTGGAGTTCCGTGCTGCTTTAGCAGAATGTAGACATAGCAAGCACTGAGCATCCAGTTACTGCATTTCCTGCCATGAACCCAAATTTGACTGTTGGTTTCCTTAAATATCTGGAGAAGCCTAAGACTTCCAGAAATCCTTGTCTGGGCTATGACTCACATGACAGGCATTAATCGCCTGAAAAAGGTAAGGTAAGGAGAAATGTTTATAAATATGAGAAGGGTGGGTGTCAGGAGGATGGAGCCAGGCTCTGCTCAGTGTCATCTAATGATAGGACAAGCGGAAATGGGTGGGAGCTGGAAGATAGGAGGTTCCATGTAAATATCAGAAGGAACTTCCTCACACTGAGGATGACAGAGCACTGGAACAGGCTGCCCAGGGGGGTTGTGGAGTCTCCTTCTCTGGAGACATTTAAAACCCACCTGGAT
>JAOXOE010000001.1:70256217-70309610 GCA_028565055.1 Phoeniculus purpureus
CAGGATCACCTAGACCAAGTTGCACAGGAACACATCCAGGCAGGTTTTAAATGTCTCCAGAGAAGGAGACTCCACAACACCCCTGAGCAGCCTGTTCCAGTGCTCTGTCACCCTCACTGTGAAGATGTTCCTTCTCATATTGATGTGTTCATTGCCCCTTGTCCTATCACTAGATGACATTGACAAGAACCTGGCTCCATCCTCCTAACACCCACCCCTCACATATTTATAAACATTAATGAGATCACCCCTCATTCTCCTCTTCTGATCTTCCTGTGCCAAATGAATAAGGCTGTTATCATGAACTCTTTCACAGCTCAGGTTTTTGAGCAGTTCTGACAAAGCTTTGAAAACTCTGAAAACTTCAGATTCTGCTGTGGTGGTTACGCTGTGTAAGTCACCGTGATGTATAAAGTTCTGGGAAGCAGCCTATTTGTCCTAAAATGAAATCACAACATTTGTTTCTTATGCTGCTCAAAATAATCGGTAGTTTTTGTTGAGTACACTACTTATGATAAAAGAGCTACTTAAACAGAGGTACAAAAGGATTTCTGCACTTGAAACTAAATTACTGGTGATCGCTCTACAGCAGTATGTGACAGAGTGCCATACTTGGGGCTGTCGCTACTCTGCAAGAGTGTTCAGTTGTATTTCAGTGTAAGTACTACTGCCTCACCATCTGAAGTTTCAAAACCAAACCGCTCAAGAGTTGATCATTCCATGAGATGGCAAGGTAAGAACATTATGGGCAGTAAATGTAATAGATTTATGTACCAACAAACAAAAGTAAGCTGCTTTGCAGTACAGTTCTGTGAGCTCAGTTGTGTACACTGTACAGTTGGTGGTTTGGAGTAAATTATAAACTTGTTCCAGAACCCCTGCAAATTAGATGGAACTTCTTGGCTAAAAAACAGTCAGTATTTTATGTTGGATTTTCATGTTTGCTTTGTCTTTAATTCCTTGGCCCTATATCACTGATCTTCTACCATCTATCTGTCACTAGAGAGGGGGGTTAAAACTTCTGTTCAGATAATTTTTGCTCGTGGCTGTTTTCTTTCCCATCTTTGTCATTTCAGTCTGTGGAGATCTTGATCTGGTACTTAGGAAAAAGTGAGTGAGTAAGCAGGAAGATATGAAGTCCTGCTTTGTTGGAGGGTGGCAATAAAGCATGGATTTAAAGACTTGCACGTATTTTGCAAGGTTGGTGTTTGGTGAGGTTGATATTTAGTGAGGCTTTTTGCATAGTGGATTTGTTACTGCAATGTTTAGCTTCCTTCAAATGAAGGAAGTATGGCAAGAGAAATAGTATTCTGGTTTTGTTCTGTACTATATGCTGGTCATGAGGAGTAAGTCTGCATGAGGATATGAATCCATTGCTGGTTTTGTCAGCTGAGGCTTCAGATCCATTCAAGGTTTGAGGACCATGTGTCTGTTGGCTGCTATGGAGCCAAGAAGAATAAGGGAGTAGTGTGACTACAGCACCATAATCCAGGAAGCCTTTTTCCTTGCCTCTAGCTGAGCTAAACTTAGATTTCTTTTCTCACCATGGTCAGAGTGGTTTGTTTGGAATTTTTTGTGCTGTGTGTTTGTTCTAAAACGCTTGGCCCATGAATTGGAACAAGTCTCTAGTTCTGACTTCTAAAGAAGTTTTTTTTCCTTTAGATCAGCGAGGTGGAAAAACATGGTCTGATTATAGTCAAGACAATGGAGTGGGAAGTGTATTTTGCAGAACAGAATACAATTTACTGCCAGAATGATTACGAGATTCCTTCCCACATTAGGAATTTTGTTTCTTGAAGGAAATAAGGACTTTTCTTCAATATGACATTTGTGTGCTTTTACAAATGAGATGAGTGTCCTTACACACATTTCTGCCTGTCCTAGGTTGAGGCTGGGCCAGTCACTAGACACTGTCTGTTAACCCCTCTTCTTGTCCAAAGGGGAAGAGAAAGGGAATAAGGGAGAGAAACTTACGGATTGGAAAACCTGAACAGCTTTAATGAAAATAATATGAAATGCATACAAGTATGTACAAAATCAATACCAGACACAACCACAACCCGCCTGTTGGCAATTACATCACCATCACCATGCTGTGGGCAGGGGCTGGGGAAGTCCCAAACTGGACTTAGCAATGGACAGGAATGAGATCCAGAAGCTGGATTCTGGAACTGGATATGAAAGTACAGATTGGGATTGAAGGCAGAACAGACACTCTTCCTCAGACACCAGCCATTGAAGAAGAGAGGCTGGCTCTGGTCGTCCCTCAGCTTTATACCCAATATGACATATACTGAACGGAATAACTTTTGGCTAGTTTAAGGTCATCTGTCCTGTCTGCTCCTGCCTGCAGCTGCAGCCGCTCACTTGCTGCATCCCCAATGTGACGCACAAGACCTTGGTTCTCACAGGAGGAAGTCTAAGCAACAGCCTTTCTGCATCACAGTCCTTGGCTATAACTATAAACATCAAGTGCTATCACTTGTAATAGCAGACACTGTCTGCACAAACATGATGTTGGCTGTGGAAAGTGCAGTTACTTAGAAAAGACAGCTGAAAAGTAAAATCACTGAGCAGAACTGGATCTGTTCTAACTCAAACCAGGATGCTGTAGGTGCCAGAAGGCTGAGGCACATAGGATGAGGGGGTAACTTGACTTTCTGTAGGAAAGTTCATGTGAAAATGGATCTAGTCTTTCAGTGTCCTGGTCCACAGCTTAATTTATCAGGCTGTTACTGCTTACAAGGAACAGCTGCTGTTACTAGTCATGCAGTGTTGGTATTTGCAGATTTGCTTTGCTTCCTAGCACTCACTTTTTACTCTGATTTCATGTGTTTTTTCTTTTGTTGCACAGCCAGAAGGTTTTCTACATGAAGAACCCTGTATTTTTCCTTTTCATGCTGCCTCCTTCAAGTTTCTCCCATGTTCTCCCTAATTACTCAGACTCTGGTTTGATTTATAGTGTGTACTGCCAGTACCACAGTGGTGCTCTGAAGGCCCTGCCTGAGCAGAGATGTCCTTTTGACTAAGTGTAATACAAGTGCAGAAATACACAGGAAGGTAAAACAGTAGTATAAGAAATAGGTAGTAACAGTGTCTCTGGATCTGTGCATTTTGAAATATCATCTCTGGGCTCTAATCTCGTAAGTCCGTCTTGTTTGGATGTCACAAGTTGCTGAGCCCTGAACATCCTTGAAGAGTTAGAGCTTAGGGTTAGAGCCAGGCTTCTCACTACTCTCTTGCTTAGCTAGGAACAGAATCGGTTGCATGGTCCACACGGCCAAATTGTTCTCTGAGATTGTGTCTCCTTGAATGGATGGGAGTTGTCTGCATTGCTGTCTAAAGGTATTTTGCATATTCCCTGGTAATATGCAAACTCACACAGACTTCATTCTGCCGACTTCAGGTACAGGGCAGTTTGAAGGCATCTCATGTGGCTGTTTCTGTCAGACCAGCTATAAATTAAATCTGGGTTGATAAAGCTGTCTGCACCTGAAAAATCACCTGTGCACATAAAGGTGTATTATGAAATTATTTTAAACTTGTCCTTTTTTAAAAAAAATACTGTTTAAAAAGCTGTCAGATGAAAAGTCTAATCATCTAAACTGAGCATGGTCATCTCTTTTCAGAAGAGGAAGCTGTGTGCCAATGAATGGGACCAAAATAAATTGTAAGGGATCTAAAACTTCTGTAGCTCTTCAGTGACGATGCAAGTGGAAAATGATTACTGCATTTATACTACAGGTTTTTTAAATGAAAAATCTACTGATTCTTTTTCTAATGTTGTTGTTAAGCCTTTTAAACAGAATTCTGTTCCTTTCTTTGCTTGTCATATTCAACTGCTTTTTTGCCTTTATTGTCCTGGTCTAGAAAGAATTTCTTCCTTTCCTCCTTAAAGTCAATGAACCATTTGTTAGTAATATCCAAGTCTACTTACTTCCTAATGGCACATTTAGATAACCTGTATTTGCTGCTGATACAATAATATTCCCATTTACCCAAATTTTTAAAATAATAGTTTGAATTTTAGATTTGAATTCAGAAGGTTTTCACTTCCTTAATACATTCCTTCACTGAATACATTCTGTCTCCACTTAGAGTATTGCTTGGACCAGTCTGAGCGATAAACATGTTGCTCTCGGTGGGATAATAGCTTAGGTTACAAAAATACAACAATAATAGTAAAAGGGGGACACACATTGTGAAGATTTGATGCTTGGGGATAAAAACAGGTCCTCGACATTTTTTTATTACTGTTTTTACAATCCATCCCTTTTCTTCTGTGAGTGTTGACTTAGCAGACTTAACTTTTTTTCCTCTGGGAACAATTGAGATTGAATGTATTCTGTTGTATTGCATTGTAAATTAACAGCTCATGCTTAGGTGTATCTGTTTCTTTTAAAGGTCAAGTACCTACAAATCTCAAGGCATTGATGTCACCGTTAAGTACAGTCAAGGAAGTTGGACTGGAGTGCTGGGTACAGATGTTATTACTATTCCAAAAGGAATCTATGGCAGCTACACCATCAACATTGCTACCATTCTTGAATCAGAGAATTTCTTCTTACCAGGTGTCAAATGGCACGGGATTCTTGGTCTTGCCTACAATGCTTTAGCAAAGGTACTTCATCCTTTGCCTGGTTGATGTCCTTCGTAATGACACTATTTAAATGAAGTGAGCAGATAATTTATTAACATTAGGCCTCCCCCCTTCCAGTCAGTCCTTTCTGGCTCTAGAAAGAACTAATTGGCTTGTGGTGGTAGCACAGTCCCACGTGAGGATTTTTTATTCTGGTGATGAAGGTTCCAATTTTACATCCTCTGGAATGAAGAGACTTTCATAGAGCTTGTAGTATGAGAGTCAAGACTTGTGGTATGCATGTAGGAGGTAGCTATTAGGGTTCTGATGATGTCTCTAAAGACTTATCAATGAACTTACTTGGCAAAACCCTTGAGAGTTCATAGAAAAATATATCATTCATGTATCAAAAGTTGAGATGGAGGCCATATATGCATAATTTCAGAAAAAATATTATCTGTGATGTTTTCATCAACATAGAACCAAGCACGTCCTGTTCTTGTGGATGTAGGAAATTCAGAAGTATAAATAAGTTTAAATTAAAACCTAAGATTTATAGTCTAAATGTCTCATTTAGACTGTAGTCAAGATTTATAATCCAAAACTGAAGCATGATTGGAATACTATCTGTTCATAGTTTTCAACCTAAACTTAACTGCCTAAAAAATTCACAAACTGAGACATAGCCCATTAGAACAAAACGTTCAATATTTCCTGCAAACTCTGGAGTTTAAATGCTTTATTTAAGAGTCATGTGAACATTATATTGACTTCTGCTGTCCTTGCTGTCGTACATTGCCAACATACAGAAAAGTGCTGCGTCTTGAACTCTGGCTTGGGCAAACAGTGTATTCAGGGCTTTTATTGTTCCTTCTTCCAAAGACTTAGATGTTGTTGGCTTCTCAGGCTTCTCTGGGCTTTGTGTAAGAGCAGTTGGCACCTCACAAGCTAGTCAGGATCTCTGCCTGTCATGAGACCTGTACTGAAATGTGAATTACAGTGAAATTGCAGTCCTCTAATAACTGCAATAGAAAGCATGACATGTGATGTAGGAAAGAGCCTGTTGGCCCATAATCCGCTGAAGTGAGCATGCTTGGATGTGAAGTGCTTTAAAAGAAAGAAAAGGAAATAAGGACCACTGAAATCAAAATGTTGATCTAATGAGCTATGTTTAAGAACTGAAAATCTTCCCTTTAAAATTCTTCCTTTTAACTATGGAAAAGTGCAGAGGGCAGTTACATTTCAGTGTTCTAATAACCCAACACGTTTTCCAAATAGAAGGGATCAGTGAGAGATTCTTCCTGAAGCAAAAACTAGTATTTCAGTTTGAAAATTGCAATTGAAAAATACTTTCATGGTTTAGGGATTCCTGTGACAGTTTTTAAAACCAATAAAAACAAAAAAAATTACAGATGTTGTTTTTAATGATGTGTATCTAGAATTGTCATCACCTGCTTGTCAGAAATTCAATTTCCTTGTGAAAAGTGATCTTGTTTGAATTATTTGTTCCCTTCTGCAAAGAAACTTTTAATTAATACTTCTGCAATTCTTTTGTTTCTTTGTTTTGTTTTTCAACCCCTTCAAGCCTTCAAGTTCTGTGGAGACATTCTTTGATTCTCTCGTGAGGCAGGCAAAGATCCCCAACATTTTCTCCTTGCAGATGTGTGGTGCTGGACTGCCTGTTTCTGGAAGTGGTACCAACGGAGGTAGTCTTGTGGGTATCTGTCAATCTGAGAGGGAAGATATATTTTTTAATCACTCTCCCTCTTTTCTATGGCTTAGTTCTTCCAAATTTTGTGCTTAGATATACAACAGATTTTAATTTTTATAGGATAAGTTAAAGTACTTAAACTCAAATGTCTATTTTTTTTCTCTTTCAAGTTTGAGTTAATTCTGTGTTTCAAGTTTAATTTTAATAAAGAAAAACAAATGTTATAGTGTTTCATCAGAATGGATTGTGTTCCTTTTTTCCTACTTAGCAGTCCCTTTTTCAGCTGCTAAGCTTGTTCAATCTCATAAAATACTACAATATGCTTATTTTTTTTTTTACGTGACGTGAAAAGAGGGAGAGGAATCAAGGCTCTTTTCCTGTTTTGTATGCAACATGTTAATAGAAAATACCTGACAACCAGATCTCCTGCTTGTTGTTATTCTGGAAAGCCTTCCTATTGGTTTTAGCAGAACCAAAAATTGTCCATTTATCTGGAATCAGGAGTTGGAGTAACTGTTCCCAAATTACACCTGAAAAAGCATATCTGCACAGAGGCTGATCACAAGTAGTTATTTGTCTGTGCATTCACATACTGTCAGTGTTAGCACACTTGAGATGGATGGATGGATGGATGGATGGATGGATGGATGGATGGATGGATGGACGGAGCACAAGAGCGAACTTGATCATGTTAGTTCACTTCAAAGTGTGATGGTCTAATGTGCTCCCAGTCAGCTTCAATATAAGTTTTGATGGAAGCTAACAGTGATAACAGTGGTAGGATGACCATACTCCATTTTGGAAGTGTGTAAGAAAAATGAAATGTTCTTGAATAAGATTAAGTCTTTTTTGATCTGGTAAAATGAATATATGATTTGCAAGTTTAATATTCTGCCCTCTTTTTATACATTGCCTGGATTAAAAGACTGTTTTGTTTTAAACAATGTAGCTTTCATAAGTGAATCGGTGTGAGGTTGTAGATGAAGATGCTGGCAGTGTGGCAATTCTGTTTGACTGAGTCTCAATCTGTTTAATGTCTGCACGTTTTATACTGCTTTATTGTTGACAACTTGTCAGTAAAATCCTTACAAATGGTACTAGATTAAACTTTTGATGCCCTGTGTATCACAACTAAATAGTCCCCTTTTTTCCCCTGTGCTTTCCCAAAACTATACATCTGGTATTTTAAAGCATATGAATTCGTTTATCCTTTCTCTTAGGTTCTAGGTGGAATTGAGCCAAGTCTGTACACGGGTGATATTTGGTACACACCGATCAAGGAGGAGTGGTATTACCAGGTTGAAATTCTCAAACTGGAGGTTGGAGGACAGAACCTTGAGTTGGACTGCAGAGAGGTATTTGTGATTCTGTGTTTCAGTGTATACAAAATGTGAGCTTGGGTGAGAAAAACAATTGATCGGTTTTGTCTTCACAAGCAGATGTGTATTGCAGTGTCCTCCTGAGAACTAAGTGTGTGATTTTTTGAAAAAAACTTCAGTAAGCCCTGTGAAACATGGTGTGTGTACATCTAGCATGCTCATATTGCTTGAAAGACGACTGTAAAGTCATTGATAACATTTTCAGTAAATTAGGAACTAAGTTAGCTTCGTAAGCGAACAGTCCACTGAAAGTAAGGCAGCACTGGCTTGGAAGGGCTCAACCTCTTGACCCTCTTGACTAGTGCCAGTTGGAATGAAGATGTCTGAACAGACGGTGCATTGATTCAAGGAAACAATAGTCTTTAAACAACAACAGTTTATTACTTTCTGTTATACAGTAAAATCAAACCACAGTGTTTTAAAGCAATTCTGGTCAAACAAAGAAAACGGCAGATTTATAATTGGCCACCATGGAGATGTCTAAGCATGTAGTCCATCATAGCGGTGGGCAGGGGTCATTCTGAGATGCTTCCCAAAGTATCTCATCCTAAGCCACTTGTGTTTATTTATTTATTAATTTAATTTTGTTATGCACTTTTTCTTGTTTCAGCCTTGCCAGTTATTATTCCTGATAAGTTCTGTTTTTGTATGGAATGATGTTGTGCTATCTCTTGATACACAGATACACAGATCATTAGGGGTTGGAAGGGACTTCCAGGGGTCATCAAGTCCAACTCCCCTACTCGAGTCTAATGAGACTGTTGTTGCAGTTTTTATTCCAAAGCTGTTTCCTTTTTTTTTTCTTCTGGAAGATGTGTGTGTGTTTGTGTTTGATTTATTTCTTTTTGTTGCTTGCTGCTGTTCATGTTTTGGTTTTGGTTATATAATTTTCAAACTCTATTTTCATGAATTATATGGGTTTTTTCTTGGTTGAAAATCATAGGAACAAGCTAATTTTGAAGTTTTTGTAGGTCCTACAGATTACATTAAATGGATTATAAATGTCTTACATGTGCAGAAATAACATTGACATGTAGACATTTGCATATTTTAATAAATTGTATAATAAATAATCATTTATATATTTATAATATAAAATATTTACAACATCTTAGTATCTTTCAACTAATATGTAAAACAAGGTTTTTAAATGCTTCTCTGTTATACTGTTAGGAAAGCAAAACTACTGGTCCTCCAACCTAAAGGTTTGCGTTTGCTCTTTCTTTTTTTTTTTTTTTTGTGGTTTTCAGAAGTGGAGAGAGAAAAGTGTGGCAATTGGCATTTGTACTCCTGAGCCAGTACCAAATAGGACATGTAATGAGGGCTAATATTCCCTGACTGTTCCTAAATTAGCTACACCAGCAATTAAAAGCAGGCTGCTGTATTGGATTTAAATTAGAGTGAGTTGTTTCCATGATAGCAGAGACCTTGATTCAGAGCTTGGACGTATGGGAGGTAAAGTAAATCAATTCACAGCTCTGGGAGGAGCCAGGCTTTATTTTTTTACAGTGATTTGGCCACTTGTACCAGATGTGGTGACATGCAGTAATTTACTGAATGGTGCAGATAAACTCAATCTTGTGGCTACAGTGACCTTATCTTGCTTTTGTTCTGACTTCATTTGAATTCAAGCTATCAGTTAGAGACAGCTGCTGACAGGTATGACATGTAGGGTTGGGAAGACAGCTACCAAAAAGGAACAGCTTTGTCACTGCTGTGAAACTAGAATCTGCTTTACACTAATCGCAGTGTTTAACTTCTCTTCTTTTTCCTCTTTCCGTAGTATAATGCTGATAAAGCAATAGTAGACAGTGGAACCACGCTCCTCCGTCTCCCCCAGAAAGTCTTCAGTGCTGTTGTGCAAGCGATAGCTCGCACATCCCTGGTAAGCTAATGCTGTTAAATGTGCTCAAAACTCTAAATTCCTACTAAATGATCAAATGATCTCTAAAAGGATTGTAATCTTTGCTGTCTACCTTGGAAAGTCATAGTCTTTTGACCTGAGGAGAGAAGAATCTTTTCTGGTCTACTCCTGTTAATAAGTGAGAAATGTCTGACAGTCCCTGGTGGAAAAGGAGAAGTGAGAGCAAGAGGTGAAAAAGGAAAGGGAGGGAGGGAAGAAAGGGGTTCAAGTACAGACAAGAAGTGTCTGATGCATGAAAATGCATCAGAAATAGTGCAGAGGTGGAATATTTTGTTCTAAACACTTCAGAAAGGTGGACATAATCTCTGTTGCTCTGACTCAAAGTATTAAGAGTGCAAAAATCAGTCCTTTAATTCAAACACAGGGCATTTATAACATGAAGAACCTGCTTCTGCAAGAAGTTGCTTTCCAAATATAATGTTGTATAGAATGGGTATAATTTATTAGGTTTGTTCATATCAATACAGGTGCATATGACCTTCATTTTTTAATTATTTATGCTTAAAAGCATCAGTCTTTGGAAATGCAGTGGGCTTTAGAAGTAGGGCGTGAGGCAGGTGGATTTCTCTGAGTGTAGAGTAACTGAAGTAGCATTTTGTGGTTAATGCAAACCACTCATAAATTTTCATTGAATACAATGAACAGCACCAAGAAGGTTAACGATGGAGAATAATTCCTAGATAACTTTCAAGTGAACAATTTTAATCTTTTTGTCATGGATTCACCACCAGACAGTGATAGTTGTTGGAAATCACAGGAAACGCAGTAACTGGACTATTGACAGAGTATTTGCCTGTATGCTGGTAATTGAAGACTGATATCCTTTTCCTACCTAACTGAGAACAGAGACTTGGAATTGTGTTCAGTATCTAAAGTAAATGTACTAGTTACCTTATATAGTTCAATTTCCCTGGCTGGAAAGTTACTCTCTTTGAAAGGCACTTAAGTATTGACTGCGACCATTTCACTTGATGAGGGGGGAATTGAACAAAGCCTATCCAAGAGCTCTCGTAATGGCACCTTGTGGATAGGGCATCCTCCTGTGAAGTGGGTCACAGAAGTCTATACCCTTCTCTGGCACTGGTCAGGGCATTTGAACTAGGGCTTTCCATGTGACAAGTAAATAGTCAACTGATCGATAAGGTATTACAGGAGAACCATTCACTCTTTCACTCTGCTTAATGGTTTTTTGTTCTTCCTATTAAAAATGTATAAGCTAACTCTTCTCTTTTAGGGTTTCTTTTTCATCTCGAGGACCTTGCTGCTGTACTGCTTTCTCTCCATAAACCAAAGATTACTTTCACAGCTATAAACAAAGGAGATAGTCTATGAAATAAGAAAGTAGTTACCTGATGTAAGGATGAGATTCCAGCTGTGTAGGAATGTCAGATAAATTGGTATTTTCAGTAGTTGTACCATGGCATTGCAACCAAGCTCTTCATGCTCTGTTCTGGCAAGCTGTGCACCACTGAAACATAAAATCATCTACTGTAGTCAGACATACTCCTCTGACCACAGTGAACCAGATTAACAAGTCCCTGCTCCTAGAGCCTTGTTATGCACTTCCCAGCAAGGTCTTATTGCCCTCTCAGGTATGCTGGGATGACTGCATATTAAATGTTCCTTTATTCAACTCCATTAAAAAATGAGACAGTAAGCATTATGCTCTTTAGTGATAATCTTTTAAACATAATTATTTCGGACTGAAGTATTTTAGGGAGCAGATAAGGTTTGATTTTGGTAGGTCTGAAGGGTGGTGGTTTTGGCAGATGAGCAAAAATGAGCCACAGAGAGGTGGCAGCTACTATACCTCATGGAGCTGAAGTCAGAACAGCATGCCTACTCACATCATTAATATAATGCTCAGTTAATAAGTTGAAGAAAGGAAGGCTCAAACATAAAAATCTTGATTTCAATAACCTTTCAGGTATCATAAAGCCAAATCCCTTCCAATGCATTTCTTCAGCTTGCAGAAGTAAGGCAAAGAAATGCAATGTAATAAGCAGTCTTTCTGGGAAATGAAAGTAGGCACTTAAAACAGAGCACTGTGTAGACTCAGTTTATCCAGTCTGGGTACTGTCTTGCAGTTTTTCCACAGATCACAAGCTCTGCTTTCCAAGAGAAAATGCAAAGATAAGAGAATTAAATGCTTCAGCAGGGCTGACATGGGACTTATCTGTGAGGGGCAGAGTGTCCTGTCATGTGCCAGGAGGTGTATTTAAACATGCATTGAGAGTTAAGGGTAAAAGCAGCCTGTCTGTCCTGGTAAGTCTTACTGTGTTTGTACATGAGTGTACATGTTGGCCCAAGAACAGAAATGGAGTATTAAGTCTGTTATTCTGTGCAGCCTTAACAAATATTTCATTGTCAGGTGGTTGGGTTGGGTCACCTGTAAAATGCCATAGAAGTAGTGTATGAGCTGATGTTTACAAAATAATTGAGACCACCGATAAATACAAATGAGAGGTATGGAGAGGCTGGATTGCAGGAGCCTTTGGCTGTGTAGCGTGAGATACTGGCTTGGATATAGCTTCACATAGGAGTAAGAACCAGAGCAGAGTAATGCACTCAAATAAGGAAGAGTTTTCCTCTGATCTGGCAGCAGATCAACTTCAGGAAGCATGAGCATTAGACACGATGTTTGTCTTAGGCAAACAAGCTCTGTAGGGGTTTGCTTTTTGCTTTGTTAGCGCCATAAAGAAGTGCTGTTAATCAACCAGATTTCAAAAGGCTGTCAAGTTATACTCGTGCAAGTGGCAGGGCAGCAAAAGGGACAGAGGAAAATGTTTCTTGCCAGTGACTGTAGCAAACTTTGGTAGCCTTAGATGCTAGGAGATTTCAGCATAGCCCTTGGCTTCAAAACTTCAGAATAAGAAACTGTAGGGATGTGACAAATTAAGATGTCGCCATTATGTATTATTGTGGTCTGTATTTTGGGTTGTGTTTTTAAAAGAGTGTCTGCAGCTTCAGACTGTTCTCATTTGGTCAGAGCTGTGCTGAGAAAAGAACAGGTGGTAAAAAACAATTGAGGCTTTACCTCTTTGAGGTACTGATTGCTCTCTTTGGGACATAGTCTAGTGGTTGTGGAGATGTTGGGTCGACGGTTGGACTTGATCTTGAAGTTGCTTTCCAGAGTTAATGAATCTGTGTCATACTTGTTCATTACAGAAGTGCAAATAATGAAACACAAATGGGGCAGGAGGGAGAGCTTAACATGCTTTTCCCTTCTTCCCTCTTCTTCTGAATCAAGTAATGCACCTTGATCTGTGCGTTGGGTTTTTGCCTTAATTCTTTAAGAAAAAGCTCCTTGTGAGACTTGTATTCATTGTCAGATTTCTGAATGGGAATGGAAGAAGTACCAAATAGTGGTAGTGATCATTTACAAAAGCTTATCAAAATGTATGTAATCCATATGTGTTTCTTTAATAGATACAGGAGTTCTCTTCTGGCTTCTGGACTGGTTCACAGCTTGCGTGCTGGGATAAAACTGAAAAACCTTGGTCCTTATTCCCCAAACTCTCCATTTACCTGAGGGATGAAAACTCCAGCAGGTCTTTTCGGATCTCTATCCTACCACAGGTGTCAACTTTCTTTGTTTATTCTTTTATGCTTGTTTTTTAACTATTGTAAAGTACATGTCCTTAAAAACTAGGAGTTATTTTTAGCAGTAATAAAGAGCTGCGTTATACAGGCAAGGGAAATATTTTTAAATGAAATTTTTAAAATCAGATTTAAATAGGGAAAATAAATGTGTCAAAATCAGCCTAATAAATAAATAAATAAACAAATCCCCCAACGATTTCCTTCTGAGTGCAATCCGTGTAGTTGGGAATAATTTTTTCAAATTGTCAAAAAAAAAGGTCCATTTTTTTGTTCTGTTTTGTTTTTTAGCCACAATAGATATCAATACTAAACATCTCCTGTTATTTTGACCTCCTCATTTTGGGAAGTGAATTGATTTGTTATTCATGACATTCTGAGTTGGAGCACTTCTGCTCAATAGAACAGTCTTGCTAATGAGCTTATGTGATTTCTTCATCAGTTTCTGTAGCTTGGTTGGTTTATCTTTTATTAGTATTCCATCCCAGCATTTAGAATATAATGTGCCACTTTTAGTTTTCCTCTCTGGCTTCCCTTCCTAGTACAGGTTGCAATACCGGTTAGTTTCTTCTAACATTACTAATAGAGTCTTTTACCTCAGGGGACGGTTAGGGGCAAAGGGAAGAATGAACCTATTAAGTACGTTTTAACTTGAAATATAGTAAAGCCTCATGATAAGCTTTTTCTGTATTGATCATGTAGCTTGGCAATCTTTCATCTTCCCTGAGGAGACAAGGGCTAAAATGTGACTTGACTTGATGAATCCAGAGTCTTGAAGCTGATACTGAATGTTCTCTGAATCAATTCTGTCCTAATAATTTTTTTAATAATAACATTATTCTCTTAATTTAAGTTTCTATCCCAAGTTCTTTCTCAGGTATTCTTCCCTTGCAGAAAATGCAGTACAAAGTGGCTCTCCTCAAGTTGCTGTTGACCTTCATGTAGTCCAAATTTAAGCTTAGAATCCAAGACCTTTACCTCTCACCTGCATGCAAAGTGTGACCAGTTTTAAACCATGTACAGACATCTGTTTGCCCCTATTCATTCTTTATTTGTTTGGGTGCTTGAATATGAAAATCAAAAGTCCTGAGTTCTGTGCAGTATTGCTTCTTACACGCTGGCTTTTTTTTTTTTTTAATAGCTTTATATTCAACCCATCCTTGGAATAGGAGAGAATTTACAGTGCTACCGATTCGGCATCTCATCCTCCACGAATGCTCTCGTTATTGGTGCTACAGTCATGGAAGGCTTCTATGTAATATTTGACAGAGCCCAGAAGAGAGTGGGCTTTGCAGTGAGCCCTTGTGCAGGTAAGAGAGATACTGCTACCTGATGAGGAAAAGCATGGTTATTCATAGAGCTTTTAGGATATATTTTTGAGCAATCTAAGCTATTCAGATTTCAAGAGCAGGAAGAAAAAGATATGTAGCACACAGCAGTCTTGCAGGAAGTAAAACAGCCTCAGCTCTGTGTATATTTGCTGTAGTCTTCCCTCTGAGACAGGATCTTCTTTCTGAGACATCTGTTGGTGTGCATGGTTCCCAGCAGTTAAGATGAGTCTCTGTTTTTAATGCAGGTTCATGTTTTGTGTAGTTCCTGTTCTAATTTGCAGATAAATGGATTCTTCAACTAACTTTTTCAATGTGAGATAAATACCTTACTTGCATGTTACATAAATTGTTTCAACTCTAAGAGCTAAGATAAAAAAGGGACTCAAATTAAGACTTGTGGTGTTTGTATTGTTTCTAAACAAAGAGTTTTCTCAGTGTAAGTAGAAAGTCTTTCTTTTTTTTTAATTAGCTGCTGAGAAAATATAGAAAAGCTCATAATTTTCGACTGATTTTATAGTGCTGGTTAACTTTCTTGCTTTTTCATGTTGCTAAAAATGAAAATTCTGGTGTTCCATCCCCTTGTTCATGAGGCATTGCTTTGGTACTACAAGAATATACAAGATGGGGTCGGGATGTGCACCCATATGCAAGTCTCTGTCCCAAACAAAAGTGCTTTATGCTCTGAAAAGCATCCCATCATCTGAGATTTGCATGAGAAAATTACTACAACTGACAGTTCTTTAATCCCTAGTATTTATATTAGAGAGGGTAAGGCCAGTAAGTACTTGAGTGCTTAATGCAACCAGGTAATTGAGATGAAAAAGGAGATACTAGCTAGCTGAGCTGCAGCTCTAGGGCATTTTAAAAGCTTGCTTTTTTTTTTTATTAATCTCCCCTTTGTTAATGGCTTCAAAATTGTCAAAAAATCTGGATATTGATGTGGATTGCTTATTGAAAATGTTTTTGAGGATCCATGCAGTGATGAAAGATACGTTTTGAGGATAGTGTGGCTAGACAAATACTGCAGACCAGGTTTTCCTGCCTTGTATTCTTCCTTGTGTGTCCTTCAATTTCAGCAAGCATAGAGCTACCTCCTGTCCCTGCCACACTGCAGCCATTAATGGAATGGGGAGGGGGCATTTTCACAGAACCTACTGACTAACATGTGGTCAGCAGAGAATGTGAGTCAGCTGATGTTTATAAGAATTGCTTTGGCAGTAAGTCTTTGTTGAGAAAAAGAGTCAGGGAACTGTAATAACACCTTTGTGTTAATACTGCTACATAGAAGCAGAGTTTGGCCACTTGACGTAGTTCTGCCAGCATTGTCTAGGGGAGAACTAAGCTTGCTGAATAGAAATGAAATTTGAATTTACATGAGCTTGAACACATGATGATACCCAGCTGGTGCTAGAAGGCTCTTCGTTCTCATTTCTTTGTCCACGTTTCATGCATATGTCTAACCTAGCTTCGTAGGAACTTAACTTGTTGAGAAATCAGATGATACAAGCCACTGACTGAGACAAGATACACTGATTTGTCAGACTGTACTCACGTGGGGCAGATGACATTTTGCTGGATGTGCTTGTTATTCTGAATTCACTTCTTCACAGCTTGTGGTTTCCATATTTAACACTACTTTCATCAGAAAACCACAACTGTGAGTGGTTAGCAGTCAGTGCAGTGAGAGGGATTAAGCTGCCTAACTGGCTTCCTACAGAGACCAGCCATGTCCTCCATAGCAACTATATTAATGTAATTTATTTGGAGCTTTTTAGTCTGTTCATGGGCATAAATTAAATTGAATTACTGGTGGCATAAACCTTCAGAAACAGAGAAAAATAGAAAGCCAGTTGGTGTGGCTTTGCAATGACCTATGCTTTCTTGTTTACAATAGAGCTTTGACACTAAATTTAAACCTGTGTTTTTATAAGATGTTAAGCAGGTATGTGGTGAACACAGAAATGAGTGGAGCCGAGCTAAAAACCTTTACTTCATTGAACTCCCAAATTTGTATTGAGGCTTGACTAAAGATGAGGGTTGGCTTATCCTACAATACTCCTTGCACCATTTTCGTTCTCTGTAATGTACCAAGCGTGAGGAGAGTTAGACAGATGGCTGTAGGAAGCTGTTCTATTTTATTAGGAAAAGAAATGTGATTTTTCCTCAGTATGTGAAATCCTTCAAGACTTATTCTGCCTGTAACTGATTTTAAATTATGTCAAGATGCTGGTTGATAATTTCAGAGGTAACCTACTGTTTATACGATGACTAGAAAAGGTTTTGAATCAGGTTTTTTTTTTTGAGACAAGGTGTTCAGAGCAACTAGTTTGTAATAGTGAAGCAATCTAATGCTACCTTGACACTGAACAGCACTATACCTTTATTGGTTTTGTAGTGAGTGAGATCATAGGAGCAAAACATGGATATTTTCTGAGGGGGAAAAAATGCACCAAGCACTGTAATCATAAATGTCTTCAACATTAAACTATGATGAGAGCAAATGTACTCACATTTATAGTCACTAAACTCATATGAGTGGATAACATGATGCAGAGATCTTCAGTTCAAAAGAACCTTGATAACCTGGAGGACTTGGGCAGCAGAAAACCCAAGACTCTCAGTGAAAGCAAAGTTATACACCTCCAGCAGAAAACCACCATGTATATGTACAGTCTGGGAAGGGATAGCAGCCCTGTGGGAAAAGAACAGGGGATTGTGGTGGACCCCAAGCTGAATGCAAGCAAAGGGTGAATGCAAGTGAAACTACATAGCAAAGGACAATGTCCCCCAGTTAATTCAGGAAGGTTCAGGTTGGACAGAGGAATTTCTTCTTCATCAGGAAGGTGCAGAGGTGGGTACAGCCCTGAAATAGGCTGCCCAGAGGGAATGTGGGGTCTCCATCCTTAGTTTTACAAGACCTGCCTGGAAAAAGGTGCAGCTGACTAGATCTACTGATAGTAACTGATTCTGCTCTGAGTAGGAGGCTGGACTAGATTACTTCCAGAGGCCCTTTCAAGCAGCTATTTATAGTTTTATGATAAATTTGATGTAACTTCAGGTTTGCTTCCTCTCCAAGCCATCCACGATGGTGAGATAGAGCAAGCGTATGTGTGTTCCTCACAAATGTTGCAAAATAGCATTTTTCTAGAGGTGCCACTTTTGTTCTGCAGTTACCAATAATGAAAAAATCCTATTTGTTCAAGGTCAAGAACTTACTGTAGGTAGTTATGACCAGATGTTCTAATAAAAATATGTCAAAATATCCTAATTCAGCTATAGTGTAATATGCTAAGTATGTGTAACTGCTAGTTTATGTGAAGGGCTTGCTTGAACAATTTAGGCAAATTTCCCCTTTTGATTTCCTCTCAGTTTCTCTGGGGGAGGAAGAGGGTAAGGGAAAACTTTCCTTTTTGAAGGGAAGAAAGCAGAGGCTGTGCTGCTATCAAGTGTTTTCAAAATGTAATTTAAAGTGTCAGCCACTATGGCAACAGCTTTGTATTGCCTCTTTTAACACAAGTGATTATTGTACTTGAGCCAAATAATGAGTAATTAGAGACTGTTTATTTTCAAAGCTATCTGCAAGGTGGGAAATTATGCTGGCTTTTTCTTTTTTTCCCACTTCTCCAAAATACTAAATTCCAATGCAAATGCTTTACATTTCACATTAGTATTAAATGGAGTTTGCTGCGAGACTCACAGAGACAGATAAAGTGGTATGAGGGGGTGAGATGTCCAGAAGAAACAATTGCATGTGTGGTGGGTTCAAGACCACAATTAAAGACAAAGGAAAAGAAAACAAAGCAGTTAGGTCTTGATGAGATCTCGGATAGAATTTTCCAGACAATCGGTAGCTTAGGGAAAATGGAAAAGGGTTTATTAACTCTATAACTGTATACAGAAAAAAAGAAAAGGTTAAGCAAGTTAGTGCACACAAACTAGAAACTGTGTCACAAATGCCATCACATATTCTGAGAAAAATGCAATGGGAGATCACTATCGTATCGGTCCTTGGTTACGTTAGAGACCCGGGGAAAGAACATGTCAGTCAAATAGAGATGGGTACCACCATCCTCCCTATTCAGTTCTTTAGTGCAGCTTCTCCAGCACAATGCTGATCAGGCAGGCCTGATTCCTCAGTATCTGAACTGCATCCCTTGATGCAGAAGACATGCTTTCAAAAAGGACCCAGTCTCTGTCTTCCATGCCCAAGGTTTAAGGACTCTCGAGTCCTTCTGCCTTCTTCAGCTAAGCATGAATGAATTCTCAGATGCCTCTCTTAAGGCCCCTTCTTTCCCCAATACTCGAGCATCCCCAGCTTTTCTCAGTGGCAGAAATGACAGCCTCTCTTCCTGCTGATCAGTGTTTTCTAAGATGGCGGCAATGGCTGCATGGCCCCGGCCACGTGTGGGATTCATGATGGAGACCGACCGCATGGCTGCATCAGCAGGGCTCCACCCCCACTCTGCAAGTGTGGCCAAGAGGGTTCCATGACCCTCACGTCTCCCTTCTACTGCCTCAGCTACAGGGGGAAAGGGAAGAATCCTTTCAGCTCACCACAGGTTGCTGAATGGCTGCTCCGTGGAGGCCGGGGGGAACATTGGCACTAAGTTCTTGCTTCTCTGGTCCATGGTGCTGAAGCTGAAGCCCGATGCCAGGAGGAATACCCCAGCTGAAAGAGGCAGGGGCACGATGATCATCCTCTTATATCTTGTCACCTACCCAACTCCCTCCAGGGCAGGTACCTGGGACAATTCTCTTAAGGCACAAAACTGTACATCTGAAAATTCTGGTAATTTTCAAACTGCAACAGCATGGTAGACAAAGTTCAGTACTGAGTCTCTGAACAAAACTAATTCTGCCATGAAGCTTCTAGATAGTATTTTAGAAGTCTGTCAGCTCTCCTGACTCACTTTCTCTTACTTCTGAATTTTCACTTCTGAGGGTATATGTGCTGCTTTCCACCCTGTACCTTGTGTTTGAGATACAGTCCTTTAAAGTATCTGTTAGGCCAATCAACCAGCATGCTGCTCCCTAAGACCCTGGAAGATAGCAAATGCTGAAGATTCATCTGAGGTACTCTGCCAGTTGTCATGAGTGCCAGAAACAAACAAACTTCCCAGGCCCTGCCCAACTTTCCAGTGTCAGGTGGTGTAAGATTTGTTTGTTAAATTAAAGTTTTGTGAAATTGACATTTCTGAAAGGTTAGTCCAGAGAGAAAAGGTGATTCAGTAGCTCGGGCTTTCACTTGGGCTGTGGGAGACCTGATTTCAATGTCTGTTCTCTCTTTGACAGCCTGTGTAAATGTGGGAGTGCCATGGTCTCCTTATGCTTCAGATTCCCATTTTATAAACAGCAGACATCGGCATTTTTATTGCAGTGTGAGATACAAGAAGACATGGATTCTGAGGTGTATGATGGCAGAGGGAAAGGGAGAGATATATTAGCATTTAGTATTGATCTTTTGTTATTTGCTTTTAAATTGTGCTTATAAGAGTTAACGTTTTTCTTTTTGGAATTTCTCAGAAGTTGATGGCTCTCCAGTATCTGAGATTGAAGGTCCTTTCACAACAGCAGATGTTGCAAGCAACTGTGTTTCTAGCATTTCTTTCCATGAACCAGTGTTGTGGATTGCCTCCTATGCTCTCATGAGCCTGTGTGGAATTATTCTCCTTGTACTGATCATCCTGCTGCTTATTCCACCACGGTGTCAGCATCGCTACACTGACAACGATGTGGTCAATGACGAATCCTCCTTAGTACGTCATCGCTGGAAATGAGGAACTTGAGCGTGAAACCTGCGACTTAAACAGAAGAACAAAGTACTTTGCCAAGGGGAAGAAGCCAATGCCTCGGTCCTTTCTACATTCATCACAAATTGCTGTTGCAGTCCTGTCAAATATCCTGCAACGTAACTTTTTTGCTTTATTTTCTAACACTGATTCTGAACCAAAGCACTGTTAACCAACTCTGAAGTGCTATGGTACTGAATTTGCTAGTGCATTGCAATGAGCCTTTATGCTCTCAATAGTACCTTCTTTTAAAAAAAGAATAAAAAAGAAGAAAAAAAAAAAGAAAAACCACACCATCATGTTCTTCCACTGTCCATCCCTCTTTCATAAAAAAAAAAAGGACCTGTCAGTATTTTCTAACTAATCAAGCCCTGACTGTAGAAAAAGAGGGGGAAAAAAATCCCTTAATGATATTTCTTATTAATTGCATTAAATGAATAGTGCTTTCTGTTTACATCAATCCATTCTGAAACTGTGCTTATGGTGTGGGGGAGGGAGAAAGGTCAGGCTTAACCAGCAGAGAAGAGCAGGTGAGGTAAAGAAGAAAAGTTGGTTCATGGATATTTTTCCTCAAGAGCACTGCTGCCACTTGAGAGTGTTGCCCTTCCTGAGTGTTGTAACAAACTAGTTTGAGGAGGTGAAAACTAGGGAACAAACTTGTGCAGCCTTAGTGTAAAACAAAACTACCTCTCTTAATTTACAAGGATGCTAGCACTAGCAAGCATGTGGCTTAGGGCCAGGCTTGAATCACAGGATGCTCCACACAACCAGATGCAGCTCCTTGGCTTTGAAGTAGTGGATTTTTATAAAAACTCATACTTTGTCACTTTCCATTTGGGTGCACAAAATAAACCTCTTTGTTTTCCCCCTAATTTGGGCTTTTGTGGGGGTTTGCTGGGGGTTATTTTGGGTGACGATGACTGATACCTGGAAGAACTTGGTCTACATGTGTATGAACAGATAATAAAGTTAAAGGCAGTGTTCTGCCCTGTGTTTTGGTATTTCTAGTGTGTAACAAAAGCAAACAACAAAATAACAAGAGAAACATTTGTTTTGGCTGAGTTCAGCAATGTAGACATTCAAGGAAAAACTATCTTTCTTCATGGACAGACTGGGAAATGAAGGTCTTAACGCAGGCTTGTTTTTTTGACTTGAACTGCAGCTGGAGGTGTTCAGTTTAGCTTCACTGGTATGTCAATCAAATGAAAGGCATGTGTCCTGACTGGCTGAAAACAAACATGTGGCAAGGCTGAAAATAATAGTGGCAGAGAGCAGGGAATATATTTGACCAGACCTCCTTTGTGCAAGTACAGATCTGAATGCTCAGGTTCAGACATGTCCTATCCGCAGAGAGAATACCAAGTTTTCTTGTATCTAGTCGGCAAGCATTGCAGGACCTCCATTGCTTTTCTGTAACATTGGTGTGGTGGGCTTGACAGATAACACAAGGTTGAGGAGATCAGTGACCTATCTGTGGATTGTTGGGGGTTTTTAAAAGGAGAAAAAAATTGCTTTGCATTTTGTTAGCAGAGGATTTTGCATATCTGTGTGGGAAACAAGGTGAGAAAAAAATAAAAGTTAAGCTTAGCTTTCAATCCCCCCAGTCTCTTGCCAGAAAATTTTCTGCCTATAATCCTTTCATATAGCTGTCTGATTCACACTGCCTCTGCATCTAGCTCTGCAATGGAATAAGCAGAGATTTCTTGTTTTTCAGAAATGGTGCTTTTATAGAGGTGCACGTGATGTGTGAAAATAAAGCACTGCTAAGTTGTTTGGGTTTTTTTGAAAACTAACTTGTGCATTTCACTTCACTACTGGAAGTGCCTGTATTTTTGGTTTTTTTAATTCCTGGAATTTCAGATTGGCTGAATAGAGTAAAGTAACTGGTGTTGTGATCCAGTGTCTGAAAATTCTTTGTATTGGGACTAGGAATTGGCAATGGGAGGAAATTCTGAGCTTACCTCATTCTTCCTTCAGTTTTAAAAATGATGAGTTGCAAGGAATGTAAGCAACTATAGAGCTTAGGTGCTTTCCCAGAATTCTGTTTCTGTATGTCTGTTTTTTCTTACTGTCTGAATTGTTAGAGCGTAATATAAGAAGAAGTGGTCTTGCATTTTTCTTAAACTTTGTTCTGAAAAGATACGGAGTGATGTTTCCAATTCTGTGCTTCTGTTCCCTGTCCCGTGTTCTGTTTTACACATAACAAATAATTTCCACCTTGTATTCCTTCTTCTACATTACAGTACTATAAGTAATGCTTCTTTCAAACAGTAACATGGTGTGAGTGATTGGATTGATGCAGTGGTAAACAAAGAGCCCTTTTTAATTCAGAAAGTAATAACACCTGTATGCTCTTAAAACATTTCTTAGCTACTTCCCTCTCCCCAGCCTCTTCTATCTTCTTGCTACAGAGAGGCAAAATACCTTTCTAAAAAGGAAGGTATTTATTAGGAACGGTTCCTATTACACTTTCTAATGACAAGAAAGATTCTTCTGAGTGGCTTAATGAAGTCTTTTTAGTGAACTGAATTTCGTATAAAAGTCTGTCAGTTTTGCCCTTTCACTTTGAATATCATTGGTCAACACATTTTAATAGAAACACATTAATTCTAGGAGCAATAATCAAGTAGAACAAATTAAATAGTAATATATTCTTGGGTGCCCTTGCCAGTAAAATTGGGCTTATAGTAAAAATGCTGTTAGCAACATCTGCTAGCAGCACAAACTTCATCTCAGCTTGTAAATTGATACTTACTCTGGCAGATAGTCAGGTGAGTATTGCTTTGTTGCTCTGGCAACAAGAAGAGCAATAGAAACCCTTAAGGGTTGATTTTTAGCCTACAGCGCATTAAAAAAAGTAATGCTCTTGCACATTTTTCTATGACAGATGAAATACAGTGACGGACTTACAGTGTTACCAGGTGTGTCTTACTGGTCATCTCCCCGATTTATTCTTTTTTTTCCTGAAGGAGGGATGTTGTAACATATTTTAGGCTCCTGTTAACTAACTTCGGATACAAGATAAAAATGTACCTTTAGAAAGAAAAAAGGCGAAAAAGCCCCAAGCTTTGAGTAAAGATGGTGCTGCAAAATATTCTTTGTTTATTATGGATGATAAGGTGCTCCAAATCACAGCACTCCAAATCATTCCTCGTACACATACCAATATTTCTTGTAGAGCCAGCATTCTCCTAATGTGAATGTAATATCATGTACCATGAAAATGTCAGACAACTGTGTTTCATTGGATGCAGCCTTTTATATAATTGATGCTATCAGCGCAATCATTCGGGATTTGAAGATGTGTGATTTGAGTTCAAGTAGTTAAACCTCAGCTCAGGTATGGGAATATGTTAGTTCTATCTCACTGCCTTCACAAGTTCTAGAAATATTATCGTGGGCTTCTTGGTTCAATTTAAATGCTGAAGAAAACAGATGAAGAATTTTAATAACCCTATTTTTCAGGTTCTGTAAGATACGTTAGGTCATTGGATTGTTCAGTTTATAAGGTGAAAGAAGCTTGTATTTAGTATTTGTATGTTGGATCGACCTAAATGCAGTGTATCAAGGCATTGTACCATACCAGTTCTCAGCTTTGTTGCTGTGCAGGTTAATTAGTAATCACAGAACTATCAGATTTGGTATCTCAAGTTGACATATGTCTTGCTGGAAAGTGGTTAATGCTTTATCAGCTGAAAGTCAGCCTATGGGTGTCCTACCCATTTACTTGCTGTGTATCAGCTGGCTGTATTTCTCTGAAGGATGAACAATTTGTATACTAACCTTTTCCTTTTAGTATGAAGAGGCCTATAAGAGTTACTTAACACAGAACTCTTTCAGAGACAGAGTGGTCCTTAAATTTTCTTGTAATCTAGAACAATGGTGCAGCTGAAAGCTTTGATTTCTGTAGAGTTTTCCAACAACAAGGTTGGATGGTTGTTGTATCCTGATCTCGAACATAAGCATCGCAAGTAGTGACATGAGTTGCATAATGAAGTGGGCTGGTACAAAGACCTGTGGAGGTGGAAGTGAAGGAGATTATGTAAGATAAATAGCCTTCACGTCGTTAAAAATTTTAACTGGATTCATCTTTTTAACATAAGTCTGTACCATTTACCAAGACATTAGTTCCTGTCAAATTTTACTCTGACTGATAGATTGTTTCTGGCTGATGAAATTCTTGCTGTTCTTTAGAGAAGTGATGGCAAATTGGTTAGGGGATGCAAGCAATCTTCTGAGCCAGTCAGATTTTCTGGCTTCTAGGGCTTAATTAAACATTAGGCCAGGCTTGTGAGTAATCCAGAGTCCTGGTAATGCCACCTCAGGAACATCTGTAGTATAACTGTTGGCTTCAGCCAAACTCCTGGATGAGATGGATTCATACCTCAAAAGCTACTGCTACGACTTGCACTAACTGACAGGGGCTACAGTGACCTGAAGCTGACTGGTGGTGTGAAATGTGGAGATGCTAAATAAATGAGTGCTTTACCAGCCTTCCAGGTCAAGGCTGAGGCTTTTTGATAAAGCAGAATGGGAATGCAACTGCAGATGTTGATAGCTGCTAAGTGTAATGTAGGTCAGTCACCTGGCTTCTTTTGTGAGGGTTCATTTGTCTGAGTATTTTGAAGGTCAGTGTACTCTAAGTCGCTGAAGGCTGCTGCTGAGAATTACCAACTCACAGCTGAGTAGAGGACATTATTACCTTAAGTAGAATCATTGGCCAGTTACTGAATATTCGCCTCTCCTATGACAAAGCACATTGTGAAATGTCTCACCACTAGCCGTAGCCTGTCTTGAAGCAGCAAAACAGACTAGTCTAAAACACCTCGACATTGGTGACTGCACTATAGTAACTTAAGAATGTTTTGTGTTTGCTTTTATTTTCCTTTTCTATCTAGGCTTTGGGGATCTTTGTGGTCAGAGATTTTTTGAAATCCTGGGAGTTTTAGATTAGACTATGAAAGCGCATACAGAATTTCTTTTAAGCTAGCCAAAAAGTAAAACACATATGATAATTTTCAGCATTTAAAAAGAAGTAGGAGTAAATAAGTCTTCTTTCCCTTTTTAAAAATGCATAATAACTTAAAATCGATGTATTTTAATATGCTATCCCTTTTGCTCCTTATGAAATACAGGGCTAGAGAGGAGGACCACAAAGAGCTGTTAGTGCTTAGCAGTTAGTTATTCCTTAGCAGATCACAGCACCTTCCTTGAAGGCCTTGCCATTTTTTATCCCACCACGGTGGACTTTGGCTGTCTGTTGCCTTTTCTTGCTGACTGAGGCTTCTGCTTTTTCCAGCTGAGTAAGTCAGCCCGCTCTGATTTTAGAGCAATGTGTACTCTGGGCAAAATACTTGAATGAACTACATTGTTTGTAACCATCTTCTCATCACGTATTTTCACAAAGCCATGTCAAAGCTGCGAATGATACGTTTATTCTGTGTTTTTAGAAAGGAGCTGGATGTTGAAATGGCCATATTTGCAACATCACTGTCTTGCAGGGGAAAAAATTGGACTTGAGAAGGTCATGTTGAAGTGGTACTGAAAAAACAGCTGACAGTTTCTTGAAAGCATCAAGGCATGGATTGCTGCAGTATGTCCTGGAAAAAATTGCTTTGCTAGCCAATGTTCTGTGTGTGCATTAACTACGCAAGGTTAGGTGTTTAAACAAAATTCATCTGGAAGAGGCAGTTCACATTTTTTAATTGAAAATTTTATATGGAGATGCAGAGATCTTTTAAGGCTTTAACACTACATTAACTGTTATCATTATTTAGGAAGCATGGGAAGGATTTAAACTTTAAGGAAATTATTCCATCTTATAGAGGCATTTCTTCACCTGATTTTTTTTTTTTTTAAACTGGACAATGTTTTTAACATTGACTGAAAAGAAAATGGGATCAAAACTTTGAAAAAGAGGGTATAGTCTGTTTGGCTCTATTTTCAGGTGATGCTAGGATGTCTGTCCCACTTACTGTCAAGCCTCATTACTGAATTTTCCAAAAATTGATACTTTGTACTTTAAGGTCTTGCCATTTTCAGATAAACATTATGTAAAAAAATCAGATTTTATGCCGCTTAAAATAAATTATTAATTCTTTCAACCTATTCTGTGTGTCTCTTTAAATCTTGTTAAAATGAACTTCAAAGCTGGTAAGTTATATCCACCCAAGTTATTCTTCCTAGTACTTTGTGACTTTCAATTCTAACTTCTGGCTTTAGCTCTGAAAAGAAAGCATAAAGGCTTTAGATCTCATCTGATTCCTGCAGGGAGGGAAGGAGGCAGAAAAGTTTAGCTCCGAGGTGATTTTTTTTTTTTCCTTGCTTATGCTCAAATAACTTCAGTGTTCTTGCCTGAACTTGAAATTATCATCAGTTCATTTCAGTATTGGACAGATATCAGGCACAGGAAACATTAACTTGAGGAGATGGAGCTTCTGATCATTAGAAATGGATTCAAATTGTCTACTACCCTGAACTATAAATCAAGAAGGTGTACAAATGGAATGTCCCTGTCTTTATGGCTGCCAGCCTAGGAGTGTTAGTGTTAGTTTCATCCCTTGGGAGATCGTAGAGTGGGGTTGCTGTGCTCTGTGGTTTGTACCCCAGGAGATGGCGCCCATGGTTTGGTTTTCAAATGGAGCCCTTACACAGCAAATCAGATTGTCTTGCTTGAATTCTATTTAAAGCACTTTCAATATTTCTCATTTTAAAATATCCTGCCTAAAAAGGTCCTTAGCTTGGGGTCTCCTCATGATTTGGTTATATTCCTCTTCCCTCCCCCTAAAAGCATCTTGTAAAAAGTCCCATCATTATTAAGCCCTGAGTTTTTCTCTTTAAAGGTACAATGGACTTTTATGCAGGTTGATAAACTCAGGAGACTGGTTAAGCAAGACAGGTTAGCATCAACTGTTTAATACCACAGTTTTATTTCACACCTTGAATCATCATTTGGTTTTCTACGAAATTGGATAGTATTTCCAAAGAAATAACAGTTTATTGTAACAACTACGAGAATCTGTGTTGCCAGCGTATACATAAATATTAATGGGTTGGATTTTTGTAGTACTTAGCTAGATAAAAGTACTTTCTATGAATAAATAGTACCTGTGATTCTTGACCTTCTTTCTTTTCATGCATCCAGCACTGTACTGAAGTACTGTGCATAAGAATACTATGTACTTCTTCTTTGATTGATTTTTTTAAATAGTAAACTCAACATTAGCTTCAGCTTTCCATATTCTTAGTGCATGAGATGTTTTCATTTTACATCTTGAATGCTCTCTCAGCTGGTGCTTGATTTCTGCCTGCTGATGTACTTTTAGTCTTGAGTTTGCACATGTATTCCCTTTCACTGAATAACTTATACTTGCCTTTTTCCCACATTGTCCTGAAAGATCACCCCACTGTGACCGCCCGTGGCTGTTGCCATCCTGGCCCACAGGTAAGGTGATGTTTTTTGTTTTCTTTCTTCCTCCTCTTTAGAAGACAGGTATGAAAGAAATCCAGCTGTCTCACTGTGGGTGCAGACTGGACTTCAAAAGGGGATTTGCTGTGGTTTTTTTACTGTTTCAGAGTTCCAGCATCACCTATGGGTGACCTGAATCCATCGTGGTGGTGTCAGCCTGGGTACCTGTTGAGAAACCTCGCACTGGCAGAATGGATCAAGGAAAACCTCCAGGACTTTCCATGGGATGTCATCAAGTTGTGCATGCTTTGAGTTTGCTGACAACAGAAACATTGCCAATGCAGCTCCCTCAGGTAAATCTCTACCTGATTGAGTGGGCTTTGCAGGATTGTTTACGTACAGACTTGGCTGTAGACCACGTGGAATTACACAGGATCTGTGCTTACAGGGACCTAATGTAGGCCTGATGACTGTGCAAACACACAACAGAAGACTGTGCAAAGCCATATCAAAATATCCACTGTTTTATAGAAGTATTTTCCTCTCTCATTTTGCCCTTCTCAGTCGTTTTACTTTCCTCTTCTGAAAAGTCAGGGTCACTGTGTATTAAAGATTACTAGATTTAGGCCTATAATGTCTTATACTATTGCTGCTAATATTGAGGAAATTCTGCCAGTCAACATCTGTGTGGATGAAGTGAAATTGAGTACTTTTTCCGTGTGCACTTCCAGATTGACGAAGTACGAGAAAAGCACGCAAATATGCCCCACCCTGTGCTGCTTAACAGGCCAGCAACATCCTGGGAGCTAGACTCACTGGCTTTACAGGTTTTCTAGCTTATCAGTGGAAAGTAATCATTGCTTGCCTCTTGACTTTCGTCATACGATCTGTTTTTGCGTATCTGGGGGAAAGGTGTTAACATTTTGATATACCCACAAGAGAAGCATCTAGAAGTTGTCATTATCTTATTTGGTTTCATAAATACGTTCAAGATATACTAGGGGGAAAAAAAAGTCATTGTATTAAAATATACATTTAAATCCTTCTCCACATTACTCTTCATTATACCAAAAGTTGGAATGCTGAGCTTCTGCCTGAATTGTTAGCACAGGTGCATGGCAAAGCATGTCTGAGTTATGATGGCTTAAAGATCTGCTCTTCCACAGTGCCACCTCTGTCATCCGTGTGCTTGTTCTTATCTCTTTCAAGTCTTGGTAAATTAGCTAACTTAAATGTCAGTTGCATAATTTATGTAGGTGCCTTAGTTTTTCTAGTCCTTGTGACCTCTACAGGCAAAGATTCGATACACTATCCTTTCTCTGCCTTACAAAGTCTGCCTCCATTTTTAATCATTACTGTTTTTTAACTCATCCTAGCACAATTAAATTTTAATCATTTGTCTGATGTGGATGAGCTGAGAACATGAAAATTAAATATCTTACAAGGACAAGAATGACTTTTGCTAATTCGTTAACTAAGTGGGGTGGCTGCAGAAAATACTTCTGGAGATACAGCAGATAACTAGGCAAGTGGCAACTTTCTCTCTTGTAATTTCAGTGTTAGCAAATGTGTATAAACTTTCTCTAAGGACTGTGGATTTTGTGATGACAAGAGGAACACATAAGCACTGTGTACATACATTCACCTCTTGCATTTACTGTCTGCAAGAGTCATTAGTTTTCTGTGCTGCTGATCACCAATGAGTCTTACAGCCTCACAAGCATGAAGAGTGAAGATTAATGTTTTGAAAGCTTTTCCTCTAAGCTTTCAAATTACAAAATGAATGTTTACAGAATAAAAACAGAAATGATACTTCAGATGTGTTTTGCATCCCACATCTTTGCTTAATTACTAAAGATAGTACAGTATCACATTTCTTTTGCAGACACAAAGCTGAGATACCTGATGTAAAACATTTCAACGTTTCCTGGACCTTTGGTATTTAAAATCCCCTCAGCTATGAAACGTTACTTGAGCTTTGGTAGGCAACAAACCACTAATTGAGTTGACTGGTTTTGTAGCATGTATGGATGTAGTTCAGTAGTAGTTTAGGCAGCAGTGAAAGTGTGAAGTAACCTGCTGTATTTTTCTTGTAGGTAAAGGACACAAATTTGCAGTTATCCAGTAGACACTGATTGCTGATGATGGGGTTTTTTTCACAGTAATTTGTTGAGATGGTGACAGAGCTCCTAGGGGCTTAAAAATTTTATACATGAACTCTGTGACCAACCATGCTTATAGAATACATTTATTTCAGAATAAAATTATCCTGAGTCCTAGTTAATTTTCCTTGCTTTAATGAAAGTAGAAGTTTTTTTCATTTGCCTACAACAAACTGTAGTGTTTGGAGATTAAAGACATTATTTTCACTTCAAAGGCTGGTAATACACTTTTCAATAGTTTCAATCATTTATCAGCAAGGATTTAATTTTCTGATGTGCTATCTTGCAGGATAACAGTTCCTGCAGAAATAATAGCATATTTGGAAAAGTAACCCAGAAGAGTGTTGTCCTTAACTTTCTCTTGCCCATTTATAAATCCTTTTTGTCCTAGGTTTTCATCTGTCCCATGCTACCGCTTTAATTATTTGCATGCCTCGGTTTTATTTGATGTTGCTTTTTATTTGCAAACTCCAGTACATTTGAAAATAACCAACAAAAATTACTCCCTCAGGTTTTACTTGCAGTTTATAGGATATTGTAATATCCCACCTGCAGATGAAGACATCTATCAGGAGCAGCATGTTGGAAAGACGAAGTTTTAGAAACAGAAAAGCAAGCCTGTGATGTGGGGCTCCTTGTGGGCAATGTTTTTAACTCTCGTTATCTGCTGCAGACTAGTAAACATGCTCAGCCGGCACTGTGCTGTAGTTTCACAGATCTTACATCTGCCCTAGGAGGCTGGGGAGCAGGAGAGAAGCAGGGGTGCAAGCAGTGCCAGCTTTTTTGGTGGGGTGATGGCAACCAAGACTGACCAAGTTACCCCATTAGGAAGAAAACATTCAGGTGTTAAACACTTTGCTTGCATCCTTGGTAGGGCCCACACCTAGAAAAGACAAACCAAGGGCTTGGTCTTGTGGGCTGGTGTCTATTAGTAGAACTTCTGTCATCCTGGTGCTGTGGTACTGGTTGGAAGAAGTAGGATGAGGCTCAACTGGTCTGAACAGTAAAAACACTAGGCATATCCTTACTGTTGCTCTCTACCACTACCTGAAAGGAGGTTGGAGTGGGACAGCATCTTTTCCCTGAGGGCAAAGGACCAGAGGAAATGGCTGTAAGTTGTACAAGGGGATGCTTAGGCTGGATATTAGGAAGAATTTCTTCAAACAAAAGTTTCTTCAAAACAGCATCCTGGGGTGGATCAGAAGGGGGGTGGTTAACGGATTGAGAGAGGTTCTTCTTCCCCTCTACTCTGCACTAGTGAGACCACATCTGGAGTATTGTGTCCAGTTCTGGGCCTCTCAGTTCAAGAAGGACACGGAGGTGCTTGAAGGTGTCCAGCGTAGAGCAACAAAGATGATAAAGGACGTAGGACACCTCCTTTATGAGGAAAGGCTGAGGGAGCTGGATCTCTAGCTTGGAGAAGAGCAGACTGAGGGGTGACTTCATTAATGTTTTTAAATATGTGAAGAGTGGCTGTCAGGGTGATGGAGCCAGGCTCTTCTCAATGTCATCTAGTGATAGGACAAGGGGCAATGGGTGCAAGCTGGAACATAGGAGTTTCCATGTAAATATGAGAAGGAACTTCACAGTGAGAGTAACAGAGCATTTCAGCACGCTGCCCAGGGGGTTGTGGAGTCTCCTTCTCTGGAGACGTTTAAAACCTGCCTGGATGTGTTCCTGTGCAACATGGTCTAGGTGATCCTGCTGTGGCAGGTGGATTGGACTAGATGATCTTTCCAGGTCCCTTCGGATCCCTAATGATTCTATGATTCCATGATTATATGATTCTTTCTACATTCTTTGTGCTTTCCCAGAGTATTGCTTACAGCTATTCGTTACATTTGCTGCAGTCTGCTGTGAATACACGACATATCACATTATTTGTCTGTAGGAGGATAACCAGTATCAGAAACAGAAATTGCATCCCAAACCTTAAGTTTTTGCTGCAGTGGCAATCTAGAAAGGAAAGATACACAGACAGAGCCTTAACACCTGTGAAGATGTGACTGTTGTAAGAACTAATTTTACTGCAAATCTCTGCATTCCTATTATTCTGAGATGTGCATCTGATGTGCACTTACAAGCACAAGCAACTGCAATACTAAACTGAATGAATTGAACCACTGCTGTTCTCAGTTCAACTATAGCAATACTTTGTGCACCCCTGATTCTGTAGATTACAGTAGCTCTTCTGTCTTCTTCAACATCTCTTCCTTGCAAGAAAGCCGGGGAAGAAGAGTTTGTCCTTCGAATGCATTCTTACAAATGCACTTTTTATTTATCATCACTCTACTCCTATCTTTCACAACTACATGTTATAATTTGAATTTGATTCAGTTAAAATGCTGTCCCTAAGAAACCAATTGGTCACTTCTGTTTTCTTGAGGTGAGATTTTCAATCTGTATCTCTAAACTTTTCAAAAATAGAAGCAATCAATGTATTTGCATGTGATCCATATTATTGGCAACAGGAATAGGCTATGGGAGGCACAAAAGATAAACCCTCCACAATATTTGAATGAACATTTCAATAAAAAGGCCTGAGAAAGAATCACATTATAAATCTGGGTTAGCCACCGCCTCTTGTAATCACCACTCCACACTTAACCATGGCGCTATTCCAAACACAAATACTCTGGCAAGACCTAATGCATTACCTTATAAAAAACCAGTTCCTGAAAAGAGTTGTGAACACTTACTCTCCATTGTGGTGAAAGTTGTCGTACTGCAGAAATAGGGAAGCATAAATGGTCTCGGTCAGCAGAGAATAGATTGCAATCATGATGAGAAGTACTGCCAGCTTCAGGACAGAGTTAAGACGAAGAAAGACTGCACAAGTCACCATTGCCAGCACACCAGTGAACACAAAATACTGCAGAGAAAACATCAGCAATTACTTTTCGTGACCAGTGACTAGATATTAACTGTGCAAATATCTGCATAAATGTACATCAAGTGATCAGAGGTATAAAAAAAATTACTTAAGATTTCAATGCTCAGGTACCATTTTTAGGGCACAGGGCATTTTAAGAAGAAGGGATTTGCTAATAAGAATGTTTTGGGTTGGAAAGGACCTTAAAGATCGTTGTGTTTCAACCCTCCTCGCCAGGGGCAGGCACATCTTTAACTCCATCAGGTTGCTCAGAGACTCATCCAATCTGACATTGAATATTTCCCTTTCCCATGCTACTTGAAGGGAGAACCCCCACAGGCTTGTGTGGGTTTTTATTTATAAGTTTTACATTTTTTAATATTGCTGGTCTTGCTTTGTTACATTAATCCCTTAAAATGTGATGCCTGGGAGATTTATTCATCTCTCATTTTCTAGTATCTTCGTTGTGTCATTTTTTTCAATGATCAGTCATCTGTCAAATGCAATCCATGCTGCTGATACTGGATGTAGAGAAACAATCATGGCCATGAGCTGTTCAGATTCAAAATAGCAACGTCAACACTCACAGCCCAAATGTGGTTTACATTAACGCCTATCATGCAGCTTTAGGAGAGACAGCAATCATTCTCCTGTATATAGTTTTCCTTTGGCGCAGTTCCTTCCTAGGAACTGCTTCCCTGCAGTGTGCAGCACACTGCTGGCAGTATCATGACACCACCATATGATTGTCTAAGCAACATATTCTTTTATTTACACATGAGAAACTCATTGATTTTTTTTTTTTTGCCTGCTTGCTCACCACAGAGAAGATTTCTTCTCCTCTAAAAGCAAATTTAAAATAAGCACAGTAGAATGACTGCTGGTTTTGCTACACAATGCCATCTCCACGAGCTTTACAAGAATTGAATGGTATGTTTTAGTGCACTGGGTTCAGTCAATCATTTCTGGATGTGTTTCCAATATAAAGGTTCTGTATGAAGTTCAAAGGTTGAAACTTGGTTGTGATGCCCCATTAGACCTTAAGATTATTTTCTTTTGTAACCCGCCTTTGCATTTTCTGTCTGCAAAGGTTCAGCCTTCCAGTGCGGTTGTGGCACCTAACCGCAGCACCAGTCCCACAGGCCACTGATTCCAGGGAGCTGTGGCTATGTAACCTCTTTGGATCTGTGTCCCAGATACAAAAGGATCCTCAGAAATACCTCAGGACAGGAACAGATATCCGTGAACGATGCAGATGAATTGAACGTCTGGTTTTTCAGGGCTACTGGTTTGTCAAAATCACACCATAGCTGCGAAGAAAACAAAATCAGAGCTCTGTTACACACTGGTAACTAACTGCTTCTGTAGCTGGGTGCCAGTTAGGCGCCAAGGACTATATGGACAGTAAGAAGGCAGAGTGTGGAGATGACATGGAAAAGGGGGAGCTTTCATGCTACAGACATTCAGTGTCTCAGTGGATTTCCTATCATCTCTTGTTGCCAAAGGGGAAAGATGCGGTCTTCTGGGAGTTTCAAAGGACTGATGTTGGACTGTAAATCATTACATTCTAAAGACATTTATACTGTAAAAATTATATATATATATGTAGAAGATTATAGAATATAGAAATAGAGGCAAAACTATTAAATTTGGAGCAAATGATTAAATTTGCTATGAAGGGTGTTACTCTTCCAGACATAACATGAAACCCCATGGCATCATGCAGAACTGGCTTGTGCCATAACATCAGATGGTGCTGGTACTGCAACTGCGGTAGGATGGAAGGGAATGAACATTTATTCAGGATGTGGTGGATTTGGGAAGGTAATACTGCCTTCTTCTGTAATGGCCTGCAATCATTTCAATGGTATTTCTAACCACGTGTATTAAATATAAACAAAAGAGCAGTGTTGAACTGCAATATATTGTGGTCTTAAAACACAGGAAAAGAATCATTAGTGGTTTCATATTTTGACAGTTAAAGCAGATGGAGTCTCTTGCCACATATATTAATCCAATCTGGATGTTTATACTTGGTCATTTCATCATCCCTCTCTGTACAGGATAATTCCCTTGTCTTTCTTTCCAACAGAATTAGAAAGTTTGTTTAGTGATGCCAATTCCTTATAATTAAATTCTAACAAATTTTGAACTTGGGACTCTCTTGTTTGCCCTTTCAGCAATTCAGTCATCTCTGCAATGCAGCAACATTGTCTAGGTGTCCGTGCAGTCCTCGGTGACAACAGTTAATGGCATCTTCTGAAAGCCTGTGAGGAAAACAGTAGCTCTGCAGGGCAGAGACCCATGAGAACAACTCTGGGTGTCTTTTAAGAAAACCTCCAGGATCACAAACTTCATTCTAATTCTGTAACAATAAGAATGCACTTGATCTAAAGAACCACAAGACTCATCTTCCCTCCTGGTGAAATCAAAGCTTTGTGGCTCTTAGAAAGCAGCTGAGTTTCAGTCCCATCCAGCTGGGTGCATTTGAATTCAGTGGGCAAATACAGCTGTGAAGCAGAGCTGCAATACCTGTTCTTAAAGGCATGCAGGTCCCTCCGGAGAAAACTTCTTATTATGACAGAATTTTGACATAGTAAATAATCTGTTTATATGACTGTTGCCATTTCCTGTAGAGTCAGGACTCAGTGACTCAAGCCAGTGCCAATAAATATATGCAATAAAAGTAACTGCTTACTGATGGATAGGAATCCACTGGCATAGCAGTAGAAATAATTGTATTTCTTGTGACTGTTTTTGTATTAACTGTCTCAGAAGACTGCAGTGGAAAAACCCCCAGGAAAGTCAGAGGAAAACTCTGTGATCATCATATCCGTAGTGAATTAGATATTGATAGCCCATCATTTTTTTCAAAAGCAAGATTAATTCCACCAGAATGTTTCCTGACAGATATTTATCAAACATGCTTTAAAAAACCTCTCTAAATTCTACAACACTCCTCAGTGATCTATACTATAATGTACAATTGTCATTAGCTTCAGGAAGTTTTCTGCCCTATTGAACTTCCTGCCATTTACTGTATTTAGATTTACTCTGCAAGGACAGCAATCAGTGACTATATTCTTCTTCCTCTGACTAACTCTTTTATCAGTGACTGCATGGCATCACTAAAAAAACCCACACAGATGCTGTGTCCTTGTGCATTGGTAACTTGAATTCAGTCACTCCTATCCGTTAGCAAAAGAGAAGGCAAAACCTTAAAACATTTGAATTCAGAATACTTGCTCCTACTATATAAATGTAATTATCACTAATTGTTGCTATCGTGTTGGCATAATTGCTTTTGGTATTACTGTCATTAAATGCTTTCCTAGTGTCATCTAGAAAACAGTAATTTTGTACAAAGAACAAAGTTCAGGTGAAAACACAGTGCCATATTCACAGCCAAAAGTGCCCTACAAGAGGAAAGAGTGATGAAAAGCTGCTTTTAATCACTCAGTGAGATATTTCCTTTCTTATTGGCTCAGGTGGGCTTCACACCTGCCAGGCTGTCTGACATGATAATCTGTGTAATTCACACAAAGCCGTCTGAAGACATCAGTATAACTTGGGCTTTGTTGAATGTGCGTACAAGAACCTACTCTGTTACCCTGTGTCATTTCATGATATCAATCACCATTGTTTTGTCTGACCACAGCTGCTAAGCAAAGCTCTGTGCATGCCTCTCGTCACAGATACGCTGAAAAACTGCTCTAGGTTTGTCACCCTGTAGAGCCCTACTGGAGATGCACAAGTTAGGAGCCAAATCACACCAAATTCCCTGTGTGGGCAGTGGAGAGAGAAGAATCTCATTATTTGGATCTGTATGACAAAAAGAAATCTTAGGGGATGCCTATTTTTCTTCACTGTCTATAAAGACAGCCAGGAGTGACTGAGACCATGGCTTGGTACTTTAATATCCATAAACATGACTTGGATTGGCAGTGTTTAAGGAAGTGTATCACCATGTCAGAAAATTACAAGTGGTCCTCAAAGGGCAGTTATAAGAGGGTTTTAAAAACAGGTTATACTTACGAAGGAGAAAACATTAGGTATTTCAGAAATGCACAGTTTCAGCGACAGACTGAATTTCCTGAAGCTATTTGCCTTTTATATTTAAATCACTGCTGGCTTATAAACACATAGTTAGCAAGTCCTGTGGCAAGCTTCATCATATAATATTCCCTGCTTCCCTATAAGCTTACAATATTGATGATGGCTCCAAGGAAATTTATCAGAATGGACGCAAATATAATGACATTCCTGGCCAGGTAGGTCTCGTTAATCCAGCAGCAAGTTTTCCGAAGCATTAAGGGTAAACATTTGTAATCCTCTGCTGTAGTGATTAACACAAGGGCGGAGTGCAGCATAATCAGAATAGAAAACTGAATGACCATTGGTACCACCCTGGGAAGAAAAAGAACAGGAGAACTCAGCATTAAATCTCAACACAGTGACACTGCTAATAAAAATACATGTGCAAACAGTTAAGATTAGGAAAAATCAATTGTCATAAATCTGAGACAATTAGCCAACCCAGAGAAAGCAAAGATTTGTTCATGTTCTATAGATCTGCCATTGCTGCACGTGGTTTCTTGCTGACAAACTGCTACTGAAGCAACAAGCCAGGGACATTGCTCCCAGTGCCTGTCTATATAGACACTGAGCGGCAACAACGTCCTTTCTTGTGGGACTGAGTTCTCCCTTAGGTTTCTATCCAGCCTGTAGGATCCTGACGCTACTTACCTGTGAGTTGGTGCCCACTCCAGAGCAGTGTGGGGGCAGTTTGTTTGAGTGTTATTTTGTACACAGCACAAGGCACGTGTCTGAAACTCATTCTCTCTTCAGGATAACAGGTTATAAAATTAGTCTGATTTCTGGTCAAAGTCAGGATATAGTAATTACAGAACCACAAGATTCCCCTCATTTTGATTTGTAGTAGATCAAATGAAGCTAAGAATCTCCCTGGTTTCTAAAAAAGCAGAAGGACTGTTCTACTGTTTTCATGGAAGCCCTTTAAAATATGGGGCAGATAAAAAGGTGCTCTGTGGTTCAAATGTTTTTAAATAAAAATAGTCCATTTGGGATACCCTATGCAGTTTGTTGTTGCAAATGTGACAATAAAATATTGTTAAGTATTTACATAGGTAGTTCAATTGTTTGGAATAAACTAGCCCTCCTGGACATGTTCTTGTGTGACCTGATCTGGGGCATCCTGCTGTGGCAGGGGGATTGGACTGGATGATCTTTTGTGGTCCCTTCCAATCCCTAGTGTTCTGTTGTTCTGTGAGTTATGGGTGTGAGCTGGAAAACAGGAGGTTCCGTATAAATCAGAAGGGACTTCTTCCCAGTGAGGGTGACAGAGCCCTGGAGCAGGCTGCCCAGGGGGGTTGTAGAGTCTCCTTCTCTGGAGACGTTTAAAACCCACCTGGACTTGGTCTAGGTGATCCTGCTGTGGCAGAGGGACTGGACTAGATGATCTTTCGAGGTCACTTCCAGTCCCTGGTGTTCTGTGATTCTATGATTAGAAAACATAATTCTGGCTCAACTTGCATTTGTTGCTTCCTTAAATCTGGGACCTGAAATCAATCAACTGCAAGGGAAATGCAGCAAATTGCTTCACTTTGCTGAGAAAACTCTCAGCACTTCACAAGTCATGGTTGTGTCCCCATTTGTGCCACTCATTGCCCTTCTGTATCTGTTTTCCCAATGATCAAACCCATGCAAAATACAAGTAGATCTAATGCTCCTGTAAACCTGTCCTCTTTTCATTCTGCTCTCCCTTTTCCATTCATTTTTGCCTTTTTGGTGTATGGAGAATGATTAATCTTGAGGTATTGAGTTAAGTAATCAAACCTTTATAACCTGGTTGTACATTACAGTGATTGAACCACCATATCCTACAGACAGAAATCTTTGTAATAGGACTGTCAGGGTGGTCCCTGAGAGAATTCTGCAATCCCAGGTGTCTGAATGTAAGGATAAGCTGTACACTGGTAATTACCCTTCTGTAAACATACGGTTTGTCTTACTGTAAAGAGAATCCACTACACAACACTCCTCTCTTTTCTTTTTGGGTAGAGTGCAATGCTATTTGTACACTTGTGCCCTAGAGCAAGACAAATCTAAGAGCATAAGGTCAAACAGAATTGAAAACAACACAGCTTTTCTTGCCTTGTTTTTCCGTAGGTCAGACAGATCCACTTCCTGAATCTGAATGGGCTATACCTCAACCTACCTGAAACTTTCCTTAATTTCAGGCTATTCAGATTTGGCTTTACAAGAGGAAATTCTAAACTCAGGCAGTTCTGAATTTAAATCTACCAGTTAAGCCTATTAACTAATGTTTAACTCTAAACACATTTCAGGACTAAGCTAACAGGTATTTAACCAACAGGAAGAGGAAATCATGCTGAGATAATGGCAGGTGGCAGTACATGGACATAGCAGGAGAAACTTGAGAATCAGCCTATGTGGGAGATGGCATTGCTTAGCTCTGGCCAGGTTTGCAACTGATGGATAGAGTCCAAAATGCTTGCACCAAGGAGACAAAAAAGATGCACTGTGTACTTTAGGTGAAAACTGTGAGTACATCTTCCTCACATCAATCATGTTCGTTGAAAATACCCTGAGAACACAGCATATGTGAAGGTGAAAAATCTCAGAACAATTAATAACAATACAGCTATGGTTTGTATCTATTGCTCCTATTCTCTGAACCCCCAAATTAATGAGACTTGACAGGAATAAAATGTACTGTAGGTTCATAGAAAACCAGTCAAGGGAGTTAAGAGAGCTCATCAAGAGAGCTCTCTTGTTTAGGACCTCACTGCTCAGTAGTGTCTTAGGTTTATTCAGCTCCACAGATTGACCTGTTCTCCAACTGCTGTACTTTGAACCTGGGATATAGACACTGAGATATATTTTTGTGAGATTAATTTCTTGTTCCATACACTGCAGCAGTATTCTGCAATAGTCTTCTTGCTTTCCAAAGCAAAATGAGCAAGGTTGTCTTTGAACTGATAGCTTCTATCTACATCTTAGATATATATAGAGATCCTATATAGACAGACGTACCAAATCAGTCCGGCAAACCTAGCGTGACCCAGCTCTAAATGATGCTAAATTAAAGTATTCAAAAAGATTAGGGTCAAGCCACAAGAGGTCAGACCTGAGGACACTACACAAGTTCTTATTTTGGACTGTCAAACTCTACTGTCTCACTCTATGTAAGATCCAGTACTGCTTAACTAAAACACTTTAAAAGAGCATCTAGTGACCCAAGCCTGGGTCATCAACCCAAAATGCAGCATAACCTGATTAGGTGCCTGAGAAACCATGGCCTTGTATTTGTTCGTAACAACTACATTGGCAACAAAGATTCTTCCATTGTAGGTCTTCTGTTGAACATCAATATCCTTGTTCCAAGACCGATTGACATAAAACCATAACTGAAGTCTGCACACCCATGGCCTTCTAGAGGCTCAGACCAGTGTCTGCACTGAAGTTTTGTTGGCAGCACAGGATCCAGTGCCGCAGAAGGCACAGCCAAGGGTAGCGGAGTAGGAACAAAGAGCCATAGTACTCCGCTAACTGAAGAGTGTTACAGAGTCACAGACATTAGGGATTGAAACTGACCTTGAAAGATCATCCAGTCCAATACCCCTGCCACAGCAGGATCACCCATATCAAATCACACAGGAACGTGGCCAGGCAGGTTTTAAACATCTCCAGAGAAGATGACTCCACAACTCCCCTGGGCAGCCCATTCCAGTGCTTTGTCACCCTCACTGGGAAGAAGCTCCTTCTCACATTGATGTGGAACCTCCCATGTTACACATATTCCATGAACTTCTCCCAAAACTTCTCCCAGAACGAGAACACCTGGGTTGTACATCCTCTTATTCAAGAAGAGATTGAAGGTCAAATGCTTTTCGATCTAGGGGTTCCCTTACTATCAAGACGAAATTAAATTATTGAAAGGGAGCTTTTGCCTTCCCTCTTTCGCATGTACGATCACAAAGGAAGAGCTGAGTCAGAAGGAGCACTGAGATCATTTACAGAGGATGTTTAATGAATAACTGGCTTTTCTGCTATCCCAAGAATAACCCAGCGAAAATCTGACGGAAATAAGAGTAGTTCAGCAGTCCACTCTGGTATGATCCTACATGAGCATAGAGAAATTCATTGTGGGAAATTAATCAAATTCCCAGGCCTCTTGGATGGAGAAGATGAATCACTGCAAGGTTGGCAATATGACTTAATGGTTTCGTACATGATAATTACAGCAGAAATCTGGCATTAATTTATGTCACTTACAGCAATTTTCCCAACTCAATATTTCAAAGAATGAAAATGATTTCAAATACTTTTAAATTCAGTGATGTGTTTGCCCTGTCAAGGAAAAGTATGAATGGATCAAATATTTATCCTGTGGGAGACAGGTATAAACCGAGATAAAATTCTGAACTCCCGATAGATGAAATAATAGAAAGATGATTCCACACAGACTAAAGAAACCTAACAGTGAAGCTCCTCGTAGATTCTTAGTAGGATATGTTTAGTGATGATTGAAATAATGTCTTCTTTCACTGAATTTCCAGAAATCCCCACAAGATTCAGCTCAGGAAAATATTCAAATATGTACTTAAGCAAATACAAATTCCATCATTGTTCAACGGGTCTCTGAAGCGTTCATTAAAACACACTCACATGTGTTGTTAGGAAATGAGTAGGCTACTATGAGGACTGCGAATTACTGTTTGCCAGTTGTTCCAGGGCAATGATGTCCATGTTCTTGCACTGTGGTAGGTTACTTCTCTGATACCTACTGGAGGCATAACAGATGAGCAGGGAGTTTGACCAGGTGGCCAAGAAGGCCAAGGGCATCCTGGTCTGGATCAGGAACAGTGTAACCAGCAGGAGTAGGGAGGGGATGGTGCCCCCCTGTACTCTGCACTTGTGAGACCGCACGTCCAGTACTGGGTCCAGTTTTGGGTGCCACAGCATCAGGAGGCCACTGAGGGGCTGGAGCAGGGCCAGAGAATGGCAACAAGGCTGGGGAGAGGTGTGGAAAACAAGCACTATGAAGAGCAGCTGAGGGAATTGGAGCTATTTAGTCTAGAGAAGAGGAGGCTGAGAGTAGACCTTATTGCTCTCTACAACTACCTCAGAGGAGGTTGCAGTGAGGCTGGTGCTGGTCTCTTTTCCCAAATTTCTAATGACAGGATGAGTGGAAATGGCCTCAAGTTGTGTCAGGGGAGGTTTAGGTTGGATCTTAGGAAGAATTTATTTCCTGAGAGAGTGGTTGGGCACTGGAACAGGCTGCCCACAGAGCTGGTGGAGTCACCGTCCCTGGAGGTGTTTTTTAAGTAGATAGAGCACTTGAGGCCTTGGTCTAGGGGTTAGGGAGCTGTTGGGCTGAGGGCTGGACTTGCTGATCCGGGAGGTCTTTTCCAGCCATAATGATTCTATGATTCTACGATCTCCATGACTCTCTGAATCCAAATCCTGCCTAACTTTGTAATAGCTTGTTCATGTGCTCACAGCTTTAACTGGTTTTAGAACTGTAATTCTGGAAATATGAATACTTGAAGTTTATTTCCTCATTTAATAAGTGTAATATTTAAACCTTCTAACTCAGTCCCTCATTCTATTATTTTAGGGTTGCGCGTCTGTGGAAGTCTGCTCACAAAGTGTTCTGAAGTGCAGGATAAAATTCAAGATGAGAAACCAGAAAGTAACAGAGCTGCAGGCAACCTGCTTATGTGACTCCTTCTCCTTGAATTTCAGTGGCACTAGACACCTTCATGAGAATTAACAGAGCTGAATATGAGCAGAGAGAAAAATGTTCTTTACTGGTATAGCAACGATTGATATAGCAGCAGAAATCTTTTTGGAAAACAGGTTCCATTATAAGATCCACAAACCTTCTCATACATGTTGGGAAAAGTAAAAAGAAGTGAAGAAGTTTGGATGTGTAGTGGGAGGAAAACTTCACAACAGCAAACAAACTTACTGCTGTCAGAGCAATACAGCACATAAGGAACAGCAGAAGGTCAGATGCTATTCCGGGTACTTTCTCAACTGAGAACTATGAAATACATGGAGTACCACAGCTCAGAGTGCTGTGATCTGCCTCCACCTAACCATAATTTTGGTATTTAGTCACAAACACGGTGAACTAGGTGTTCCAGAGATGATTAGAGGAATATTGCTGGATGACTGTAACACAAGAAATATCTTCTCATAAAGATAACTGGACTTGCAAGGTCACTCTACAGGCAACTACAGTGTAAGGTTCATCTGAAAGTTAGGAACCATCTGCAAAAATGTTCATCTGGGCATTTCCACTTCAGCACTTGGTCTGCCAAACACCAAATGGGACTGTGCTCTAGCGGAAGTCATGGGCTTCAGTCTGCTGGGTTTACTGTGATGCCAGAAAACTGACCTCAGTCCTTGTACACACTCTTGTGTCGTCACTATTAAATATTAGACAAAAATGCCAACTGATGGGTTTGACTGTGTGAAACACATGCACACAGAGGCCAGTTTCATCACCTTGACAGGAAGTTGCTTGGTCAGTCCCAGAAAAAAGCAGAAGCTAGAAAAGATCTACCAGACCACCCTTTTTTCTCATTAATGGCACATGAGTGCTGTCCACAGCTGGGCAATCCCTCTCTTCATCAATAAAGCTCAGAAGTACAATTTTCTTATGCAGCATGTGAGAAGCAAACCCAAACAATCTGTGATTCCCAAGGTGGTTATCTGTCACTTAGCAAAGAGGCACCACTGTTCTAAGTCCGGATCATGTTCTACTCCAACACTAGAAGCATCAGACCATACTGTGCCAAACATCTGCGTAAGACCATCATGTCAGGAGATGCTGCTGCCTCACCTGAAAACACATAGCTGTAGACAATGTGATACAGAAGTAATTAATATTGGGTATAAATTAAAAAATATTTCAAAAATGTCTGGAAACCAAGTAGATTTTATTAGTTCACTCCATGCCAACCCTAGAGATGATATCCCACAGTTTCCCCAAAAGCACCATCAGATATGTAGAGATATATTTCGATTTTACCTGGAAGAAGGAAGTAAGCTCTGGATAGCGGTGATAAATACCAGAACAATAAATGCACACACCAAGTTTGACTTGAATACTTCATCCCGCATCTGAGAATACTAGAATAAAAACAACACAGAAGAGTAAACTTGCTGTTAACACATGCAGTAGTTTCATAGAGATTGATGCATATAAGAGACTTTGGGAAAATTAGCTGAAGGAGCTAATAAATCAATAAACCTGAATTTTTTTTTTAAATAAAACAAAAAAATAAATCATTAAGAAGCTGGTCAAATACTTTATGCAAACGAGCAAATCTCTGCAATTTGCAATGCAAAGCTCATTTACTTGATTCCCTTTTATTTGAAAAAAGGGTCCTCTGAGTAGAATACTAAATCTTAATAAAATACTTAATAACCAGTGGAACCATGTGCTTCATCACATGACGACAAGCCCTGAAGTCATCTATGACTCTGTGTGCAAGGTGTTATGGAGACATTGTCAGGTTTGTCGAATCAAGACCATTCTGTTCTCAATGTAAGAGAGAAAGAAAAAGAACAGTAAAAAAGAAAGCAGGCTGGCCTCAATAGTTTGGGATATTCTGTGACTTTCTTGGATGTGGGTCATGATCTCTGCATCCTAAATCGTCCTGAGACTGTGCATAAACTTGATAATACACGCAAACTTCAAGGAGAAGACAAGGCTATTGTTATGTAGAAGACCATTTGAGATGCATTATTATGATTTATTGCTGATGTATTTTCCTCCAGCATATCAAACCACAGACGCAGTGAGCAGTTCCCCCTTTTATGGGAGTCACCCAGAGAAAGATTACCAGATACATCAGTGAATCACAGTGGATATTTAAAGTGGAAATATTACCCAAGTCCTCAGCTGGTATTTATGTCTGCTAATTCAGTTAAGCTCAAATCGGTTACAGCAGATGAAGATTGAGCCATAGACATATTTTTGTAAATCTCTTTATCTTATACTAATGCCACTACGTTTCCTTCACCTAATAAAGAATGCCACAGACGCCTGGCCCACTCACGTTTCCTACTCTGAACAATAAATCAAAATGATTTGATCTCTTGAAGTTTTGATAGAGCTGTGAGTTACATGTGCGGATCAAAAGAAAATCAAAGAGACATCAGACCTCAGACTATTTCCTTGGCAATCTGGAAGGAAGGCAAACCTACAGAGCACTGGAATTGACAAAAATTCAAACACATTAAGCAAGGTACCAGAAGCATACATTGAGAGTTCAGCTAATAGCTGGGTTTTATAGCTAATCTGCTTTTGAAGTAAGATTCTATCTAGACGTAGATTACATTCACACACACAGTATCACAGTATTACCAAGGTTGGAAGAGACCTCATAGATCATCAAGTCCAACCCGTTGGATCTTTGGTAGGGCCTTCATCTCATCTGGTCAAAAGAGTGTCCTGAAACAGGAAAAAGCTTCTCTCTTTCTTGCTCTCATTTGTTATGAATAAGGGAGGGGCAGGGGTTTTATTTGTTGGTATCCTGCATTCCACCTCTCTTCTGTAGCAGTTGTACCTAACGTCTGCTGTTGGCAGTGTCACTTTGATGTGATTTTTGATGTTGTTTGCAAGCGATTTTCCTTTTTTCTGCTGGGAGCACAAGAGACACTGACTCTGATTTCATGTGCAGCAAAACAAAATTGCATCAGCTCATTTAAATGATGAAGCAGGGCTTCTGGTTGTGGCACACACCAAAAAACCAAAGGGGAAGAAAAAGGGACATTCCTTAATATGCAACATGAAATCCCAACTGATCCACAGGGAAATGATAGCAAATCATAACTGTGTTGAGCTTTATGTCAAAGGATGTCTGCTGAGGTCTAATCGGTAATGAAGCTGTGGTGAGAAATTGTTAGCATCTATGAGGCAGCACAAACAGTAAGTGTAGAACTTCTGTAGCAGTCTACCCATGTTGTCGTGGAGAAGGAATGAAAGGATAGACTTCAACTGGGAGGTGCTTCCATAAGTCTGAGGAAGCACGTAACCAACTAGAGCCACCAGAGTGGTAGTAACCCTTGGCTGTGACATTCCATAGGCCTACCGGCACACGGATTAGTGAAGGCTCATCCTGCTTCCCATGGGGAAGAGAAGCCACTTGACAGTGCTATTGGGAGAGCAGAGCTCCCAGCCAGGGGGACAAGCCTACCTAGCCCAGATAGGTAGCTGGTACTGAGCTTGTGTTAGAAAGGCCAAGTTTCCCTGATGAGTAATGTGGACTGCTCAACACCTTTTCCCACTTTTCCCAGGACTCTTTAAAACAGGAGTACCACTAATACAAAGGCTTTACATGTTCACCCAGAGAAAGTGGTTGTGTACTAAAGAGGAAGAGTTTTTGATCTTCTCACTGCTGTTTGACCCAGAAGAGACCTTTTTCTTTTCTTAAGGTAAATGGTGTTTGTGATACTGGAAAAGCTTCTGCAGCACAGGGGAGGGACAGAAGAATAAGCATCAGGAAGCCCAAGGTAGGAGATGAAATGAAAGAAGTCCTGAGAGAAGATCAAAGGGTAGACACTGATTCAGCAGCGGACCAGTGACTGAAAAGATGCTGAACAGGGCCAGAGCTTTCTCAGTGTTTCTTGCAGACCTTCTTGCCATTGGACATTTCTGAGCTGAAGGAAAGAGGTGAGACCCATAACTGCAAGGACACAGCATTGAGGAAGGGCAAAATTTTTTTCCTATTTATTTCATTTCTATTTATCTTGCCCATTAGAAATTCTGAAACAGAGAAACTCAGTTATATAGGTCTAATATTTGACATTAAACCCCTTGTACTGTGAATCTCAAAGCCTTTTTGAACTTTTCAGTATGCTTACCTCAAGGAAAATATATAGACACTTCACCTCTAAGACCAGTCTGAATTATGATCCCAGCAGAAGACTTCAAATATCTTTACACAAATCTTTACATCATAAATCTTCCTTAACAAAACCCCTGCCAGCATGTAAAATTCCATTCCTTCTTACTATGCTTTATCCTGTATGAATATACATGGTACTGCCAGGACAAGGGGTAATGGCTTTAAACCAAGAGGGTAGATTTAGATAAGATGAAATGAAGAAATTCCTCCCTGTGAGGGTGCTGAAGCACTGGAACAGGTTGCTAAGAGATGCTGTGGATGCTCCATCTCTGGAAGGTTTCAAGGCCAGGCTGGGTGGAGCTTTGGACAACGTGGTCTAGTAAGAAGTGTCCCTGCCCATAGCAGGTAGGGTAGAACACACTTATCTTTAAGTTCTCTTCCAACCGAAACCATTCTATAATTCCATGATGATATTTCCATGTTGCTCCTACTAACGCAGAGCATCGTGATGGTGTATTCTAATTACTGGAAATAATCTGAAGTAGAATTTTCCTTATGAACTATTTTATTTTTGGAAATGCTCACTGCATTTTCAAGGTACCGTTAGAAGTTTTCTCCTGTGATGAGTATCTAGCTCTGTCTACCTATATGCGGTTTGTGAAAATAATCTCTAGTAAGATTGAGAATGAATTTGTCTTTAATTGAGATGTCAAGTACTAATTAGTGAACTATAGGTTAGTAATGAAAAATCCATTTGGGTAAAAAATCTGCAAAATATACCAGGAGGGGGATCATCCACAAATCCTCTGAGAACTTTTACAATACTCGTACTGCAGTAAACATCCTGCCTCAGGGAGATAATCCATTTGCCAACGCAACAGCTGCTGCTTGCTGTGGAACCTACATTTAACCTATCACCAAGAAGGACACAGAGCAACAAGATAAAAGAGGATGGGAAGATGCACTAACTGCTGTGACAGCAAAGCATTGTAAAGGAGGAGCTGTGCTGGTTCCTGTGGTAGTTTTGGGCATGCAGAGTCCAGAATTTATTTCCTTTTTAACCTTTTGAAACAGCACTTTCACTGCTCGTGTTATCAGAGTATCACAGTATCACAGTAATACTAGGGTTGGAAGGGACCTAATAGATCATCAAGTCCAACCCTTACCACAGAGCTCTACTGTCTGCAATTGTTTGACAATGAAAACACTTAGGCTGTCTAAACCAACACCCAGCATGACATTTTAGATGTATTCAAACCATCCTAAATGATTTATGATCCCATAGCATGGTAGTTGTGCAGGAGGGAGAAATACAGTTTATTGTTCCTAGGGTTACTCACTACTCTGTGGTTTGAGGTCCAGAGTGTTAACACAATTCTCACCAAACAAGGTTAACAAAACAATTCTTGACCCGGATCTCAGATACGAGTACTGGTTGTTCTGACTCCTGAATAATTGTGAAGTCTGGAGCGATAAGTACTTACAGGTAAAAGAAATAAGTATGAGGCAGGTACCAGTGCTGCCTGAAATTGTGATGGCTAAATGTGAGAGGATGAGATTTTACACGAGAGGAGTTACTTTACTTCAGAGCTACCTCTGACTTGAAGCTGCCACTGGTCTGTCCAGGTAAGTGGCACCAAATGAACCCAGCAAGGTGAGATGGGAGGTGCACAAACATTAGCTGCCTGCTTGATCAGCAGCACTGCAGGGAGCAGCTTGAGGTGCTGATGTAGAAGGTCAAGTAAGCAGTTGCAAAACGTTAATGTCTAGAGTAAAACATAATTCCAGCCTGAAAGATTAGGGTTGGAAAGAGCAGAGAGAAAAGGTTTCTGAAATAGCTTTATGAGATTCTAATTTAAATCTGATTTGTTTTGTTTCCTAAATAGAAATGAAGAAGAGATAAAGTGATGGCAATACAAAATAGACAAAATAGCTGCTTGCTAAAATAAACCAGTTCACAGGCTATTTTTCTTACTACTGCCTGCAGACTATACTTTCACACTAAGGCTACTGGGTCAAACCTACAAACAAGGTGCGAAGAGACATCTCCCACTCTGTCCCACAAGATATTGTGTCAGCCTGTAATGAAGACGTCACTGTTTCATCTTTCCTTTATCCACATAATCCCTTTTCACCCCTGCTTCTGAGCAGTGTCTCTTTCCTACAGCCCACATTCAGACCTCATTTTTAATCTCAGATTTCCATTTCTCCAGGTCCCTGTCAGCTCTGCGTAACGATAGCACTGGAAGAAACATCTGCTGTTGCAGTAGTGGCTAATTCAGCTTTGGGGATTCTACCTGGTGTCTCAGAATCATAAATATCCTCATGGAGATGTTGAATCTTTTCACCTTTTAAAACTAATCTTTTCTCCTCCTGTAGGATCGCCAGTAAAACAAGGGCTTATGTATATTTCAAGCAGGATTTTTGTTTTCCTGTAGTTTTCACTGAGCTCTCACCACTGATACCACCTGAGGACTCATCTCCTACAAGACAAGAAAAAAAGCTTGTTTTCCTGTGGAGGTTAAACTGACGATGAAAGTGGCCACCACTACTTTTCTTTCTTTTCAGACTGAGTGCATGTCCTGCCACAGAGCTGTAACACAAAGCCAAATAAATCAGCTGTGATCTCTACAACTGCCCCACGTCACCAGTTTGCAAGGAGAATTTTCCCGTGGCCTTATCTTTTTTAACTGATAACTTACATCTGCAGATAGTCTGAAACAGAAATTAGTGACATCATACTGCTGTTGAGAACAGCAAAGGCATGAACAATATTTACTTCAATGTTGAAAAATGGTGTTTAAAAGAAAGAGTTGAGAAATTAGTTTTGACTTGAAATAAAAATTGCAGCTGCCTAGAAGACATCAGATGGATCCTATGACTAAATGAAAGAAGCATATCTACATCAACACAGATTCCTTAATAGAGGCATTCTATTCATTAGTATGCTCAATCCCCATTTGTGTCAAAGCAACTTGTCATCTGATGGAAAACTGCTTGTACTAGACTAGCGAGAAAAACGTGGCACATGGCCATTGTTTTCAGAAGTGGAGCTGGCTCAGGGTAGGCATTTTCCAACAATGACATGATCGTTGCAGCATTAAAACACCTCCATCATGACGTGGTCTGTTACAACCTCTAACTCGGTCCAACTTTTGAAAACTGAAACAAAATGAAAAAGGAAACCAGAAAACAAACAAGGCAGGCTAGTACCTACAGCTTCTCTACTTCAGTGGACATTGAGTACAATTTGAGTTGTGAGTAACGCAGCTACTAAGACCCAGCTACCTTATGCTCCAGGCTGGAGTCTTTAAACATCAGTGAAAAAGGCTTGATATGCTCTCTTCTCAATTTATCGCCACTCCGTAAGTCGATGGTGTGCTCTATTCGCTTGTTAATTTCCTCAGGCCCAGACTGGACATGCAAAGCTTGTGCAAGATGGTTTGGAAGCAGATTTATTGAATTTCTTGTTAGGGCAGCCAGAGTCTAGGGGAAAGCACATGCAAACAGAATAAACCTGCTGGTCCCCTTGGGTTAAAAATGCAATGTTTTAGATCATGTTGCATTGCAAACCATTACAGCATTCCATGCAATTCATTCAATGAAATCTCTAGAAGTTTAAAATAAGAAGTCTGTTCCGCTAAACACATACAGTACAGAAAGGGGAGTACTTTGATGGACTCTTTTGTGCAGACTGGGAGGTTAACTCCTTCACTGAATGCTGGTATTCTATTCCTCTTTCCAAATTCTGCTAATGAATTATTAGAGCTGCATGATGGGGGCACACACCAGAATCGCAGAAGGGTATCTATACTCCACGGTGTGTTTTAACAACTCAGAACAGAAGCTACAGAAAACAGAATTCAGGATACAGAAATAATAATGTCTTGATCTTAAAGTTACTGGATGTGTGTAGTTAAGGAACAGATCAGTTAGGCAGGAGTGAAGAAGGTGACATTTCTGAATACTTCAGCATGTTTCTTTCAGATACTATGTTCTTCTTCACTACTGATATATTTCAGCCAGTCTAGATTACAGTTACTCCATGTGATTTAATTTAACTGTAATTCACACTATTATTGTCTCAAATACATTAATCCTTTGGCATTTCATTGACTAATCAAAATTAAAAAAGAAAATTCTTTTGAACAGCTTTGCAAAGGAAGGCTAGTGTAGAGAATATGAAGGATGCTTCACTTTCAGTATAGAGGTAGAGTACATCGGTTTGCTATCATAAGCTCAATAACTCAGCCCAGTTTCATGGTATCACTTCATGAAACAAACCACAGTGAAGCACTTTCTCACTTGGATGGAAAAATAAATTCTAATACCTGTGATATTCCCAAGGGTTAGAGACATGTTAATGAATGAAAAGAATATAAACCTTCATACATCGCAGCATAACACATCTCAGAATCATTATGGACAAGACACACAGTTCTGCTCGAGAAAAGTTATCCCATAATGGTCCTTGTTGGAAAAATCTTCAGCTCTGTGTCCTACTGGGCATTGTTTGGAACAGGAGTTTGGGATGCATTTATCACTAGATTTGTCTGAAAATTATATGGGGTGATTTAATTTGTTCCTATTCAAAGGATAGCTAGCAATTACATTCTAATCAATCTTTCACAGGGCACTCAACCATAGGGTGCCCCCCCCCCGCAAACTCCAACTGTTAACTTTCTTTGCAGCCCTAGAATGAAGTTCAAGGACTCTGTAGTTATAGAAAGCATTTTGTTCTCTCGTATTTCATTATTTGGCGAGTAACTTAAAAGCTCAACAGACAGGCAGCAAAGGGTATAAGGACTGAAATAATCTGTCCATTGAAGGGAAAAGCAATACTCCTGTTCGTTTTAGCAGAGAAACAACTTCAGTAGAGGAGGTTTGTCAAACTGCTGTCAAATCTCTCCATTTTCCCTCAGAAAATAAGTACAATCAACATTTAGAAGGAAAAAAAAGGAAACTTCATACTAAAATTGCTCTTCTCATACTAAAGGTTCAGATAGCTTTGAAGCTAAGGTAGAAAATCCATGGTTAGAGCCAAATTGCAGGTAAACAATCTATTGAATCGGCTGAATGATAACTACATACATTAAGGCACCACTTGCCTCTTTTAAATTGAGCTACACAGAAAACGTATCAGTTTATGGTGGCTGAAATCTTACAAGAGGGTCTGAAGTCATTGTAAGAGGATAAGATCACGTCAGATTCCTCAATTCATATTTGCCTCCACAATGTCTCCACTGAAAGTGAGCCTGGATAAGGTCCCTGATGGTTTTGTTAGCCGTTGTGTTTTATTTACTTGAGGAGAATGATCTCAGTTCATTATACTAAGTGGCTAAATTTAGTTTCAAATTGCATTTTAATATTTGATTAATATGAATAACTGTCTTCTTGCCGAATGTATGAAGTGGTTTACAATTCATGGTACAGGAACATAACACAGTATCACCACTATGACAATGGTGCCAGAAGTCTTGGTGCTAAAACAGACTCAGAAGATGCATTTATTTTCAGAGGATAAAAAATAAATTCTTATTTGGGTTTAGAGGTTTTCACAGACTCACAGAACACCAGGGATTGGAAGAGACTTAGAAAGATCTAGTCCACAGCAGGACCACCTAGACCAAGTCACACAGGAACATATCCAGATGGGTTTTAAATGTCTTCAGAGAAGGAGACTCCACAACTCCCCTGGGCAGCCTGTTCCAGTGCTCTGTAACCCTCACTGTGAAGACATTCCTTCTGATATTTATATGGAACATCCTGTGTTCCAGCTTGCACACATTGCCCCTTGTCCTATCGCTAGATGACACTGAGAAGAGCCTAGCTCCATCCTCCTGACACCCACCCCTCAAATATTTATAGACATTAATGAGGTCTAAATTCCTGTCCCAGAACCCTTTTTCCCTTCTGAGATAAACCTCTCCCATGTGGACCTGCAAGATCTGGTGTATTAAAGAACCAGTCTTTATCAAAGAACCCAAAGCCCTGCCTGTAACACCAGTCCCGCAGCCAGGCATTAATGGACTGAGTCCTTCTATTCCAGCCCGTGTCCTCACCCCAAAATGGAAATAATGAGGAAAATACTATTTGTTCTCCAGACTCTTTTACCAAACATCTCAAGGCCTTATAGTGTTTCTTCATTCCCCTCAGGCTACAGAAAACAGCTTCCTCCCCACCTGTCTGGAAGATCAGCAGTGGGGTACAGTCAGCTGATCTCACCAGGTTAGGGAGCATCCTAGTGATATCCCTCATTCGGGCTCCAGGTAAACTGCAGACTTCTCTATGATGATGGTCAACTCTGCATATTGGATCCTCAGTCCCTTTCAGGAGCGAGTTTCCAATAACTAGGACCCTTCTCTTCTTTGTGGAGGAGGTCATCATATTACTGGAAGATTTCCCGGATTTATGTGACCTTGCTAGGAACTCTGGCATGGGTTGCTTGTCCTGTATATCCTTATCAGACTGACTGTCTTCCAGTAGAGGCTTATACTGATTACTCAGTGGCAACCGAGAAAGTGAGGCAAGCAAGGGCGTTGCTTGCCTTCTGCCATGGCCCTTCACTTAGCTCCACTCACCCCTTCTACTTGGGCTTCTGTCCTCCATCAGAGAGGTGCAGAATACTTTGGCTCCTTGTTCCTGACTATGATTTGGCTGTTGTCCAGACTGGCTCCACCAGTCTACCTCTATTTTAGCCTCTCCAATTCTCCTGAGCCTTTCTACTT
>JAOXOE010000001.1:70309710-70319896 GCA_028565055.1 Phoeniculus purpureus
CAGATGGCTCTCCAGCCACACCTCCCCAAGCCTGTAGCATTGCATGGGGTTGTTGTGGCCCAAGTGCAGGACCTGGCGCTTGGCCTTATTGAAGCTCGCACCATTAATATTGGCCCATTGCTCCAATCTATCCGAGTCTCTCTGAAAAGCTCCCTACCCTCTTGGAACACTCCCACCTAACTTGATGTCATCTGCAAACTTACTAATGGTACTCTCTTATGTCCTTGTTGAGATCAATCATCAATAAAGATGTTAAACAGAGATGGTCCCAACACCGAGCCCTGAGGCACACCACTTGTGACAGGCTGGCAGATGAATTTAACTCCGTTAACCACCACTCTTTGGGCTTAGTTCTATACCTGGGTTGATACATGGAGAAATGGATAGTGGGGAATGTTGTCTTCTGTGTGTTGTTTCAGTGTTTAGTAGTAGTCTTGGTCAATCTGACAGCATAAAAACTCTTTTAACTTCCCACCCTGGAAACTCAACCCGGTATCTGAAAATGAATCTGTGTTCCTGCATGCCTCTGTGTTCTCCTGTGTAATAAAGATTTTTATAGTGGAACTTGGTTAACAGTTGTACTGATGTATGAGGCACAGGCTAAGCCAGTTCATTTCCCAGAGCTGCTGCCTCTACAGTATTAGCCAGGTTAAAGAGTCAAATGTGCATGTTTGAGAACATGGTAGAGAAATAAGTGAGTCAGACAGCAGGATGGAGAACGCTGCTGCTTTAGAAAAAGAAAAGATATTTTAAAAGTCATATCTTATTCCACCTGAGAATCATACATTCTTTTTAAAGATCCTTGCCATATTTTAAAGTTAAAATCTTAGACTAAAACAGACTACTCTTATTTTTAATGAATCAAACATATTATTGTGACATTGCTTAACAGCCTCTTTTTTTATTTCACCCCCAGACACATAGTCCTTCCTGGCACAATGAGTGGAAAGCTGCTTTCCGTTTGTGCCCTTGAACTCTCCTGTATAATTCCAAGAAATACTCTGATGATGACAAGCAAATTCTTCTCCTTGATAGTATTCTAAATAGGTCAGGTGGAATAAGGAGCAAAGGCTTTCTGTCTCTTACATTCCTTTTATTAATCACCTTGTTTGTGGTTTGAGACCTGAGGTCACCTGCACACATTCCTGTGGCTGCTTAAGATGGCACGGACCAGTGGGCAGCTGCTTGACTTCACACCTTTCCCCCAGAGATGTGGCACAGCTTTTCTAGCAGGGAATACAACCAGGATAGCCAAATTCCAGTCCTTGTGCTTGACATAACTGGGCTTGTGTTTTGTTTTTTCCTCCTGATCTCTTCCCTCTCTCCCCTTGCCTGCAGCAGTAGATTCATGTTTGCCATCCATATAGCAGCAACCCTGTAGGTGTGCAAAAGTATGTGGCTGTTTCTGGGCAGAAAGAGAGGAAACAGGGGTGGGAGCTGCTGTGGCAGATGGGGAAGAGGTAGATCAAGGGAGTTAAAGGATGGGTAGATGCAGGGACCAGTCTTTTCAGCTCCTCAAGCTGAAACATCCCAGATTGGCAATGAAATACTGTAGCAGCATGTGTTAAACACAATCTGATGGTGCTGCAAATCCAGTCCTGAAGAACAAGTTGTGGCATTTTTATTACAGAGGTCATGCCTCAAGTATAGGGAGTCCATAGTTGGTTTTCCAAGGTGTGTGCTAGTGTATCTCTCCATATCTAACAATCTTGGCTAATCCAGTGATTGCTGTGTGTGAACATAGGGGTTGTGGGTAGTTTCCTAGTTTCCAGGAGGGAGAGTCTGCTTTCACAGCCATGAATTTGCCTTACACAGCGAGGTGGGGATTCCCATGAAATCATGTTTGTTGACTTTGAAGTTTTGGGAAGCTTGATCATTTCACCCTTGCTGTGTATGGACAGAGAAAATACAAGAAAAATCATGCTTCTCCGCTTTAATTTTGTAGGATGTTTTAAGATGACAGCTGGAAAATACCATATAAGCCTTAGGTGTCCCGCTTGAAGAAAAGCACTAAGCAACCATAAGTAAGCCTTTCCTGAAAGCAGGCAGAAAGTGAGGCTGGGAGGACCTTATAATGACCGGCCCTGCTGTGTGGGTACAGCAGTGCTGCTGGCAACAGCCTCTTCTGAGGAGAACTGATAAACCTGGTGTGTCATGAACGTCCTGTCTTCAGCTGTCCTTCTCGTAGCTCTTCAGCCTTTGAAAAACCTTGGCTAACTTATGTGTATCTCCAAAACTAGCATCTTGACAGAGGAGGAGGGTAAAAAACCTACTCACAAGAGTGAATGATAGGAGGAGAAAAGTACAGATATCAGACCAGCCTTCTCAAAATTCTGATTTGGCTCACTGCTGTCCTCCAAACTTCTTTTTTTCCCACCTGTCTCTGAAATGTAGCCTTTTTCAAAGTTAATCACTGCTTTCAAAAGCTTCCTGAACACTGGCAGAGCAGCCGTGGCCCTTGATTTTATATCTCCAGTGCAATTTGAAATCTATGGTCCTACTTAAATTTGAGATCGAGGTTCAGGTCTTTGGTGCAAAGGAAAACCTTTTAATAAAGGTTGAAATGCAGAAGCAAGACCAAATTTCTCCTGAAAGGCTTTTTCTTGCTGCTGAAGGGCAAGACCAAGGTGGTGTCTTTGGCAAAAGAGATATTACCTGAAAAAAATCATGAGGTTAGAGATACCTTCTGGTTCTAACTCAAGAACATTAAGAGTGGGCTCTGCTGGAGTTTGCAACGTGGCTTTGGATTGTTCCTGTTATTTCCAAATGGCACTGAACACAGGCAGTGACTCACAATGTAAAAGATTGTATAGCATGAGGAAATTGTAAAGATTAGTCAGTTTACTTCTTACATTTACTTACGCATTTGCGCAGAGCCACGCTGTCTTAAAACCGGTTTAGTCTTACTGCAGTCGGAGCATTGTTGCTTTAGTTTCGAAACAGGTTTTGGTTTTCCTAGCACAGGGCTCCTGAACCTAGAGAAACTGAAAATGCCTTTTTGTTTTTTTCAAAGAAGTTTCTTTGAACCTAATGAACAACAGAGGTAAATAAAAAGGTCCCCTGACAAAATAAATTTGAAGCTAATTTCAGAGAGCAAAACCCTGAAAAAAATTGACATTCTGAATTGTGTGCAGCTTCTAGTTGTAATCGTTCACTAGGTTTAATGCATTAGCATAGGCTGGCTTGTTTCATTACCTTTAAAAAAAACCCCAAAACCAAAGCAAAAAGCCTTTCTTACATATTATATGCTGAATGATCATGTAACAGCATGAGTCCTTTTCTCCTTATTTTTTTCTCCCTAAAAATACCCCACCTCTAAAATATATAGTCTTATGTCAAACAATTTACTACATTCCCTAAGTAGTACTGGTAAACAGAACCCACACAGCAGACACTTAACCTAAGACACTTGAGGTGGATGGTTTGTTGTTTTTCAGTGAGGTTGTTTTCTTTTTTTTTTTTTTTTTTTTTAGAAGAAAGTTTAGCTTCAGGTCAACTGAAATAATTTGACAGTGGTTTTCTTCAGGAATGGAGTGAGACAGGCTGTGGTTAAGCACAAGGGTACAAGTGCACTGTCTGGGGACAGTGAAATCCTTTTTCGCTGTCTGATGGTGTCTGTGACCCTGTATCATGAAATACTTTTGTGCAACCCTTCACCTCCATCCCATTTACTATGGAGCTAGAAGCTGTCTCTTTTCCTCACGTCCTCTTACAGTACCCATAGCTCCATCAACTAGTAGCCATCTGACGTGGCTGGCCATTGCTCCAAAGAATTCAAAGTTTGCAGTGAGAAAGAGATTTACCTTCAGAAGGTGATTGTAAATTCAGTAATGGCATAATGGCATTCACAGATGTATCTCTGAGCGTCAGTCTCAGATAAAGAGAACTTCAGGTGTTTCTCCACTTTCTTTTTAGCAGTTTAGTTACTGAATTAATAGCTCTCTCTCGAACAACTTTAGCCACCACGTTCTCTGGGGAGGGAAGGGTGAGCTCTGGGTGAGATGCTCACTAATTTAGACATGGCACGGAGCTTGGATATAGCACGTTTCTAAAACAAGGTTGTGTGGGCACTGGGATTCCTCATGAGCCATGCAGTTAGATATGAGGGTTGGTCCCAGTGGCATTCAGTTTATAGTCTCCCAGTCTCATCAGTGCTGTAGTGTAATTAGCAGAAAATTGATGAATTTAATTCCTGTACACCTAGTAACAGGTGTAAACATGCTTTCAAATTTAACAAGAGCCTTGTGTGTACTTAAGTGCAAATAGCTGATGTCTCCCATATTCGTTCTTGAATTTCAGGGTGTATTTGTAGTGGTTTTTTAATCTTCCATTTATCTAGGTACTCATTAGTCTTTCGATTCAAGAACACTGAAAAAGGCTAATGAAGACAGCAGTTGGCTCACATGCAACCTCTGTTTTGTGAAAGGTGTTGCTCCTAGGGATCTCTGTAGCAATCACAAATCTATTAAGACTGTCAAAAGTTTTCCTCAGTCTTCTCAAAGCAGTTCAAGCTTTTCAGTGGTAATTATCAGGTCAGATTATTCTAGACCTCTAGAATGTTGTTGTTACTAAACTTCCTGTAACTAGTACAGATTTTCCGTAAACCCCAGTGCCTAGAACAGGGTGTGACTTCAGCTGGAGCTGGTTCGTGTGAACTAGAGGGCTGCTTCACACCTAAATTTTTGTCAGCTATAGGGAAGACAGACTCATATCTGGGAAGACAAAAAAGGTTAATCTTTTCTGAAAAGGCAATGAGACAAAATTGCTACGATTCACGTAGCTCTAAGATAAGCAAGTAATAGCTCCTGTTCAACAGCAAAGCATGTTCATGTAGCATGAATAGGATGGATGTGTTGTATGATAAATCTAGGCACAGCAAATAAATTTCAGCTTGCAAAATAAGATACCACATGAGACGGTGTGTGCAGGAAGAATGCTAATGTTTAGGAAACTGAAGGCATTGGCAGAAAGGAAAGCGCAGAAATGAGGAATAGATATTTTGGTTTGTTACCAGGATTGATTTGCTGACTGGTTTTTTTTTTGTCTTTAAACCGTAATAGCCTTCCCTTATTGTCAGGATGATAATATATATAAAGCACTTCCTGTAATATTTCTCTTCAAAATGACTATTCATCAGTCTCCGTGTCAGATGCTCATATTTCAAGTCACAATGTAGTTTAGCAAGTTTATGCTTTAGAGCAATCAGTCATCTTAGCGTTTGTGTTTTTAATACAAGTCTCGACTACAGATGCGTGCTGTGCTATTAAGCATGGATAGATTCGTTAATCCAGACAGCACTTTGTGATCTTCTCGCAAAGAGAGAGATTATTGCTTTTCAGAGAGCAAAAAAAGTAAAGGTATTTCTCCCAGTCTGTCACTGTGGGCCAAGGTTGAGGGCAAAAAGCTGTTGGGCTTTCTCACACCTGCACTGTGCCCAGAAAGTGTCCAGGGATAGGTGGCTGGGGGAGAGAGGGAATGTAAAGGTAGTATAGAAATGGGGTCAAATCCCAAGTCCTGACACCAGCTAGGAGTGTGATGAGGGGAATGACAGCAACTGCAGACATGCTTTGGTGGGCTTCATCTGCTGCAACCTGAGAAGCCTCCGTTTACCACTTGTTTTGCTTACACCGAAACCTATAAACACGTTAATTTCTGCAAGGAACTTCTGCTGTTGTGAAAGCGGTCATTATCTTTGGTGATACAATTGACCTCCTGGGTTTGGCCAAGTTTTCATACTGCAATAAATCGCCTTCCTCTACGTCCCCAGTGTGACGTTGCAGTGAAACATGGGCACCACCTGCTGAACAAACTGCATTAGAAAATCATTAATCTCTGTTCCATTTTTCTTTCTCACATCTCTTACCTAGGCTGCATGGTTAAACCCTTCTGATGACTATAGCAGGAGTTTTTTTTCAGGGTAGTAGTAGACTAGTGTGTTTTCTCTGGTAAGGTGACCTCTCTCCGAGCACCACAGGAACTCTTCTCCCAGATTCAGCATAACAAATGGCCCTGCCCTCTTCCTCCTTCTCCACAAAGGTGAAGTACGATACTGTCCAAACTGCAGAGAGTCACTTGACTCTAGGTGGGGCATTTCTTTATTGTCACCAGTGACTGTGCAGCTGTCCAGCCAAAAAGCTGAGTTCTTTCCTGAATATTTCTACCTGTTACTGATGAGGCCACACCTGGAATGCTGTGTCCAGCTCTGGGCTTCTCAGCATGAGAGACATTGAACATACTGGAAAGGGTCCAGTGGAGGGCTAAGAATACATATAAAGGATTGGAGCATCTCTTACATGAGGGAAGGCTGAGTGACCTGGAACTGCTCAGCCTGGAGAAGAGAAGCCTTAGCAGAGATCTCATCAATGTACATAAATACCTGAAGGGAGAGTGTAAAGAGGACTGAGGCAGGCTCTACTAAGTGGTGCCCAGAGACAGGACCAGAAGCAGTGGGCACAAACTGAAACACAGGTTGTGTTTCAAAGGTCACTAGTGGTCCTTTCCAACCTCAACCATTATTTGAAGTTCTGCAGGGCAGTGAGGGTCGGGCTGTCGAGTTCAGGGTCCACTTATGAACACTGAAAAATCAGAGTCACATCCCTGGTCTATTGTACAGACTGACAAAGTTGCCCTTTTTGGTTTCAGTTCAGCAAAATAGTTACTGCTCTGCGAGCAAAAATGAGTCTTCGTGGAAGCTATTTCAGTCTGTGTCTTTCTTCAAGGGCCTCTGCATCTAGCCGCACTTGCGAAGATTCCTTTAAATCATCTTTAAGTTGGATTTTATTTCTGTATCTTAATTGGGACAGACAGATCTACACTACAGCCTAAACTTCTGAGTCTGTGTATTAGAAAGCAGGGAGTGCTACTTCCAAGCAAGACAGAGGGGGGAAAGCGCACAGCAACTCTGTGCTTGAAAAGTTGCTGTGTGCTGTAACATTATTAATTTGTAGACACAAATTGCTGAAATAACCCGGCTGGCAGTCTCTGCCAATAACAACACATACGCTGTGTTTGCCCACAGCTATTATAGTTGCTAGTGTGTTTTCTTCTTCACGTGATGGCTGTAAGCAATTCTTGCCAGATGGGCTGATAATGTAATTAGGAATCATTGTGTTAAATGAGGCAGTATTTAAATTGGCAACTAATTTTCCTATCTATTAACCAGCTTGAAAAAAGATGAGCTGTTACCCAAATGATTTCTAGCTGCTTATCTCTGACAAGAAGTGTAGCACTTTGTGCTGTTTTTTAAGTGCTGTCTAGCAAATTTTCTGTAGGGTTCAATATGTGTGGGACAAATAAGAGAGGGAGCCGCTATAAATTCAGGGGATTTTAGATGGGGTGGACTTTCTACTAAGCCAGTACATGGTGATGTGTGGTAACAGCTCATGAGTACGTAATGGGGTGCTTCCTATATATACGCTCTACATGCGGACAAAAACCCATTTTTAACTTTGTGGTGTTTCAGTGTATGGCATGCTCCATCAAGCAGAATAGGACTATAAGCCCTATTTTAAGTGTTTGTGTGGGAGAAATTATGAAAGCACAGCAGGAAAAGGTTTTTGAACAGCGTATGCATGTTACTGGTGTAGAATGGTTGCTCTCTTTATTGGGAGTGGAAGAGAAAGGAAAAGAAAGGGACACCCTTGGGTCACATTAGGATCCCAGAGAAGATATGGTTGTTTGTAGTTTTCATCTCAAACCCTAACAGAGCCAGCTTCTTTGGTTTGTGGGCTTGTGCAGTAGAAGCTATCTATCACCTGTCATTAAGACTTTGACTGAACCCCAGAGTAAGTATAAGGCTGAGTGAGATTGATTATTACATTTATGGCTCTATATGTGCAAATATTATCACCTTTTTTTCCTCCCCAGACTGTTTTGGCCCAAGCAGGGATGAAGAACCAAATATATTGTTGCAGTTTCTTCTGTCCAGTGGTGAAGTTTTATTGCTGGACCTAAAAGGATCAGACCTGTTACGTTATAAAAAAAAATAACCTATGGATTTTTCTATGGGCTGGTTTTTTAAAGGCGGTGAAGATTATCACTAGCTCAGTGTGGGTTACCCAGGGAATCGCATCAAAAGCGAGCAGCGTGACAAGGTTGCGTGCAAGCCTTAGGGTTCCCACTGGGGAAAGGCTGTGTATGCTAAACCATGCAGAGAGATGTTTCAAAGAAATGAGTTATGCACTTGTGGCCCATGGGATGTGTTTTGTATATTTTTCTGAAAGTTGCCAAAACCTCTTGACCTCAAACTAAGGCAGGAAAGAGAAACTTAGACTGAGTAAGTTGTAGATCCGAGCAGAGTCAATACCTGCCCCTGCTAGAGGATACTAGCAACCTCCACGCCACAAAAATGGAATGATTGCTACGTTTTATCACTTCTACTTGAAAATGTGAAAGAAGTCACTTTCAGAATGCGTGGTGGGATAACTGCAAATTGCTGTTCACCAGGCAGTTAAATGAGGCATGGATAATGCCTGGTGTTGATGACGCTGCATGGACGCCACTTGCTGTAACAGATATGGAATGTGCCTGAACTACAGACAGGTGAAGCTTTGCTGAAAAAGTAATTTCAATATGAAAGTTTTTTGTAACACCGAAATACTGCTATGGAAAGGTAAAAATATTAAAGATGTGCTGGTTAGTTAAATTATTGGAGCAGGATAGCATACAGTGAATGCTATTTGATGTTAGCGCTAAATCAAGCCTTCGAAAGTTTGAGGAATCCTTCAAATATTGACAACGTGTTTGGCTTCCAGTTGAAATAAGTCATTACAACTGTTTGGTGTTTTTTCAGTGTCTTTACCCCTTCAGAGCAGAAAAAATATGTGGCTTAAGCTGGCTTCTGCTTTCAATGTTCATGACTTTCAGGAAATAGGTTTGGGCTTGTTTCTATTTATAAACACAACTTAATGGCATATAGATGGAGTGTCAGATTTCCTCTGCAAGTTTGCTGTGGCAGAGGTGGATGGAACTATCTGCTTACTTTATAGCTAGGGATCTTTATAAAATTCTTGCTATTAATAACAAGGCTATTTCCATATAGGAAATGCACCCAACAAAATAAACTCCAGTCGCAATGCTCAGCAGAGATTTTTATGTCCCACCACTGTGCTAAAGGTGACCTTCAGGGGAAAAGAAAGGGCCTTTTGCATTCATTGTCTGCTTTCTGTTATACAGGTCTGAAATTGAACTTGGAAACCACAATAAAAAAAAGCACCCAAGGCTTTCCTTCTTTCAAAAGCAAAAGGAAAGTAGTTTTTCATTGTTTTTAATGCTGAACATGTGATCTCTCAGTGGTCTTTGGGCAGTTTTTTTCTTCATAGCCTCATTCAGCCATGTCTTTCCAACCCTGGCTTTCACAAAATCTAGCGTCACCTGACAACCTCTAACCAAGCAGGGTGATCACTAAATCAGCTCTCGATGACAGGCAGTGAATCATTTGAGATGACCTTCATAAATCCAGGGAACTTGTTCAACCTGCCTGTGATTTTCCAGCTCTGGGACTTCCTAAGGAGGCAACTGGAAAGGGTGTCACCCCTCACTGTTGATCCTCCTTTGGCATCAGGCTATTCTGTCCCTTTGTCAGAAAGGTGAAGGCACAGAGAAGTATGGCCACTTTCCAGCAGTCACAGCACATAGTTTAGTGAATGAAGTCGAGATGCCATTGATTTTGATTTTTGTTGGTAAAGTAGGTGGTGAAATGCGGAGGCTGGGGAATGAATGCATAATCCTTTGAGAGAGGCCAGGGCTGACCTGTAGAGATGGATCAGGATGGGCAACCCTGGGCCATAGAGTTCCTCCAGTTGCCACCCTGTGACTCACAAGAGGTTGCTCGAAGTTGCCCCAGCTGCAGGCTGGTCACAAGATGAAAGCAGTTCTTAATGAGATGTGAAGGCACCAAAGAAAGTTCAGATTCAAAATGTAGCCAGGAGAGAAACTCAGTAAGTTGTAGCTACCTCAAAATGAGCTGCTAATCACTAGCAGTATTGTGAGGACTACAATAAATCAGTGTCTGCACTGGCAGACTGGATCTCATTATGCGCAAACATGTGGATAGAGAATGTCAGCTTCAATAGCAACCCGTCATGTGAATGCTGCTGTGTCCGAGTGGGCTGGCACTTGCATGCTTAGCCAGCTTTGTGCCAGCTTTGTTTTTTTTGGGGGGGAGGTGGGGAACAGCGGAGTAGGG
>JAOXOE010000001.1:70325934-70352171 GCA_028565055.1 Phoeniculus purpureus
CACAGAACGTTTTCTTTTCTTCATGAAAGCACAAACCTGTAAGTCTGAAAATTCTGGTAATTTTCAAACCACAATAAAAAGATTTTCACATTTTCAGCCAGCTTCTTAGACACAATGAAATTGCTCCATTAATCTTTTCTTAACTGCTTTCAGATTGGTCTGATTGAAACTTAGGTCTTGAAAATCTATTGAAAGAGCAAAGGGCAGATGCAAAAGAATGAGAGTCCTAACAAGAGTTAGCAGAGTGTCACATGACACATACAAATCACATTTGAAACAAAATTTGTTATTTTTTTATTCTATGTACAAATGTTCTGTGAAGTCAACCACACAAACTCTAAGAAACCTTAACAGGTATCTCTACCTTCACTTTTACAAGGTTTGTTTCTCTAGAAGAAAGATTTTAGGAAATTATGTTGGGCATGAATATTTATCCATATAGTTTTCGGGGTACCTCCTAAATCAGACAAATGGTTTTCATCGTGGACCAGATCACCTGGTTCTTACTGGTGAAGAAACTCTCCAGTTTCACCAGAATTTACTCCTAGAAAGAAATTACAGGATCAAGGCACAGTGCAACAGGAAGTCTGAAAGAGTAAACTCTGCTGGCATGACTTTTCTCGCACCAGCTTGCAATCCTTCCTCCAGTGGCATGAAGTCTGAAATGGGGCAACAGTTTCCCAGGCTGCAGGTTCAGCAACTTGAAAGGCACCACATGACTGCAGTGTTTCCAAATAAACATCTTTGTCTAGTCCTGCTTCAGAATAGGCAACAGCAGGGTTGTTGCAAGGCTGTTCATCACCATGTGGATTCAGAGTCCTTTTGGATCTCCTGACATTATCAGAAATAGATCACAAGGCAGTGCTCTTAAAAAGAAAAATCCCTATGTTGAAACATGCTGCCTGGCCCCTCAGTTTCTCTGTGTAGAATAACTGCATTTAAAAGAGAGCACATATTTTACTCTATTCTTACCTATCTTGTAACAATATCTTAAGTACTGTAACTTTGTACCCATCTTCTTTGGCATTTATTCTTTCATTTATAGTCACTCCGAAAGCTGAACAATGTGAGGAAAAGGATGTGAGGAAAAGGCATTTCTGTATTCTGGTGCTGTTTTCTGTCATAAAAGCTTTCTACAGGTATTTGTATAGAGACCACTGTGCAGGATTTGTACCTTAGAGTACAGTTTTGTAGTCATATACAACTTTGACTCCACAAAACAACAAAGCCAGGGTGTATTGTTTACATGAGAACTGTGTACCAGGAAATTAAGGTAGAGAGAAAAGTGAGGATGAGACGGGTTTCGGACAGAGACTGAAATTTTTAAACCGAGAGGGAGACTTCTACATGGTTGTATTCAAGAGACACATTACTCAGAAGAGGGTTGGGAAAGTAGATTTCATATAAAAGATGAAGATGAGGGAATGGAGGTAATCACTCATGCAGACTGGCTAGTGAAATAAAAAGGAGGGACCAAGAGCAGGGAAATGCAGAGTATAATGTCAAGAAGAATTACAGAGCCTGTAGTAAGTGAGCTCCTTAAATCTTTAATGAAGGCAACCTGACTGTTTATTCACATAGCTCACTTTCTATAATTTCAATATTCTCACAGGAGTCAGCACTAATACAGAAACCATCAGAAATGACAGACAGCTGACCCAGAAAAAAAGTATTTTCAGTTGTATTACACAACATGCTGTACTCCAAAACAAAGGCTTCATTAAGAAAGCTGCTCAGATCGGTTCACAGAATCACAAAAAGACACACTCCAAACATTGATGGAAGAGCTGCTGCAGACTGTATTCAGCCATCAAAAGTGCCTCCACATTTCTGACGGCAGAGGGTATTTCAGTCCAATGTAGGAGGGACTACAGGCACCAAGCACTTCTCTCTCAGATATGTTATTAGATATTTTACCAACGCTTTTGTAAAGAAAAGTGATCCATAGAATGTATTGCAAATAGAACAATAGAGAAGTTCCATTTTTCTTGCTAATGGCTTAATTTCCCAGGAGCTGCTTATAGTACTGATATCTCTGCTGATGAATGAGGAGGACATAGCTGGTTAGGCCATCTGCTGTGTACATGGTGTGCAGGGCTAACACATCCCTGAGCATGGCACCCAGGATTCATGTGCTCCTCAAAGCACAGAGTGCCAGAGACTTGGGCACAGAAATACCTTAAACAGTCTGATCCAAAGGAGCACAGTTTTCTGAGGGAAGTCCAGCAGATGTGGAACACTCCCTCTTCCCTGCCAAACCCATCTGTAGAATAGGTCTGTGTACAGAAGAGAAATGAAAGAAACCTGGAGGTCATGGAGCGCAGAAACTTTATTGGATTCAACAAAGAGAAGCACAAAGCCCTGCAGCTGAGGGTGTTATAACCTTGTGCATCAATGCCAACTGAGAAGCAACTTGTTCAGCAGCAGCTGAAAATAGTGTTCTGGTGGACACACCAGGCTGAGCATGGTCTCATCCCAAGTAAAACAAACCATGTGCCTGGCTGCATTGAAGGAACATGGTTAACAGATCAAAAAAAGCTATGAATCTCCTTCTATTCAGCAGTCGTCAGACCACACCTGAATTAGTGCTGAGCTTTGTACACCAATTCAAAAAGGATGCAGAGAAATAACAGGGGCTCCAGTGGAAGAAACAGATGGCCTAGCACCTACAGCAGCTGACAGACCTAAGCTCATTTAAATGGCAAAAGGGGGAATTCAAGATGGTCTAGTAGTCACCAACCATTTGATGAACAGTTTGACAAAGATGACATAGCCAAAATCTTCTCATCAGGAGGGGTTGTGCACACTGGGACAGATCATGCAGGGGAGGTGTGGACTCTTAATCAGAACTTGGCTGGGCAATGCCACAACTGTCCTAACTCAGTGATCATTCTTTTCTGTCGGGGCAGGAGGCTGAACCAGGTGATCTCAAAAGATCCCTTCCAAGCAATGGTTTTCAGTTCTGTGATTCAATTTAATCTTCTAAATGCCAAGATAAATTAAAAATTAAAATTGCATTATGTGGTTATCCTCTGAACAAAGTCATATTTCAGAGATGTTGTGGGTCTGTGTTTTGATAATGCTTGTGGGGAATGGGACTTCATTAAGGGAAGGTGGTTTTTGAAAGAGAAACAAACACACTAGGACAGGCTCCCGTCACAGACCGACTTGTGCAGTGAGAAGGAGCTAATACCAGAGCATTAACAACTAGTAGAGTTCCTCTCAGCTTACCTGAAAGAACATACATCCCTACAAACACTAGTCTTAGCTACAGATGAGGACCTGGTTGGGAACTAATGACAGCATGCCGAGATCTTTGAGGAAGAGCTCTGGGATACTTATGGAAGAGTTGTGAAGAGCAGAGATCTCAAGTTGAAAAGACAGAAAAAGACCTGAGTACTCAATAGAAAAACAATGGAGAAGAATCAGTTTAGCAGAGTGACAGTGAGTTCCACAAGCTGAAACTCAGTAAACACAGATCTTACTCGTATGACAACAAGACCTCTGCAAAATTCACAAGGGGCTTGTCTTAACTGCTTTATTTCTGGTGATCTGATAACAAATGGATTAATTATAATAAATTATACTGTGAAACTTGTTTGTAACAGAATTTTGGGAGAAAAAAGATATTTGGAAAAGTGATTTTGTGTTGGAAGGCATCTTATATGTGAAATGGAGTAATTTGTTTTCCCTGAGGTGGCAGAGATGTGAAACAAGTGCTCACTTCATAAGTCACATAGGATAAATACAGTTTTTCCTTTCTAGTCACAATTTTTTCAAACTTTGAATAATTGAGTAGTAGCAAAGCGGGCTGATGTTAGCACTTATTGCCTGACTTTCCCTGTAAATTCTTATATTTTAACCTTTAAAAAAATACTAGCTTTGATTTGCTGTTGAGGAAGGTGAAAGGATTTGAGAATGGGGGATCTATCTAATCTGACCGTTTCATCCGGCACTAATTACAGTCTCTTGCAGAATGCAGTCAGGGGGTGTTCTCGCAGTGCTAACCTCCAGAAGTTTAACTAGCATGACACAGCTTGAAGTTCTGTCAGCTTATGCTCCTTATTGCAGCACAATGTTTGGCATAAGTGATGGATGAAGGTAATAACTACCACTATTTCTTTTTATTTCCATGTCATTAATATATTGCTTCTTACTGTTAATAAAATATGCACTAAACTTTACAATGTAATACTTCAGTGTCATAAAGTGCCTTTCCATGTGAGTGCATACTATAGGTGCCTATAAGTTAGAAGGGAAAAAGAAGGTGAAAGGCAACCCCACACCAAAAAGAAAGCATGCTGATAATGTAATGAGTAAAGGTTTCCCAAGAACTGATAAGCCCTGATCACTAATGGTCCTCTTGAACCTATGAGAACTGATAAATACAGGACCAATGATAAATCATGCACAGCATTCTTGTCTCTAAATTGGAGAGACATAGATCTGATGGTTGGATGACTCAGTAGATAAGGAATTGGCTGGATGGTTGTACCCAACCTGTTCTGTGGAGAACAGTGACAAAGGGGCAGTACTGAGCCCAGTGACATTTAACATATTTGTTAGTGACATGGACAGTGGCACTGAGTGCACCTTCAGCAAATTTATCAATTAAACGAAGTCTTGTGGTGTGGTTGACATATCAGAGGGAATGAATGTCATCTAGAGGAACCTTGCATTCATGCCAATCTCAGGAAGTTCAATGAGACCAAACGCAAAATCCTGCACCTGAGTTGGGGCAGTCCCAAGCACAAATACAAGCTGAGTGATGAGGTGATTGAGAGCAGCCATGCAGAGTAGGACTTGGAAGCGCTATTTTCCTTCAATAATAACAGCCTGTTTTATCACTAGTAACAACTTCATAAATAAAAAGTATTCTAAGCAATATTAGTTGTGATCTGTGTCTCCCACAACTCACTTCCATAAAAGGGAAAAATTCACAGTGTGAGAATGATGGACAATACATTCCAGTTGCTGAATAACTTCACATAAAAAATAAGATGAAAGGAAAAAAATATATACTTTTTTAGTTGCACTGAGATATGTTGATGGAACCAGGAGTTTTACACAAGGAGAGTATGAAACCATTTCGTAAGTGGGAAAATGAAAAGGGGAGGGGAAGAAGTGAAAAGACTGCACTTCCTAAATAAAGACAGATGGTGCCTGTGGTTTCTACCGTAGGTGTGTTCTTGCTTCCTTGGGTGCATTCGCAATTGCATGCAGTTTGGTCACCATCTGACATGTTCATAAAAAACTGCTTATTGGATTGGCAGAACCACTAATTTCTGTTGGTTTTCTTAAAGACTCCAGAACAACTAGATAATAAAAGAAAAAGAGTCCACGTCAACAGTATGGCTTACTTCTGCAATGTGACTTTTTGGAACTTGGTGAAAAAATACCTCTTCTCCAGCATTCCCACAAACCCATCCTATTGTCTCTCATTTAGCACTGTATTGTGTTCCCATTCATAGTTCAACATATTTTCCCATTCCACAAAAGAAAACCCAGATAATGGAAAAAAGCTACCTGGAACCACAAAGGTCTGGAGAATTGAACATTAACAAGTAACTAGACAGAATGAGAGGTACAACTATGGTTATTTCTTGAGATACAAAATGCATCAGGATGGTTTTTTACAGCAGCAAAATGATCAAACACACATGACAGCTTCTGTGTCATGTAAAGAATCTCTTTATACAAAGCACCTTCATCCAGAAATAGTTGTGTCTGATAACGATTAAAAGAGAGGATTTAAGGCTTGGAGTCTGTATGCACACCATCCTGTCCTGCTCCTCTCTGATCATCCAAAGAGAAAACTCCCAGACTGCAGTCATTGCAACACTTGGTTCATTCTGCACTGGTTTCTTCAGCCCTTCATTTCCTGTGGTTTTAGACCACATCTGTAATGTGGGAGGACAGTATACTTGTTTCTCTCCTTTAAAGTACCGGGCTTGATTCATAAGCTATTTTGTGAGGCTGACAGGAAGGCAACGTCAATTTCTTCAAAACAAACGTCCATCAAATTAATTTTTCTCTCTTTCTCTACCCATTCCTGTATAGCACTGAAAAACCTTATGGAAGATAACAAATCCATGCGTGTTCACAGTTCTGCTCATACTTCAAAGGTATGGCAAAGGTTCCCAGGACCATGGCTGAACAAATCCTTTGTTTCTCGCTAACAATGGCTCAAGAAGGTCATGTGTTCGTAGTCACTTCTGAGCTATGAATCTCAGCATTTCTGACACTGCCTGTATCTGCTCTGGGAGCTGCAGTATAAGACAAGTCAGTTCAACACAGTCAGTTCAATAATATAGGGTTTACTTGGCCAGTGGGTACAGTCAAAAGGGACACACAACTTAGTCCAGAACAACTTCTGCTGGAGACCTTCAGAGCAGGATAAGCACTGGACCTCAAGCATGCATTACTTGTATTTATCCATGAGAGTAGTCTCAGTCGCCCAGGATGTCAGACAAGGGGATCTATACATTTTCACATGTAACAGTTAATAAAGGCTCATATCCTCACAGATGCCCCTCCACAACCACATGACTGACACAGACAACACATCCAATCATTGCCTCTCATGTAGACTTTCTCATATTTATGAATTTGTCCTGACTCTTGTCCTCAAATACATTCACTTCATTTATAAGACTATAAACAAAGTTGTCCTGTAATTGTGTGTGCCCAGCAAACTAAACTAAAAAAATGAGGAAAGGATGAAAAGTACCATCTATAGAAGAATCAGATAATCTCACTAATTAGGATTAGACAAGAAAAGAAATAAAGTAATGCAGTATCCACAGCACTATCTATACTGCCATCAAAATCATTTTCTTTTATCCTGCTTTATATCATGAGTGTTCCACATGCTGCAGGGGTTATTTTAGAGTTGAAAGTGAAGGGGAGAAAAACAGAGGTTTTAGCATTAAAATGCAACATATTTGAGGCCCTAGGAAAGTCCAGGGAAATTATTTAAGATTAAGAAATAAATGTATTAACTGGCCATTACTGTTAAATTGATAGCAGTGGAATTAGCTACATTAGCCTTTGCCAACTTTAGGTTTCAATTTGACCCAGAAGATCAATTTGGGCAATTCATACACCTCAGAGCTATTGCTACTGCTGCTGTCTGATAGATGCTGATAGGAGCTGGCACTCCACCAGTCAGACATTCTTCATGTTATTTTATATTTTTTTAAAGCTCTCTGTACAGCTACAAGAGCTAGAAGTAGTGAGCTTGATTCTGCCATGCAGACCTAGACAAAGTAGATGGCAAAAATTGCCTCTGCCTATCTTGAGGCTGGCTGCTTCTGGCAGCCGGGGGAATATTTCATTGCTGCAGAGGAGGCAACCACTCCCTTCAGCTGTGGTTTCCTGCCCTGACATACACTTCAGCAGTGACTCAGTGTGGATTGTGTGCTGCTGAATACACCCCCGAACGATGAACTAACTCCTTTAACCTCTCTCAGAAAGGACCATTGTCCAGTATAAAACATACCCAGCTGCACAACCAATGATGGAGCCAATGTTAACATTTTTAACTACACGTGCTCTTCCTCAACAGAGTTGGGTCAATCCCTTTAAGCCTCAGATCCTCCAGGCAGTTCATTTCAAGATTATGACTACTGATTTACAATAATAACTATTTTTATTTATGACACTGTATACATCCACACTTCTGACCTCAGAACAGCAGTATCAACTAACTTTGAAAAATGACTTTCTGTTCTGAGTGACACTTTTGATGTGTCTGATGAAAGCAAACATGTCTTTTATGTTCTTTTGCACTTAACAGGATACACATATCCTCAGGTATTTACGGGAGTAAAGCTGGTCCTTCCTTGCTGTGAGTGTTCTCCAGTGAAAACATTCAAACCCTAACTTAGGATGATCAGAACTGTGAGATTTTCTGCCTCTCTAGATCACAATGTTGATACTGTTCCTGTCTTATGAAATGTTCACTACAAAATGTTCATTATCTTTTGAAGAACCCTGTTATCTTTTTATGAGAAAGGAAACGCAGATAACTCCTCAGCCTGGGTATTCCCTACAGCAGCACTTTACTCACATTGCTAAATCAAAGAGTATTTTAATGTAAAACAGCTCTGTGTTGCATATGAGTTTCACCCGAAACATCACATGAGCTTGGAACTCAGGCCAGTAACAATGAAGTTTGGATATAAAATGTACTTTACAGTACTGTTCAAACATAGTAGATACCTCTGGCAAGTTTTTCAACTCTGTCAACTGACTTAAAAACTATGTCCCTTCAGAGGCTGCTGAAAATGTTACCCCTGTCATCATCGTACCTCAGGAACAATAACTGTTACTTGAATTTGGAGCCACAGGAAATGCAGCCACAAGCTAGATCTCTATGCATCTCTACCCTCCACATACAGAGTAACATCACGGACTCACCTTCTGCCTCAACAATTTCAATGGTGCTTTCCAGTAAGTTCTGGGAAATAGCAATCTCTGTCACACAGGACACAGTAACAAAAACTTGTGGTAGGAACAGAGCAAGAAGATTGGTGAAGCTCAGATAGAAGGAAACTTGTGACAAAATCTTACCTGTGCTGCTGCTACTTCTGTTTTTTGTAGATGTGTCCAGTTCAGCTGGAATAGTCATAAAGAGATGTTAGAACACATTACAATGGTAGAAAATAATTCATTAAAATTGGGGAAGATCAAAAAGTTGGCAGATACTTAGGTTGAGGCAGGCATATGTCTCCATCTATCACGCATCATCACAGCTTCTCTCTGCATTGCTCAGCACCCACAACACCTTGATTCTTAATGTCAGGTTCAACCGTCAGTATGGTTGTCGCTGGGCATGAGGATGCTACTTCTTGGCCTCTTCTGAAGTGGTGAATGGAGGAACTCACCACTAACTGCCACATGAATTATCAGTCTTGTCCCTAAATTGCTCAGCTTAGCTCTCTTGCAAGCACACAATCCGCAGTGGTACAGATAGGGAAGAAGACTATAATCTGTTATTATGAATTTTAATGTAATTCTTTATCTTTATACCCAAGCTGTACTCCATAAAATTGAAATGAATTTCTAATGCTCTAAGAGTTATTTGCTATTTTCCATCCTGGTTGCCATTTCATTCAGATATTCTCTAATAATGTATTTTTACAGACCTGTACATCTGCAAATCCTCTGCCAGCTAAACTCTTCTGTGAACAGTGGCAGTGCTTCACAAAGCTCTGTGATTTGAAGTGACCTTGGGACTACCCTTTTCCTTGTTCTCCCCAGGCTGGTAAAAATCACAGCATTAGCTGAAGGTAGCCCTGAATTTCCTGGCTTTTGTTAGCTTATCTAGAATTCTCCTGACATGCATTTTTGATGTTTAATTTCTTTTGTGTTTGTCCACCTCTTTCAACTAAAAAGGGACCAAAGTATCTCTTCCCAAACAACAGCCAGAAGCATCAAAACCATTTGCACACCAACTGAAAGTATCTCACCATTGAGCCTCCCAAGCAGCATAACCGTCATCTCATCAGCACGGTTGTCACGTACCTTGGATCTCTGCAACAGCGCATAGAGGAGGCTGCTAAAGCTTGCAAAGAAAGGCAAGTTTCTGGAAAGCACCCTGCTGCTGACTCCCCACCTCATGACTGGCATGCTGATGATACTGTGTGTCAAGTGTAATTTCCTTGCCTCCTTCCCCAGGCAGGTACCCTTCTAGCTCATGAAATGGTGCCTTTTGCAAATTAAGAGCAACAATCCCTCCATCTCATTGTCTTCCTGGGACTTGCCTCTTCAATTAAGCCCTGGAATTGTTCTTCCTGTTATTGCCTGGCATCCATCCCTCTGTGGCAAATATCTTTCCCCCATCCTCGCCCTTTATCTCCTTCTTCTTCACTTTACAGCAGTACCACAGTAAACTAACAAGGGAAACCTTCTTCTAGCCCCAGATGTGTCACTCTATCAACATCCCTGTGTATGAGACCATGTTCATATTGTACTCTTGCAAGGAGTAGAAAACATATGTGGCCAGGTGGACCTTGTAGCTATATTACCATATTAACTAATAATGTTTAATGTGTCCCATCTGTAGTTGGATGCGTGTTAATTTTTCCAAATAGCATCTGGGCAGACTTCTATCACATACCCAGGATAGCCAACTTATTTCTTTCAAGATAAATACACCTAATTTGGCCTTTGTATCAATGGGACTGATACAAAGGACTGAAGAAGACAACACCAAAATAATTGACTGAAATATGGTTTGACATGGTGTAAATTAAGGAAGGGCCCTTACTAAATTGAAGAGTAGTGACTCAGCAAGCAAGCTAACCTTCCTGGCTTGACCTCACACGATATTGAATGCGTATCAGCAGTTTTAAAGCTAGACAAACAATAAACAAACACACAGTGAACTTTATAAAACGCTTTTAAAATTTGTCTCCTGGATTTGAAAACATCAGTTTTGAGGCATAATTTACTCTCCACTTTTACAACAAAACAAGTATTACAGATTAAAGCAAAACATGTTTGTGAATCTACAAAATATGGAAATAATGTACATGGAAACTCAAGACCTTCCTAACCATCTGGAACCCAAAATATTTGCCATCAATATTAGATCTAACTAGCAGCATTGTAACTAGTTAGCTTTTTGTCAGTGACTTCAGTGGTGCGAGGAATAGCAAGCAGCCACAAGTGTCTGGAAACAGAAGCACGGCACTAGATTAGCAGAATAACTTGCTTCCAGCAATTCTGAGGTTAGGGGTGATTTTATTTCTTTGTATGCTAGAGAGTATGAGAGACAAGGCAGAATTAAAAAAAAAGGGGTGGGTTTGTTTCCTTTGGTTTTCTGTTATAGTTAGTTAGGATAATTCTAAAATTCTACCAGAATATTAGTGATCTACTATCCAAGATACCTGCCTAAGCAAGCTAGATCAGCAGTGGAAATTTTGGAACGCACTGCTTAAAATATATTCTTCCGAAAAAGCACAATAAAATCTCCTCATTATGCACCATGCAGGCAGCACAGGCAGGTGCATTGTTCCCTTATGTAGCTTTCCCAGCAGAAGTGACCTGCATTTAAGATCACATTACTGGAGTGTTAGGGCAGGCTTACATCTCACAGACTGCAAAAAGTTTTGCTAGGAGGTAAGTGACTTTTCTCCAGAGTTCTTCAAAATCTATCCAAAGTTTCTCAAAACATCTCAAAAGTTCCCTCCTCATTCTCTTAACTGCTAGAACAGTAGTTGTGCTCCTAAAGCTATACGGAAGGTAATATGGGCTCTTATTAGTACGAGGAAATAAAGCAGATGAAAAATCTAAAATAGTCCATTCCTGCACCTTGCAAGCAAGTTTGTTACCAGATGGGAAGGTGGCAGCATGGAATCTGAGTATGTTCTCAGCACAATCTATTTTTGATACTTACTGCAGAATTCTGTAGCAAGAGGGAGTAGAGATCATTCAGTCACTATCCTACCAGCTGCTTCAGAAGGAAGCTGTATACCTCTTCTAGAGCCTACCTCACATCTACCAGCTCTTGGCTGGGGTTTTGTGTACTCTACAGAGTCTCAAATGGCATTACCTGCCTACAGGGAAGTGATACCATCTGTGATTCACTCTTTAACCAGAGGTTGTCAGAAAGAGAATGCAGGAAATTCTTTTCTCCACACCCCTTTTGCAAACTTTTGACCAGAAGGAACATACAACACAAAATGAGAGGCACATAATTATGATTTTGAAGACTGTCTACTGGCCAGGCAACAGAAAACCCCGCAGCACTAAACTGAATGCTGAAGGAAATTCCTAAACATTTATAATGGAGGAATATATAGTGATGTGAAGACAGGTAAGTGCTGAGATATAACCATATGGTCTTTCCAATATTTGTGCATCACACAGTTTTTTCTATATATATTGCACGTATATTTCCATATATATATTGTACAGAAGCTGGAACGCTGTCTCCAAAAATAGATGGTGGCGTGGAGAGGACAGACCCGTAGTGGCTTACAGTGTGCTTCAGAGAATGTTTCCGTGGTGGATCTCAATAGCCAGAGAGACTAAAATGGTACAGGAGAAGAGCCTATGTGAGGAAGTCAAATGCAGAGGAGAGAAATGTGAGGCAGGCTGAAAGGAGAGATGTGAGCGTGTGCAGTGACCGTGAAGGTAATAGAGAAAGACACCATCTCCATGCAGCCTCTCTGCAAGTAGCTGCAGGCAGGCAGAGCCGATGCTCCTGCACAACGCTGCTGCAGTCCACAAGCTCCACAAAAATCCTGGAGTCCTCCCACCTGCAGCAAGCAGCCTGCGGCACACAGTGCTGAGAATGCCTTCTGCAAGAGGAGAGTGAGCGAGAGCTCAGGAAATGAAAGGACAGGCATAGAGACAGGTGGATTTTCACTAGGAGAAGGTGTTTGAAAGGGACATGGCAGGTAGAAAAACATCGCTGACGGGAATCCCAAAGTGGAGAAATACAGCCTATTTTTGGGGAAAAGAAAGAGACAACTGTACATCACATTGCAGTGACTTGGAAGGAGGGAAGGACAGAGGGTAAGAAAGATCGTGGAAGCTGCATCTTGCAGGGGAGAATCAAAACATAGGGTAAGCAGCTAAGCCACGCAGAAACTGAGGAAGGGTCAAATATTAGATGTGGGTGTGAGGAGAGGGGAACAGCGTGAATTCTTGTAAAGAGTTGTAATAATCAAAACATTGGCAGGGCCTTAACTAGAAAGCCCTGCTGGGTGCCCAGATAATACAGCTGATTTTAATTGCTGATGTGTGCATTTTATATCATTTGCCTGATACAGAGCCCTTTTAAGAACATTGTGTTTGACCACAAATCAACAGTCAGTCATAAAACATCACACAAATGACCTCCTCCCCAGACAGGCTGTGTTATTTTTATTGATATTCAATATTTAGATTTTAATGGAGATAGATGGGTAGGCATAAGGACAGGAGCAAGATGGGGCACGATAAAACGGAATAAATAAACAGGCTGACAAAAACATAAAGGTGGGAGGCAAGAGACAGATGAATAGTCAGGGAGGTGCCTGCCACCAAGGTGGGCAAATATCACTTGGAGACAGGCTGATAGAAACACTGATAAATGACAAAACTGTCAGGGAACGGAGAAATATGAGCGTAAAATGCGGAAAGGATGACCAAAGAGACTGAAAACAATTTCATACACCAATTCCATCATTTCACATTTCCCCTTCCTCTACCCCACCACTCTTCTCTGTCCTATCTCTCCCTGTTTGCAAACTGTGTGACATAAAAGCTTTGATTTCAGTACTAGCATGCTATGTTTTCAGACATAGCATTGTTAGCTGGAGGTCTACCAGAGGATGCACATTGCTTCTCTCCCACCTGCTGTTCATTTCATAAACTGCAATCAGCACACAGTCAACACCTCTCTTGTTGATTATGTGGATGGCAGGAGATTTCGTTAGACCTTTAAAGCACTGGACCAAATGCCACGTACCCCAAGTCATGTCTGTGGGGGAGATAGATGTCTGTGCAGCACCTGCACCCAGTTTGTCTACAGATCACATAGACTGGTTTCTTTCTCATGTGTGTACCTTCAAATTGCATTACTTTGAATTCTTTCACATCGCCTTGATTTTCTGTTCCCATATTAACTGTTGATTCATGTGTTCTAATCCAAGAAGCTGTTATAGAGATCAAAACTAGCATACATTTCTGGATAGAACAGGAACAAATGTGTATTGCAATGTCCGATATTTATTGTACCTGTACCATGACGCAGGAACCAGAAATTTGCTCTTGCCAAGAAGGATGAATCTCACGCCTGGACTAGACTGTTTTGGATACAGGGCCAAAGCTGAGGGGCTGCCTACCACTGATACCAGCTAATGCTCCTAGTCTAGAAGCATCCACACCTTCATTTGCATGTTCAAGGCTAAAAACCTGGCAAACCTCATCTTTGTGGAGCAGATGCATTTGTTTTGCAAGTATTTCTATACAGTGCAAAGACAGAGTTCTGGCTATCTATCATGGGTTGAGGCTGGGCCAGCCACGAGATGAATAACAGATGCTCTGTTTTAGCCCCTCTCCCTCCCCAAAAAAGGGAAGAAGAAAGGGAATAAGAGAGACAGACTTCTGAGCTGGGACAAGAAACTAAAACTGCTTTAATGAAAACAATTATAATATGAAATATATACAAAACAATACCAAATCCAACCCCCCTTCTAGCAATTACATTGTCATCAAAAATGATGCAGATGATGGGGAAGTGTCAGACTGGACTCAGCCACAGGTAGGCACTGAATGCAGGAGCTGGGTTCTGGCATGCATGGACTGGGACTGAAGGCAAAACACAGTACTCCTCAAACACCAGTCTTTTTTCATGGATAATAAATAAAAGGAAAGACCATTACTGCTCCTTGACATTCATGAGGCCTCTGTGGTTGAGACCTTAACTGAAAATTTAAATGAATACTGGTACAAAGGACTTAATAAAGTTTCATTTTATTTAATTTAAGCTTTCAGAAGTTTTTTAAATAATTACATTTTTAAAGTTGCATTGCTCAATCAAGCACCTCAAAAAAAGTCAGAACAAAGGGACCCATGGAACTATAAATCTGTCCAACTCCTTATTCATGCAAAGCTCTTATTATGCAATCACATACTCTGATATATAAGCACACCATGGTGAAAGCAAATTGCAGGAGCTGCCTTTAGTCAGACTCTTCCAGCCTTGGAGCTCCTTTGGTAAATCATGATGTGCTCGCAAGAGGCACCTAGAGCCAGACTTAAACCAGCAGAGCCATTCTTTACTGGGACAGACCATGAATAACCTGCAATAGACCATACCACTTCCTTCTGGAGGAAGAGTTATGGCAGAACCTCTTTCCTCTGAGAAGTTCTTAGCTTCCATCAAGTCTGAACTTCCATCAAGTTCCATATGTTGTAGCAACCCTAAAAAGGGAACCTGTTTTGTTTCTGATATGTTCTTATTCTCTTTTCTAAGTAAATAGGACAGTAAGATGCATCAAATCTGTAAAAGGAGATTCAGAAGGTGAACTTATTTACATAAAAAATTACACTTTCAACCAGTCTTTTATTCATAGGGACTTCCAAAAGACAGAGGATGTTATTTAGAGGATCTTGCTTTCTGTTGGCAAAGCATTCCAGAAAAAAACTCAAAAGTGGAGATAACAGCTAAGTAAAACACCTGAATAGTTGTCTGAAGTGCTAAAATCTAATCTGCAGCACCCAAGAGTTTGTAAGCTGGTCACTCTGTGATGGCTTGCACTCTCTAAGAGCTTGTTCAGTAAACGGTCTCTAGGAGCCTAGCCTTCACTGAAGGTCACCTCTACAGCAAACTTACCCATGTAGGTATGGAGCAGCTTTCCACAGGAAAAATAGCATAGTGGAAAAGGGTCGAGCTGCCCCACTCACAGGGTCAGCTGCTCTACTTTCCAGTGATCTTGGAAACCGTGTGTGAGGAACTGACCTTCAGAGCTTAAAGCCTGGCCTGAAGTGAACACCCTGCAAATTCATTGCACAGACAGGGATGCTGAGTGCATATAGGCAATACACATCTGAGGTGTGTGTGTAAAAGCTCCTCCATGACAGTGAGGATAAATTAGAGTCCAAATCAAAAAGCTGTCTCCTTAACTCTTTTAATGTAGAGCTTTTCAGAAATAAAGAGAAAGCAAAACAGAACCACATCTGCCTGAGTAGAGGAAGATCAGAACCGTAAAGAAAGCTTCCTCAGTTTGAGATTCCCCCATTTTATGTCTGTTCTGAAACAGACTTTTGGCTGCCAAAACTGAAAATAATTTGTGCATGGAGATTTCTAGAAAGATGCTCTCTGAGATAAAAATCTCTCCACTTCCATTCATGCTGGCTCAAAAGAGAGTTTTCATTTTTTAAAACAAAAATGTTTCCATGAAATAGCATCAGTTAGCTTCAAAAGGCCAGGATGTCTTTCATCGCTGTGGTATCTGTATCCCTACCTGAAATGGAGACACCTGTTGTGATCAAAACCAAAAGAAGCATGAGTTCACATTAAAGATCCTCCTCCCAGTAGAATGGACTAGACAACTGCACAAAGCCTCCCAGAGTGCTCAGCACTGTGGTTATCACACATCCCAGTTCTGCAGAGCCATTCCAACCTGACAAAACTAACAGCAACCAGCTCCAGGGACAAGCTCAGGTCTGCACACTTGAGCAGTTACTGAAGCATCTGTGAGGACCACAGCCAGTCCCCTGCTGTCTGAGCCTTCTGAATCAGTGTTCAAATCCAATAGAGGGTCTATATGAGCCAGGTACAGAAGTTACTCACATGAGGTGTTCCCTGAAGTAGGACAAGATACAAGATGACCTGTGGCAGGACCCAGCCCTGAGAGGGCTGAAAGTGTGAATAATTTCTGAGTCCAAAATAGGAAGTTCAACCAGCAATTAGTCACAGCACTAAGGATTGGACGGGATCTCAAAAGATCATCTAGTTCAATCCCCCTGACACAGCAGTATCACCTAGATCAAGTCGCACAGGAACATGTCCACGCAGCTGTTAAATGTCTTCTCTTGAGAAGGAGATTCCACAACCTCCCTGGGCAGCCTGTTCCAGTGCTCCGTCACCCTCACTGTGAAGAAGTTCCTTCTCATATTTATGTGAACCTCCTATGTTCCAGCTTACATCCACTGCGCCTTGTCCTATCATTGGATGACACTGAGAAGAGATTGGCTCCATCCTCCTGACACACACCCCTCACATATTTGTAAATATTAATGAGGTCATTCCTCAATCTCCTTTTTTCCAAGCTAAAGAGAACCAACTGCCTCTGCATTTTCTCATAAGGGAGATGTTCCACTCCCCTTAATCATCCTTGTGGCTCTGCACTGAACTCTCTCAAGAGATATGGTCTCACCAGGGCAGAGTAGAGGGACAGGAGAACCTCACTAGACCTACTAACCCTTCTGATCCACCCCAGGATGCCACTAGCCTTCTTGGCCACAAGGGCACATTGCCAGCTCATGGTCATCCTGCTGCCCACTAGCACCTCCAGGTCCCTTTCTCCTACACTGCTCTGTAGCAGGCCAGTCCCAGAACTGGTTCCTGGAGTTATTCTTGCCCAGATGAAAGACTCTACACTTGCCCTTGTACCTGATGATCTTAAAGCTCTCTTTCAACCAAAACAAACCTGTACTTTATTTTTAACATGTTCCACAAATGGGTTTGGTTACCGGACATGTAGAACTAGAAAAACATACAAGTACGTATAGTGTTTCCCTCGTGAGGGCATAAGCAGACCTGTGCAACAAGCCAAGGATATTCCAGCCTCCTCTGAGAGTGTTCTCGAATACATGAGCCCCTGGAGGTGGTGGCAGTAGGTTATAACTGGCATTACTGTCCCGGCTTGGCTGGGCGAGGACACGCTGCCACTGAACACCAGTACTGCGCTCAGCAAAGTGAAGAACGAGGTGGCACCTGCAGCTACCTAACCTTTCGATATTATATATGCATGGCTGGACCCAGTATGTCTTCCAGCGACACCGGCCCAAAGGTGCAGACAGCACCTCAGTGTAGACTGAGCACACAAAACAAGGAGACAGATGCGTGTTGCCGTTACCTTTAGGAGTAGGTTACTACTGCTATTCACTATCTGCATAACAAAACAAGTGGCAGAAGCCCTAGCCAGCACCCACATCTGACTTTCCTGACTAATCTATGCCTGTAATATTACACAGCATCGATTAAACACACTAAATACAATAATAGTGACACTCCACAACAGTTCTGAAGTGGTTTTTCTTGAGTAGCAGCACACTCACCAGGGTTGCTGTTCAATTGATGTCCTCTCCAGCAATCATTTTTGCAAACTCGTGGTGCCTTCCAGGAAAAATCCCAGAGCAATTTTCTGTTTCTGAGAGCTGCAGAAGAAGTCTGCAGCAGATGAGCTGCTGAGAGCTGCTAGTCCAGAATCCAGAAGCGCCATAAATAGAATGTAGAGGAGACAGGCATTTGCTAATTGCTTTCCTGGTGATACTTTTATATAATTCTTTACAGACATCTCTGGATTTTCCCCACATACAGACAAAAATGGAGTCTCCAGGTCAGTACAGTAGCCAAAGATCAAGGTAGCAGGCACAGTCAGAAAACTTCCCAGATGGGTTTCTGCCACAAAGGAGATGTGAATCTGGCATGCTTCTCTTTGAAAGTCATGTGAGGACATAGTGAACCACTGTTCACCCTTTAAAAGGAAGTGTTTAACTCCACAGATATCTAGATGATGAAAACATAAGAACTTAGAATTTAGGTTTCTCCACCTTTTTACTCCATAAGGAGACTTCTTTGAACTTTGAGGAGGTGAATGCATGTTATTATATCAAGAATGTAAAAGGAATCTCAGTTTTCCTCAACTCATTTTCAGTCCCTGGAAGATTTGCTTACAGACTTAGTTAACTTGCCAAGTGCTGTGAGAGCACATGGCTCTCTGCTTTGTAAGAAATGTCAGCGTGTAGGACCATGTGCCTTTGCAAATGATGCACTTCTTCCTTCCCTCATATGCATCAGAAAAGGGAACTTCTCCCTAGAGATCACTTCCTCTGGCACGTTTCTAATGTAATTGACTGATAGATGCCAAAGTCATCTGTTTTAAATAAGATGTGTACGGGTACAATTCTTCAATTAAGACTCCATTGTAACACTGCTCATTTCAGTGTCATGCATAGCTAACCTACCTAAGAATGCCCAGGGACATGAGGTGGGGATGATTACGGTTTGAATAAATATTTTTCAGAGATTTTATCAAAGCAAGAATAGTAAAGAAAATTAATGTCAGTATAATGCTGTACACTGAGCAAAAGTACTTATTCATAGAATCACTGAATCATCTACATTGGAAAATACCTTTAAGATCAAGGCCAACCATTAACTTAACTCTACGAAGCCCACCACTAAACCATGTCTTTGAGTACTAGATGTACAAGACTTTTAAACTTTGTAGGGATGGCAATTCAACCACATCCTGGGCAGCCTATTCAGATTCTTAATGAAGAATTTCTCTTAATGTCTAACCTAAACTTCCCCTGCCACAACTTGAGGCTATTTCCCCTTGTCCTATCACTTGATGCTTTTGAGAAGACACAATCTCCTTGCTGCATGCTTAGAGAAAGAGAGAAAGTAGTGATCTAGACTTGTGAAGCCTTTGCATGTGCAAAGAGTCTGGAACGAACACAGATGGTTGTGTGTGTCCTTTGTACTGGGGAGAAGAATAAACAATGAAAATTGCCCTTCACTTGCAATAGAAAACTCTTACTTGCCGGTCTGTATCTACCATAACAGAAAAGCAGAACTACGTACAGTTACTCAAAGCCATCATCATCTACCTAAGTATTGTATTTTCCTCTCACTCTCTCACTGCTTGTCACTGAAGTCCATGCCAAATTTGTCATTAAGAGTTTGCTTAAGCCTGCATTAGTATACTGCAGGAAACGCATGTGAGCATGACCCTTTCTTTTTTAAAACCAAGTTGCCTACAAATGCTTCTTGTTCCTAGATAACAACATCTGTGTATCTTTCTACTAAAAGAAGACTGAGACAACTATTTTTGATTGCAGTATATTACACAGTAATGATGTGCCAGAAGTCAGGTTTGCTCCCACAAGCACTGCAATAATGAAAAATAAATCATACATTAGGATGGAAACTTTCACTGATATTTAAGTCTTGGTGTGTCTATCAACAGTAGTACTGATAACACTTCTTGTTTGAATTTGTAGTAATAGGAAGGTGGGCAAGATTTAAGGAGTGAGGGTATGAGGAACCACTAAGGAATAACCGTAAGAGGATACCACTTATGTTTCCACATTAATTGTAAGAGTCAGCATAAATATGCTCCCAAGCATCCACAGCAATGAAAATCTAAATTCAGCTAGGACTACTTGTGCTTTTTTAACATGTAGTTCCTAAATGAAGTTCTAATTCACAGCATGATCAGTGACTATTAAAAATAGCCTAATCAAACATGGGGAAAATAGCTTCACTTTAGGCACTAGGCTAACACAATAATTCTCACTTTCGTCTCGTACCTCCAGACTATATGTCTCAAGAAAATACCTACACTTAGAATTGAAAGCATAGCAGAAATATTCTTGAATTGTCAGAATATGATTCCAAAGAAGTGCTTTTCAAATTGGAAGTGATGGTACATTCCACTTACGGTTGTGAGACAAGTTAATTAGATAGATACGATAAACTACATAGTAATTTCGAAGTAACTACACTGGAAATGATGGTAATTACACAGTCATTGGAGTAAAAAGGTCCTAAATAGAAAATCACGTCTCAAATGTCTATGTGCATGTAGATGCTTTAACCTCAACTGCTTCTTTTTTTTCACTTGAAGTTCAGAATACTGAGTACTCACCTACCCTGTGTGCGTGGTTCTTGGCAATTTGTGGCACAGTCTGAAGCACCGTATAATTTTATGAAACCCTCTGGAACCAGTAAGATGTCTAAGGGCTACACTGAAGCTGTAGCATTTGACAGAGTGCATGACTGAGCCCATGGACATTTCACCTCCGCTGTATGATACCACTCCATTAAACCACATTTCTGAACGTAGCCAAAAAAAAAAACCAAACCAACAATTTGAAGGAATATCTCATGTGCAAGGTGCTTTCTTCCTCTGAACGCTGTTCTAGGTTGAGAGTATGCTCTGCTACGAGTCTTGAGTGAGAAAATTTGCCTTCTGGTTCCCATCTTCACTTATGCCAATGTAATGTCTGTTAACTTCATTACATCTAACACCGGTGTAAATGACATGAGCAGAAAGCTCTTGAGCTTTATTGGTTTCTAGAGAAACACACTTGTATGCCTGAAAAATAAATGGAAGGATATATGAAAACACTGAGAAATCCTTTTTGATACTAGCCTTTGCAGGAGTGGGAAAAGTAAATCACCGATGTCCAGAGCACAGGCACACTATCTCTCTCAATCAGAATTGAAAAGGCCCCCTGAGGAGCCAATAACCAACCCACTGCAAACACCAACTTATGTAGGAAACAAGGCAAAGCCAAAAGGCTCGGTGGCAGACCAGGACAGTCCTTTTGTGATGGTCTCCATAAGGAAACATGAAGTGCCTGAAGCAAAGCATTTTCTAAATCCCCCTGAGGAAAGTGAGTTGTGAAGAGTAGATGGGGATGCTACAGCCTTTGAGGACAATGGAAAAGCTTCAGGAATAAGTGACATGCAATGTCCCAGATACATCGCAGAAGAAGGGAAAAGTTTGACTCCTCACATGTAGTCAGGTACAAGCTGAAGGCAAAAAAAGTCCTTCTAATGCTCAAACATGTATTAATGCATTTCTGTGCACATAAACCACCACCACTACCCTCACCAGAGATTTCATTGTGTGACTCGAGAAACATGTCATTTTAAAACCTTAGAGGATAAGTTGTCAGAATATATTGTGTTTTAAAGCCTTTCTTTGGTCTGTCATTTAAATATTTGAGAGGCTTTCTAAGGTGGTTTTCTCACATTTTCTTTGGTTTAAATATTGTAGAGATGAATGTGCCTTCTCTTTTGCAGGTTAAGCACTTAAAATATTCTAGATAAACGAAATGTGAGGCATGAATTGTGGAAATGACAATTGTTCCTTATGGCTGTCTATATGCAGAGCAGCTGCAACTCTCACAGACCCTTCAGACTTCTATCTCCTCCTTTGGTGGTTACAGCTTAAAGCCACATGGATAATAAAAGGTAAGTGAGTTCCTACAGCAGAATAAGTGTCACCCATGTGAAGCTTTTGTGAACGTGGATGCTGCTCTTACCATTATGGGCAATTAGAGAGCTTTGAAAGTGTGTTGCCTGACTTTCTGTTGCTTGGTAACTGTGCACCTAATTCTTTCTCTAAGAGGTCACAGAAATGTCAGAAAATCCATTTTCAGGGAAGGGGGGTGGGCCAGGGAGAGACAAATGTCCCCGTCAGAACAGCAGCATATAGATTGGTTAAAAGAACTTCATGTCTTCCATTAGCAGATAGAAAATAGTATTATTATTTGCCTAGCACTACAAAGCTGTGCAATTTCTGAGCTGTGCCAACTATATAACATGCTTACTGTGCCAAAGAGCTTAGGAACTGCAAACACACTGATGAAATTTGGCATGATAGAAGTCAATATTACTCATGGATACACTGACAAATAGCCATTATTGGCCTGATGTGGAGCCTGGTGGAGTCAATGTAGTAACACTGCAATAGCTATGGTACTGCAAGAGTTTTAAGGAGTTTCTGAAATTGGAAGCTTTGCAAACATTGCCTGGCATGGGAAAATACACGAACTTAGAAGGAAGCTAATGAAACAGAAGACAGAATTCACTTCTCCAAAAATATCCAAGTTGCAGTTTCTGCAGCCCCTGAAATACAAACAGCTTTCACTGAGGGAGAATAAATTAAGTTTTGTCTGTGAGGTAAGATCTTGGTTATTTTTACCTGCATTTTAAGGAACAAGACTTTGAAAGTATATCTCATCTGCAGTAAATTCCCAGATCTTTCTACACTGAGCCGGGTTTAGGAATACAGATTTCATGTTATACCCTATTCCCTATTCCCTACAAATGGATAGTGTCAAAAAACCCTACTTCCCTTCATCTTGAGTCGTGTACCCAAGTTTGCAAAATGCAGTTGAGATTAAATGAATGCCCCTGAGATTAAATGAATGCATTTCAATAGGGACGCAATATGCAGGTGCTCACCACTGACCATCAATCATTTTCTTGTGGAGCTGGAGGCTCCCTGCAGTTGTCACTAGAATTTGCAATCTTTTTCTAAAAGCATGTTTAGGAGAAAAGAATGTCAGAAACACATTCTGCACTTAAGAAGATCTGGTCCATGTCATCATAAAAATAAAGCACATTTCCATGTTGAAACTGTCTCCCCCAGTTGTGAAATTGTACATCTAAACGACCTTAAGACACCTCCATAGGACAATCTTATGCTTGTGAGCAGTGCAGACATTCAAAGCTCTGTGTACCAGCCTAGCTTTGGCCACAAAATCCTGCACAATACTAGATACAATGAACTCAGACCATCACCTAGTGAGGGCAAACCTATTGATAGAAAACTAGAATTTTGTCTTTGATGTGTTGCCAGAAGAAGATAAACTCGATTTTTCTATACAGTTGTCCACTGGAAGGATTTCTTCAACTTAAAATTATCTAAAAGATAGGAGTACCTGTAAATCAAATCCTATGACACAAATTACTATCACTAAAATCAAGTATCACAAATTGCTAAAATAAATAAGTCTTTAAAGTACAGGGAAGAAGAAAATGCAATCAAGCTACAATAATGCTTGCTCTTTTAAGTACGCATGTATGTTTCACTCACTCTGTTTTATTCAGAGTTTTCAGGTAGATGCATGAATTTGTACCATTGGATGCTATAATTTGTTTCTACACAGAGAAAGTTAATGTGATTCTAGAAATCACACCACTAAAGATTTCAAGCATACCCAACGTAAAGGAGCACCATAGTGCCAAGAGATGTGTCTTGGCAGAATCCAGCAAAACTTTGTGGAGATGCTTGTACCGTTATTCTGAAGCAGAGACTAACATGGATTCTGAAGCACTTTAATGCATAATTAAATTCTACTGTCCTAAGTATGTTTCCTCTGATGTGATTCTCCAAGGACAACACAGAAGATGGAAAGATGTATTATACAACCCCCTAAAAATATGTAAACTTACAGAAGAACTCCTGAAATATTTGTGAGGCAATCAAAGTCCTGTGGAATGTAGGTGGGTTGGCGAGGTTTTTTTAAAAAAAAATACCCTAGAAAGAAAAAAGAATCCAAAAGTGAGTAACCAGAAAAACATTAGACAACGCCTGGGAATAATGATTGACAACCAGCTGAACATGAGCCAGCCGTGTGCCGAGGTGATATGAAACCCCAATGACATTCTAGCTTGTTTCAGGAATAGCATGGCCAGCAGGACTAGGGACATAATTCTACACCTTGAGGTGAGGCCTCACCTCAAGGACTGAGGACAGTTCTAGGCCACTCACTTCAAGAAAGATACTGAGGTACCAGAGCAGGTCCAGAGGACAGCAATGAGGTTGCTGAAGGGAATAGAGGAAGATTTTGATGAGAAGAGGCTAAGGGAGCTGGGGTCATTGATGAGAGGGGAGAACGTGAAGCTGCATCAGAGGAGGGTTAGCCTGGATGTTAGGAAGCACTTCCTCATGGAGAGGGTCATCAGACACCAGAATGGATTGCCCACTTTCACTGAACGTTTTTCACTGACATACAGGAACAGTTTTGTCAATCTCATACAACTTTGCACTCACATTTATCAAAAACTTCCAGGAGATGGAAAGTTCTTTCAGTTAATGAACAGATATAACTTCCTCATTCAGCGTCTGAAGCTGCACTCACACCGTTTCACATGGCTACCGTGGGAAGGACATACACTGGCAGCTTACCCACGGATAGTCCATGTGGGTAGGCACTCTGCCCAGAAAAATCAAGATGTACAAATTACCTAAAGAGGGACTCCTTCAATATGTCTCAACATCTTCTAAAGTGATGCAAAACCACAGCCTCATTCCTTCCATCCTCTGAAGGAGCTGGACATCCTGACAACATCACTTCCTCCTGTGTGTGAACTGTGGCAGTATTTTGGTGCACACCCAAATATCCAGAAATCACCCTGAGCAGCGCTCTGATCAGTTAGCACAGGTAATCTGTTACCAGCCTTTTCAACAGGAGTACATGGGGCAAACTCCATGGGTGGGCTCCAGTTGTGTCCAACATGCACTTTCTCACTTCAGTGAAAAGTCATTGGCAGAGAAAGCTCCTGAGGCAAATGCCACTGTGACCCTTCCCTCTCTCATTGCCTGTCCCTAGAATATCATATCACACTCAATTTTTCCTTCAGTCTCTTTTTAAAGGTCAATGCGTGCCATCAGCTCTTACATACACATTTGTGCAAATACAGTTGCAAAGGACGTTGGCAGCGCTGGTTTGCATTAAGACAAAGCACACTGTGACATCTGTATGACTACTAATGCTGCATTTCTACCCTTCTAACACTTGCCTTCGCTGCACCAGTGCTGCTACTTCTAGCTCTCCTATAATGCACATGAGCAGCCCTGCTAGAAGCTGAGAAAAGGGGAAACTATATGACGTTGTGCTTGCTGGTCTCACATCTGGCATGCTCTGTGGCTCAGACAGAAAGCTTGAGTGTGGTTGTGTTTTCCATCTGAATGGGCTTTGCTCATATTTAGTGATGCCAGCTCTTGGTTTTCTCCAAAAGGCTGGTGCTCTCTCTCAGTAAAAATGACTCTGTATTATCACAGACAGGTATTATCACAGGTGAAAAGAAGACCATGAGATACAATATTGTAGTTGGAGAAAGACAGGAATGGAGTCCTTCAGAGCATCCTCTGCAACATGGACCACATGAGGTCTAAGTAATACACTCCTAGGTCCTAACACAAGGACTGTGGTAATTTCAGACGGAAATCACAAGAAGCCTTATCGACTGAGCAAGGATATAGGAGAAGTAGATATACTATGAGTTTCTAAGAGATTTCTCTAGTGTGTTATTCTTTTTAAGTGGAAACATGTGGTGGAAGATTAAGCAGCGTCTTTTTAATCTCCGATTGTCCAGCTCCCCCTGCTGTAATTACATATTGGACACAAATGGCAACAGATGTTCAGCATCTAAGCTAAGAATTATATACTTACTCAATATCTCAATGATTCAAAACACTAATTGTGAGGCTAGAATTTAAATGCATATGGAGTGACAAATGAAAGGGTTCCTAGACGTTGGTGAGGCACAGAGAATACTAATGCAAACTTGAAGATGCACCCTTAATGGAAGGAGAAAAACAGATTCTAGAAACTAGTTAGAGAGATTTTAATTACAAACATTTCTCCATTAAGTATTTTAACCCATTATCATCCCTGTAAAGTTCAGTCTCCAATATAATTTTGGTGATCCTGCTTTGGCAGGGGGATTGGACTAGATGATCTTTTGAGGTCACTTCCAATGCCTGATGATCTGTGATTCTGTGATCTCTACAACACTGTGCATACAGCTAGATAGAAGGTTCTACCTAATAATTTCATTATACCTCCAGTGTGCAGTCTAATTTCCTTGTATTAAATCTAGTAAGAACTGACCTATTGCTGTGTATTTTAGCTTACTTATTTTCCTTGAGATACACAGTTATGTGCAGTATCATAGAATCATAGAATCAATAGGGATTGGA
>JAOXOE010000001.1:70352271-70365854 GCA_028565055.1 Phoeniculus purpureus
TGGTGGCCAAGAAGGCCAATGGGATCCTGGGGTGTATTAGGAGGAGTGTGTCCAGCAGATGGAGGGAAGTTCTTCTCTCCCCTCTACTCTGTCCTGGTGAGGCCTCATCTTGAGTACTGTGGAAAGCATAATTAAACACTACTTCCCTATAGAATAAGTATTCTCCAATTCTCTCAATAGTTTTTAAAGCAAAAAATCATGGTTAACAGGATTGAATCTGATTTTTGAAAGGTATCTGAAAACCTCCTGCCTACCTATTTGATAAAATAAAAATTACAACAGTACAAAGACAGCAGTTACTGAGGGTTGAAGCCATCCTTTCTTGTGGACCATGTAAGTAATTCAGGTAGGTAATGAGGATGTTAACATAAGGTTTCTCCTCAGATCTGCTCCTGGTTAGATGCTGCTTAGCATCTTCATTTCAAATCTCAATAAACCCCAGGTGACAATAAAACAAAATAAACAGGAAACAGAACTGGTTAGTAATAAAAACTCACCTTGATCTCTTGAGGAGGTGGGTTCATCCAAAGAACATGCATTTTACTAATGTGACATTCTAGGGCACACATGCAGGGACAAAGACAGGAGGTCTCAGTTGTAAGACAGGGCAGTGCATTCCCAAGGCAGTAGATCTGCAAAGAAGGCAGAGGCAATCGCAGGTAATCAATCAAGCATGAGCTCCACTGTAGGGCATAGTTAAATAGCAATGAAAAAAGGAGGCAGGGGGCAGTTCTTCTGATTATTAGCGAGATCACTCTGGGAATACCATCTGTTCGAGTGTCAGCACTTTAACAAAGGAACGTTGACAAGTTAGAGGTGATGAACCATGTGAGTTCTATGCAATTTGCTTTAGCAGAGAGGAAGTTGCAACTCTCAAACAAGATAATAAAAAAACCCCATTTACTGTACTACATACTTTAATCTGTCAGAAGATTGTTATGTAAAATGTCCTGAAGTTTCAATGACACAAGTCCTGCAGCTGCTGTTATTATAAATGAGATCGGCAGGTGCTCTTCCCCTCAGAGCATTTCTACTTAGGAGTTTAGACATGAAGTCAGGAACATGATTTTTATTGACTGGTGCTGAAATCCTCTTTTGGAATCAGGTAATATCAACAGCAGCCTGCTTTTGTCTCACACCTTGAAGCCATCTCTGCCTGCCAGCCCAAGAAGAATTTCCCTCTGTTTGTCAGATAAATGGAAGTCATCTCCCTAGGTGTGTGGCATCCTGAAAGCCATCCTTACCTTAGTTGTGTGTGGACCTTTAGTCCCATTAGACAGAACTTTATCAAAAAACCAAGCACCAGTTCTGGCAGAGCAATCTGCTTCCTATACCAGTCTTCTAAGATCATCTGGGGTATGTTATCTCAGACTTTTCTCTCCACTCTGCCCATGCCTGGAACTTCCTTCTGAATATTCATGCTTTTTAATGAAATGATTATTTGGATAGGTAACCCAAGTTAACATCTTTTTCAGGGTACCACATTATTTTTTTAATAATAGCAGAATAATAAATAGATGTGTGTTCCCTCCCCTCCTAGCACTAAGCAACCAAGCAAGGAAAAATGTCAAGCTTTTGGCTGTATTTGACACAGGAGTTCAGTACAAGTTTAAATTGTTCCTTCAGATATACTTACCAGTATCTATTAAAGGAGATGTACAGAAATACTGTGGTATATTGGCATGTTCTCTTGAAATACTAACAGTGCTCTTTGAGGAATATGCATCACAGAAGTATTTCAGGTATCATGCTGCCCATGAATCATGCATAACGCTCTCACTCTAGTCACATTTTCTTTTGAACAGTGTTTTTTCCTACAATCTGGGACCCTAAGTGGTTTTTAGAGTTCCTGGTAATAGAGCATCTGCTCTTACTGTATCTGGCAGCAGAAGTATGTGCTGAGCTCTCCCATGCAGCTGGTGCACAGGTAAGCAGTGGCACCTGTGCTGAAGCCATCTGGCCTCAGAGGCAGAACTGTGGGCAGGCAGGTGACAACAGTGGCAGGGGTGGGATCATGCCTGTATTTTCCCACTCCAGCAGAGGTTATAGGAAAGACAGACACCAAAGAAAACAGGGAACTCTATTACTCAACTGCTTTTTTCACAAGAGTAGGTTTATGTCAGGAGTTATCATGCAGAAGGGAATTAAGCCACAAGACGCAGAAGAAGCTGTGGGGTTTTCCACCCACTGGGGCCTCTGTCACTAAAATGTCAAATCTGATGCCTGAAGGTCTCCACAGTGGAGACACACTGAGGAAAAACAACAAAAATGAAGGGAGATTGCTAATGAACCACTTGAAGAGAATGAGCAGTATTACTAGTGAAAAAATGAATGTTTAGTGCCAGATTTCTAAAATGGGAAAATAAGTCTGAGCAGTCTTCCAGAGTTAAATAGTAATTTTGGAGAATTGTCTTAATTTTTTCATAAAATATATTTTGAATATATTTTTCCCCTAAAATGCCTTTTCATAAAATGTTTTTTTTCCCTAGGACCCGATTTGAAGAAAATTCTTCTCTGCAAACTTTCAGTTTTCAATGCTGAAATCTTTCCTTGCTGAGCGGGGAGGGAGGAAGAACATGGGATGAAGAAAAGTGCAGCTCCCTTAAAATTTAATGGGTGTCAAATTTTATCCATAGCATTCAAAATTGACACATTTACTCCAGGCAATTAAAAAAGAAAATCCTATTACACTCCCTTACCCTCTTCCACGGGAGAAAGAAGGCTTCATCAAAAGGCTTGTCTTGATCATGCAGTCTGTAGTACACACCAACCACAATAACCCTTTATTGCCTTTTTGGTAAAATTCCCAACCTCGTGAGTCCTTCAGACTACTACCCACTTCTGGTCTTTCAAGTGGGTAGTGATGATGCAACAATCAGAGGCTCATGATCAATTAAAAGAGATTTCAGGACCTTAGGGCAACTACTAAAGGGATCAGGAGCTCAAGCTGTCTTCTCCTCTATCCCTCTAACATCAGTGATGGACAAGGGAACATTTAGGAAGAGCCAACAGCTCAATGCATGGCTCCGGAACATCAACAGGGGTTTGGATTCTATAATCACAGCTCTGTTTACAGGGCATCGGAGCTCCAAGCAACCAATGGGATGCCCTTGTCCCAGAGGGGGAAAAGGATCCTGGGGCAGGAATTAGCAGGGTTCATTAATAGGGCTTTAAACTAGGTTTGAAGGGGGAAGGGGTTAATAGTCTCCTGCTAGCTGGTGACAAACAGTAGGACAGTTCACCACAGGCAGAGGGATGGAGAGCCAATGAGGACCCTCAATATGCCCTTGGGCAAGCCAGAGATGATGCACCAGAACAACCTGAGCAAATCAAGGGGAATTGGCACAAGAGGAGGACAGAGCCAGCCCAGCTGAAGTGCCTCTATGCAAAGGCACAGAGCTTGGGCAACAAACAGGATGAATTAAGGGCCACTGTGCTGCTGGGATGCCATGACATAGTGGCTATCAGTGAAACTTGGTGGGATGATTCCCACGACTGGAAAGTAGGGATAGATGGGTACAAGCTCTTTAGGAAGGACAGACAGGGAAGGAGAGGAGAAGGCATTGCCCTCTATGTCAGTGACCAGTTGGAATCAGTGGAGCTCCACCTGGGGAAGGATGATGAGCTGTATGAGAGTGTCTGGGTTAAAATTAAAGGGCAGACAGGGGAGGGTGATGTTACTGTATGGGTCTGCTACAGGCCACCTGACCAGCAGAACCAAGGAGTTGAGGCCTTTCACAGGCAAACAGTAGCGGCTTCCAGGTCACAGGCCCTGGGTCTCATGGGGGATTTCAACCACCCTGACATATGTTGGAGGGACAACACAGCAAGGCGTCAGCAGTCCAGGATGTTCTTGGATTGCATAGATGACAAATTCCTCCTCCAAATGGTGAAGGAACCTGAAGCTGAGGATTGGGACTGTGTTGCAATGGAATTGATGTTTCAGGTCTGGATAGTTCGTTCGTTCTTGTAGGTTTTTTTTTCTTTTTAAAGTTATTAAGTAATTAAATTCAAATTTTGCTTTGGATTAGCTGAACTTCCCAATGAGACATTTCCAATTTCTTTTTTGTTGTGAAAAAATACACTGTTCAGAACCGATGTTTTTAAAATCTCCTTCTGTTCCAGTGGTTGCTTTCCAACCCCTCCAGGACATCCTGAATGTATACTCAATGCCTGTCTGTCTTCTAACTGCCAAGCAACGGGCCTGAACACATTTTTCATGCCATGAGCTATCACAAGAGTATTACCAGGTAAAGGTGAGCAGTTCAGGTAATTACTGGGAAGACTTGAAAGCTCCTGATTCAGCACTGTAATGTTTAGGTAAATGCTACAACAGCTACTTAAAAGAGAGAAGTGAGACACTTCTTAAGTGTGACTCACTAATCACTGTCTGTGCTGCAGAGCCTGGAGTAGAAATTCCTTTTGTCATGAAAATGCTTGCTCCTTTGATCCCCACAACATCATTAAACCTTACTAAAGAGTAAGTAAATCTTTTGGCACATTCTTTGCAAAATAAGCATTTCAGGTGCATGTGGGTGTGTTTGTGATGCTGAGGAGATTGATACTGATACAATTTTTAGCAGCAGGTGCAGTCTACACTGTGCTTTGCTGAGGGAGAGAGAGAGCTTTTCCACCTCCTTTTCCAAAGCAATTACGTAGAAAATTGAAATGCACTTGGTAGCCACGCAGAATTGCTGTACAAGTGCTGCTGTTGTAAACTGAACCTGTTTTGCCCATCTGCCTATGGATATCAACCTGCCTATGGACACATGGCATGTGCCCATCAAGCATGCTTCCCGAAGTACTTTGAAGAATGTCTTCTCTGTTCTCATAATTCAGGTAACGTACATCTTTCTGGAGAGCCTGATCTTCAAGACATTACCGGCTCTTAGCCACAACAAACCAAGTCTACAGACTGGTGGAACATACACTTCAGATTGTGTCCTTGGGGACACAGTGCAGAGTGAAGGTATACAGAGGTTACTTGTGTATAAGGGTCTGTGGATCACTTTTTTAGCTGCAGCTAAAACACCACCTGGCAGTGGTGTTTTCTTCTAGCCCCATGCACATCAACTTGGTGCAGCCGCGCTGTCCCTTTGGAGCTCTGTGGCTAGTAAATTTAAAGTGGATGCAGAATAATTACCAGTAACGATTTCACCAAAGGTTCAGTGGTATTTATCTAGTGACTTCACAAGACTTTACTTAAAATGGGAAAAGCTTATGAGCTTACTGAAAGAATAATGTAAATCTAAAGCACTCAAAGCAGCACAACTGTTTAGAAGAGTAAGAACAGCATTCTCATGCCACATAGCACTCTGTGTGAGATAAGTTTATACCCTTCCAACATGCCATCTGGCAGCAAACAGTATATTGCTTTGCATCCCAGCCTGTGATCTTGCAAGAAAAATTAAATCATATACAATAAAATGCATGTTTAAAAGACAACGTTTGCAGTAATGTTCAGTGAAACTAACTGACTTAAAAGTGTTTCCAGTTATCTGTCAGAAGATGTTTTGGTAAACAACAGTTTGCTCTCAATTGTGAAGGGCCTCTGAGCAGAGGGATTTATGTCACACTCAGGCACACTGTTGTTGTGCACGTATGCATCCTCTAAGCATTCAGAATTTCATATCTGTGCCTGTGCCTGAGCCACCATAGTGGGAGGAATCAGATTATGGGGTTCGAAGTGGCACCCAAAGTATGAGTGAAAGTAGATGTATGTTTGGAAGAAAATGGAGCAAGTCCACTGCTTTAGGAAGTTAGAGACTGATTGCAGTGAGATACAATCTGCGGAAATGCATGTCCTTGAAATGCTCTAGAACTGCTTTCTGTCTCTGATTTTGATACGTTTAAGTTTCAGGGATGATTTATTTATGCCTATGCTGGGTAAGGCATCTCTCCAATTTAAAGCATCTTCTTTCCTAATACAGTGATAGTTCAAAGAAAAGGAAGAAGAAGTAGTGAGTATTTAAAAAAAATTCTCAGCAAATTAGACAAAAGTATTTTATGCAGTTGTGGTGGACAGCAGGATGGCCATGAGCCAGCAGTGTGCTCTTGTGGCCAAGAAGGCCAACAGCATCCTGTGGGGAATCAGAATGGGGGGTGGTTAACAGATCGAGAGAGGTTCTTCTCCCCCTCTACTCTGCACTGGTGAGACCGCATCTGGAGTATTATGTCCAGTTCTGGGCCCTTCAGTTCAAGAGGGATGTGGAGCTGCTGGAGGGAGTCCAGTGTAAAGCAACGAGGATGATGAAGGAAGTGGAACACCTCCCTTATGAGGAGAGACTGAAGGAGCTGTGTGTCTTTAGCTTGGAGAAGAGGAGAGTGAGAGGTGACCTCATTAATGTTTGTAAATATGTGAAAGATGGATGTCAGGAGGATGGAGCCAGGCTCTTCTTGGTGTCATCTAGTGATAGGATGAGGGGCAATGGGTGTAAGCTGGAACACACAAGGTTCCACATCAATATGAGAAGGAACTTCTTCACAGTGAGGGTGACAGCACTGGAACAGGCTGCCCAGGGGGGTTGTGGATTCTCCTTCTCTGGAGACATTTAAAACCTGCCTGAATATGTTTCTGTGTAACTTGGTCTAGGTGATCTTGCATCTAGGGGATTGGACTGGATGATCTTTAGAGGTCCCTTCCAAACCCTAATGTTCTGTGATTCTGTGATAGTCAAATGACTTACAATTGGGGTCTGATGGTTCCCTCTGCTAATTCTTTTACAAGAAGGAACTGCCATAATTGATGAGATCAAATTTTTCCTGTTGGCCCTGGTACTGGCTTTCATCAACTGCTTCAGAAGCAGATATTGCCTAGTCTACTGCCTGAGAAGTCTCTCTGATTCTTAATGTTTTAAACTTCATTCTTTCTCCCTCTTCCTTTTCCAGAATCATATTTTTAAAGCAATACAACTAGAGGCAAGATGATGAGAGTAAAATCCAATCACCCATTTTTCACAGAGATCAACTGTGAATCTTTTGAGCCAAGACTTTGACAGAGAAATAGGCAGTTTCCATAATGGAACTGAGAATCAAAATATATCCCATTGGCTGTGGGAGGGATTATTATTGAGCTACCATCCTATAAACTGGAAATGTATTTTTGAACTATTGCTTTTAGGACCTATTAATTCACATTCACTATGTTAAGCTCATAGTATTTCTTGGTTACAAGCTTATTTTGTTTTTCATTATTGCTGTGTGAAATTTCAATGGCTACTGTTACTGCGATACTTAAAACATGCAACTTCAAAACTTTCTAAATATTTTACATTAAATGCAATACAATCAAAATGAATATGATCTGTTACATAAATAATGCAATACGCATGACTATCACAGATGAATGATACAGAGCAACAGCATATCATGCTCCTTAAAGCATTACTGTATATTCATGCCAGCCTCTCTGACAGATGGAACGGCTGAACATACTAAATACTAGATATCTTCTAAGTAACACTGATCAAAGATGTAGCACCAAGTTAATTGTCCTAAATGCAGCAGAAAAAATAGCATATTGTGTGAAAGAACAAAACATGCAAGCAAATTTGTGAGTTTTTTTCTTCATTTAGGGAAGAAATCTCCTTCGACCTCAAGAAATTACAAAGATCCAGGAGAAGAACATGTCATGTCACACAGCTGAAATTGTGCCATAGACAGAGGCTGCCGTCCTTGTTAGAAGGCTGTGGGCAATGCCAGGACTACAGCATTCAGCTGCAACTGACCTTTGGGGCATGCAGCAGCAGAAGTTCATCATGTCCTGGTTAGCCTTGATGTTTTCCACCACACCTCAAGTCCTGGAAGCAAGTGGCCATTTCATTACCTTAACTTGGTTTTTTTCAAATTATTTCTGGCCTCACAGTTTGCAGAGAAGCTCCTAATAAACATGCTGTGAATAACTCAGAAGCTAGAAAGCAAATGTGAAAGATCTTATTTTCCCAACGCTTACACATTACTCTTTCATGCCTATTTTAGCCTGACTCATCTTGACTAAAAGCTTGGCAATAGCACAGGTTGCCAGTAACTCTAAACAACACTTGGGATTAAAACTAGAAGGCTGGCACAGATAACAGGGTTTGCTGATAAAAAATAAACCTCACAACTTATCTGCAAAGCCATGTACCTTGTAGCCTCATCACTTGAACCCCAGGCATGCTGGATGGCACAGTGTGAAGAACAAGACAGGGAGGAGAAGCTGCCAGAGTGAGGCATGCATCAGGCACCATGCTACCATGACAGCTCACCCACCACAACACCAGGGCGCACAACACTGAAACCTGCAGTTCAGCAAACAAAAAAAGATTGGAGATATAATTTATTCTTTGTTCTGGCCCCAGTTTGGCAAAGCTGCTAAGCACCTGCCCAACTGTTTGCAGGATCAGAAGGAAAAGTTCTAATTAAATTTTCTGGTGGCCTATATACTGTATGTTATAAGGAGCAGTTTTTAAAGAAAATACTTTTTCTCTTGGTTATCAGAGTCTGTTCTCAAGCATTCCTCTTAAGGCACCAGTCATAATGCTTGATCCGTTAGGCACGTGATATGAATGCGTTCTCAGGTTTTTCGCATTATTTTGGAGACACTTCATGTACCTGTTACAGCAAAATAGCAGAACACTGGCACTAGAAGCCCTTTGAGTACAGAGGTGACCTTCTGTTTGCTACTGGCTGATGAAGATGCCTATAGGTGAGATAAACAACAGGATAATCCTTTTATATAATAATGTATTGCTTTAAAACAACCCGTGAATGTCTGTAATTTCTCAGACATGTTTATCTCCCTAACATCTTCTCCCTGCTACACTCACAGAAATTAGCTTACCTTCCATGATGTATTTTATGTACCCAAGCTTCAGCATCCCCCAGTTTCTGTCTCACCTGGTGGCTAGCTCCCAGTCCGACTAACCATGGTGCTGTGGTGAAAGTAAGCCCAGTCACAGTGATCCTAAAAGGCTGAAAATTCTTAGAGTTTATGCTAATTCTCATTGCCTCTGAAGACTGCCATATCGGTGTACCCAGCACCAAGCAGTATGGGCAGGACTGGTAGCAGCCTTTAGGTAATTATTCCTATTTTCACAGAATCACAGAATTGTTCGGGTTGGAGGTTCAATCTCCCTGTGCAAGCAGGATCTACTAGACAAGATTGCCCAGAACTGTGACCAATTTTTGTTACCTTGAAGAAGATTCCACAGCCTCTCTGGGCAACCTGTGCCAGTGTTCGACTCCCCTCACAGGAGAAAGAATTTTATTGTATTCAGAAGACATTTCATGTGTTTTCGTTTGTGCCCATTGGGTATCTCTGAGAAAAGCCCCACTCCATCTTCTACATACCTGTTATATATTGATTGATAAGATCCCCCACAAACAATCACTTATTCTGGCTGAACTCTCCAGTCCCAGCTCTCTCGGCTTGTCCTTATATGAAAGATGCACTGGTTCCTTGCCTATTTCCCTCTTATAGTAAAGTATTAGGACTTTATAGATTAGAGTCTGCATATATTTGAAATCATAGGGTTTGGTATGTATGGTCCTTTCTGCTGAGCAGATAAGACCAGGAGGTTTGTGTGCTGGCACAGTATCACAAAATTGTCAAGTTAGGAAAGGACCTTAAGATCATCAAGTCCAACCTTAAGCCTTACACCACCATAGGCACTAAACCATTTCCTGAAGTGCACATACAGCCATTTTTTGAATAGCTGTAGGGGTGGTGACTCCACCACCTCCCTGGGCAACCCGTTCCAATGCTCCACCACTCTTTTGGTGAAGAAGTGTTTTCTAATATCCTATCTAGACTTACCCTTGCACAACTTGAACCCACTCCCTATTGTCCTATCTCTAGTCACTGGGGAGAAGCCAACATTTCTCTCACTACAACCTCCCTTCAGATAGAGACTGATAAGTCCTCCCCTCATTATCCTCTTCTCCAGGCTGAACAGCCTGAGCTTCCCCAGTCTCTCTTCATAAGACCCACTCTCTAGGCCCCTAATCAGTCTGGTTGCTCTTCTCTGTACCTTCTGCAACACCTTGATGTTCTTCCTATACTGTGGTGCCCAGCACTGCACATAATACTTGAGGTGCAGCCTCACCAGTGCCGAGTGCAGTGGCACAATCACTTACCACATATTTTCTAATACAAGCCAGGATGTCATTTGCCTTACTGGCCACCTGGACACACTGCTGGCTCATTTTCAGCCAGCTGTCTATCTATACCCTCGTGTCTCTGTCTGTCCACAACAGAGAAAGGTCTGCACTTCAGAAACCTCTTCCAGTACAGCTGATGAGCTGTGATCAGAACTGACAACGTGAGTATCTCTTGTATAACAAACTTATGTGATTTTGGAGAAAGTCCCTTGTGCCAGCCTAGAAGATGGCTGCTGTTGCTGCAACCACGTAGATGGGAGGCAGTGAAAAATCAGCTTGTGACTGTGACCAAGACTACAGGGGTTGTCACAATTAAATTGACATTGTTATGTTTTCTGGAAATAAGGGCTTGTGCAAGGAAGAAGAGGTGGGCATGAGGGTACACTGTAAGAAAAGATACAGGGTTCTTTTAACAAAAATTGTCTCCATAACAGAAGCACTTTGATAATTGTAAATGGTTTTACACTGTCTCTGCAAAAGTGCTTTGAAGGGTACTTTCAATATCATGCACTTAATAGAGATGTGCAATGCTGGCTTTTCCCATGAAATCCCCTGCAGCTCAGCTGGCATTTCACATATTTCCAAAGATGAAACCTCTTTCCTGTGTCAGATGCAGGGCCAGCAGTTGGTCTGGTCTGCAACCCACCACTCAGCTGTGATGAGCAAGGGCTTGGGGCACAGGAGCCTATGCCAAGGTTCTGCACCTACAGCAACACTCTAGCCCAGCCCCCGGACTAATCCTCCAGCCCTGTTCTTGCAACATCCAGTATGGAACCTGAGGACTGTTAAACAGGATGTTTTATGGATGGCAAGAAAAGACACCTGAAAGATCTGCTCTCATTGTTCACCAGTACTTTTCCACCCAGCATCCCACCTTGCTCTGGGTTCCCTGAGCACTTCCATCCCCAACTACGTGGGGACAGGTAAAGCAGTGAAAGGGGAGGCAAGCTGCTCTAGTAAAGGCAGGAGGTCACACCCATGCACCAGTAGATGTACAGTACTGATAGTCCAGAAATTAAACAATCCCAAGAATCTATCTCAGTGACAAAAACCTTTAAGAGGAAAAACAGAGACAGAACGTGTGAGAAATAGTGTGATCAGTGAGCATTTTTTTTTTGCCTCATGGATTTGTTTCAGTTTTGCATTTGTAATTACTTAAATGCAGTGCTCTTCACAACAGCCATAACTCACAGGCCTTTAATGCCATGCCTTTCAAAACAAACATGAGTCACAGCCCCTAGGTAAACTTCTTGGGCTGGCACTGAATATCATTATTGTGTGACGGAGTGCAGCAAGCTGTTTGCCAGGTTACTCAGTCTCCCAAAGCTATCAATACGCGTTGCCGTGCATTTGCTATGCTCGTGATAGCTACAGTTATCATCACTGCAGTGCCAATACGTTTGCTGCAGAATGAAGGACTCTTCATGATGTCTCTAAGGATACAATATTAGGCCTGAGTAGTTAGCCAGATTATGGGACCTTACAGGATATTTGTTTTCTGCTAGGATGAGGACTTACTAAGAGACATCTAGCAGCCTCCTCCTACAGATTTAACAGCAATGTGCAGAACCACCAGGAAACCCCTGCTACAAACCTTCCCTTCCACACTGTTTCAGTCCTTGCTTTAGGCACAAACCATGTTTCAAGACAATATCCAAGCACAAGTTCCACCTCAATCTTAAGTATGCTGAACTTAAAAACTAATACATATTTCCATTTCACCACAAATGTGGGATATATAAGGATCCATAAAATTACGTAATGTCTGAGAACACGTACAAAGTAAACATGAATCTGCCTCTGCCTTTATTTCTAGTCTATTCCACAGTATGTCTTGGCACTAAGAAGGAGGAGTCAGAACATACTGAGACATTAGGCCAGGGAGAGTAGCAAAACCCAGATTGTGAGCAGAGGGGGTGGAAACGTAGAGTGTAGGCAGGTGAGAAATGTGAGATCATTTACCCAACTCTGCAGCAATCTAAAAGAATACCTAGCTTCATATGGTGCTTTAAATCTTCAAAATCTTCAACAAACATTAGTCAAATGAAATAAATTAGTTTTCTAAGGTCATATTCTTCTTACTTTCATTTTAAAGGAATTTTTCTTCATTATTTCACTGAGTTGCGTTAATTTTAAACTACAAATTAATTCTCTTGCCTTCCATTTTCCTTCACATGTCTTCAGGCAGAGTACCTCCAGGTTATCTGAGCATCGGTTCCTTGAAGGCTCTTGACATGATCACACAGCGTGTTTCCTGGTAACATGTGTTACAATGTTAGGTGACATTTCTCAAACAAGACAGGACTAGATCTTTGGGATTCACTTTAGCTAATTAGGTTTAGAGAGCTATCTTGTCACCACACCTTCACTTTACTGATGTACAAGTATGTTTGATACAAATGCATTAATCTCTTTAATTTTCATATACAATGAGATGCTGAACTACAGCACTTAATATAAGCCACTGTGCTCGCCTCAGTGGGAGCTTCAAATGATCATCATTAGCATAAAACCACTGCAGATAATCTTACCACACTGAACCTTGACAGTTCAAATATGGATCTAAGACTCAACTGCAGATTGAACTCAGCTTTTGGATTGTATTAGTGTCGTTGTTAGTCATTTGTATTGTCTTAATGATCAACACCACATAGTAAGGTATGTGGTATAAATGGCACAGTTTGTCTCTCTTTGGATACAGAGCATTAGCAGGCAGTCTATCTCCGCAGAACAGATGACTCTACTTCTAAACATACCAAGGAATTTTTGATAGGCATTTATGACCATTCTATAGTGAGAGGGAATATGAGTAGAGAACATTCTGAACATTCACCTTGTGAAATCTCCCAAAATGATGAAGATAAAGGTTCTCAGTAACTGACACTTGTTGCATGGCAGCAATTTAGCCAAACTTATGAGGAGCTGGAACTGTTTATCTTTCATTTTGCTACCATGCATAATAGACCAACTGTGATACAAAAATATATATTATGAGCTGCTTATTGATGTTCGACGTAAGATGGAGGAACACAATAAATGGAAACTAAATCAGACCACCAAGGACAAGTTTAAAATAATAACATAAGCAGACAAAGATAAAGGAGATAGCAATGAGCAGGAGACAAAAGGTAACAAGAATCATTCCAGAAATACATTAATAGTAATAAAGAGACAGAGAAAAGATTTGTTTGCTATAAACAAGGGAAGTGTTACTTTGCTATTTAACAAGCTGGGAAAGTGACTGACAGATGATGCTGAGAGGACCATGATCGTTAATGTCCTTTTTACATCATCTTCCTTAGAAAAATATACCCTGTAAACTACCTTGTTACTACTACTAACAAAAGGACATAATAAAAGATAAAAAAGTCATGGGGATCAGGAGAGGTGCCTGGGGACTGGAGGATAGCAAACATCACTCTAATCTTCAAAAAGGGTAAGAA
>JAOXOE010000001.1:70370588-70397929 GCA_028565055.1 Phoeniculus purpureus
CCATTCAGCAAGACCTGGACAGGCTGGAGAGCTGGGCAGAGAGAAATTGAATGAACTAGAAGAAGAGCAAGTGTAGATGTCTTGTATCTGGGCAAGAACAACCCCAGGTATCTGTTGGAGAGCAGTGTAGGAGAAAGTGACCTGGGGGTCCTGGTGGACAGCAGGATGACCATGAGCCCGAAATGTACACTTGTAGCCAAGAAGGCCAATGGCATCCTGGGGTGGATCAGAAGTGGGGTGGTTAGCAGATTGAAAGAGGTTCTTCTCCCCCTCTACTCTGCCCTGGTGAGAGCACATCTGGAATACTGTGTCCAGTTCTGGGCCCCTCAGTTCCAGAAGGACACAGAACTTCTGGAGAGAGTCCAGCGCAGAGCCACAAAGATGATGGAGTGGAGCATCTCACTGATGAGGAAAGGCTGGGGGAGCTGAGTTTGTTGAAAAGGAGACTGAGGCGTGACCTCATCAATGTTTGTAAATATGTGAAGGGTGGATGTCAGGAGGATGGAGCCAGGCTCTTCTCAGTGTCATCTAATGATAGGACAAGGGGCAACGGGTGTATGTTGGAACACAGGAGTTTCCTTATAAATATGAGAAGGAACTTCTTCACAGTGAGGGTGACAGAGCACTGGAACAGGAGGCCCAGGGAGGTTGTGGAGTCATCTTTTCTGGAGACGTTTAAAAGCTGCCTGGATATGTTCCTGTGTGACTGGGTCTAGGTGATCCTGCTCTGGCAGGGGGACTGAATTGGGTGATCTTTCAATCAATGTCCCTTCCAATCTCTAATGTTCTGTGATTGTGTGAATCAATGTGAAAATACAAACACTTCCACAGAGAAGCTGATGCTTCCATCTTTGTAAAATAAAAGATTCTAAATAATCTTAACAAAAGGCATTTCCTTCCTTGTCAGTTTGTTGGAATGTGTAAACAGAATTAAATTGCTGTACAGATAAACAGGGGTTTTTATATCCTATGTGAAATATAACAACCAAAAAAGATCACAATACTTTTTAGTATTCTGTTTTGAAAGAAATATAATTCAAGTTACAAGAGCAAAATTATACAGTGCACGTGTCAGCTGTTTATCAGATGCTTCTGTTATCCCGTTTACATGTCTCAAAACATTAGTGATCAATAGTAATCAGAAAGATCAGGATTTGAGGAAGTCAGCATTGCTAGGGAGAGCTGTCTCCATTTATAAAGCAAACTTCCATGTGACAAAATGCGACTGAAGTCAAGATCAGAGATACAAGCTTCTCCATAAACATCACAGTAACTATTCTGGATTGAAAGCTCTTGTATTAAAGGTGGTTTTGACAGTAGGATGCCCACCTGCAATATCATAAACACTTCATCACCTTGTCTGAACTGTCAAGAGCAGACCATAACAAGTATATCAGGTTTCTCCTTTGACCTGGTACCAAAAACATCTGCAGTCTTGACAGATATCTGAAGATGCTCTAGCATCAAAAGAAAAAGGAAAAAGCTCTTCCCTTTTCAAAAGCAAAGGGTATGTGTGACCAGTTGTTCCCTACTGTTGCTGCTATAGGAGTTTTATGAATTGTCATCTGCTACAACGTTTTCATGAGGTTCTGTATCAAAACATTGACAACTCACTTGGCTTAAGCAAAATCTTTATTCACAGATCAGAGCCTATAACAAAATGTTAACTGGAAAATATTCCACATAGTACAGAAATAAAATCTTGCCTCATACATATAACCTTATCTTCATCTAAGGAAAAGTACTGTTGTAAGAAGCTTTATAGCTTGAAGAAAGACTGAGGTGGGTGACTTGATTCATCAGCATGCAAGGAACCTATGTTTCCTACATCATATTTCACTGAGAATGCGTTAAAATGCAAAGTCCTTCATAACCTTCATCATTAGTCATTTCACTGACTACAACTACTATCTTTCACTTCATTCTCATATCTTGTTCACTCAGGAATACAAATATTTGTATACTATGCATCATACACAACCGGTAGCCCCTTGAAATTTCATACTTGACACAAGCATGAAGAAATTGTCAGACTGAAGGATTCTCACAGGTCACAGAGTTTTCTCTGCACAAGTTCAAACCAGTTCTCAGCAGCTTTCTGCTGCCCTTGGTCTACAATTTATGATTTTTCTCTCAAAGCAGACCCTCCTCATTTTAAACATGCTGTGATCTATAGAACCATAGAATGGCCAGGGTTGGAAGGGACCTTAAAGATCATCTAGTTCCAACCTCCCTGCATAGGCAAGGACATCTCCACTAGATCAGGTTACTCAGGGTCCCATCCAACTTGGTCTTGAACACTTCCAGGGATGGGGCAGCCACAACTTCCTTGGTCAACCTGTTCCAGCATCTCACCACCCTCAGAGAAAAGCATTTCTTAACAGAATCACAGAATCACAGAACATCAGTGATTGGAGGGGACCTCAAAAGTTCATCTAGTTCAATCCCCCCACCAGAGCAGGATCACCTAGACCAAGTCACACAGGAACATATCCAGGCAGCCTTTAAACATCTCCAGAGAAGGAGACCTTTCACATATTTATAAACATTAATGAGGTCACCCCTTGGTCATCTTTTCAACAAGCTAAAGAGACCCAGCTCCTTCAGCCTTTCCTCATCAGTGAGATGCTCCACTCCCTTCATCATCTTCATTGTTCTGCGCTAGACTCTTTCCAGCAGTTCTGTGTCCTTCTGGAACTGAGGGGCCAATAACTGGACACAATACTTCAAATGTAGTCTCACCAGGGCAGAGTAGAAGGGGAGAAGAACCTCTCTCGATCTGCTAACCACCCCTCTTCAGATCCACCCCAGGATGTCGTTGGCCTTCTTGGCCACAAGGGCATATTGCTGGCTCATGCTCATCCTGCTATCCACCAGGACCCCCAGGTCCCTTTCTCCTACACTGCTCTCCAACAGGTTGGTCCCCAACCTATACTGGAACCTGGGGTTGTTTCTGCCCAGATGCAAGACTCTACACTTGCCCTTGTTCTAGTTCATTCAATTTGTCCCTGCCCAACTCTCCAGCCTGTCCAGGTCCCTCTGAATGGCAGCACAGTCTGCAGAGATGTTGGCCACTCATCCGAGCTTTGTGTCATCAGCAAACTTGCTGACAGTGCACTCTAATCCCTCATCCGAGTCATTAATGAATAGATTGAATTTCTTCCTCATGTCCAACTTAAATCTCTCCTCTTCACATTTGTAACCCTTTCCCTTTCTCCTCTCACTATGCAGCTGTGTAAAAAGCCCCACCCCAGCTTCTTGTACCCCTCTTCAGATATTGGAAAGCTGCTAAAAGGTCATCTGGGAGCAGCCTTCTCTTCTCCAGACTGAACAACCCCAGCTTGCTCATCCTGTCCTCATAGGGGAGGTGCTCCAAGCCCTCTGAGCATTTGAGTTGCTATCCTCTGGACATGTTCCAGGAGCTGTATGTCCTTCTGATGTTGGGGACTCCAGAGCAGGACACAGGACTCCAGGTGGGGTCTCACAAGTGCAGACTAGAGGGGTAGAATTACCTCCCTCGACTGACTGTCGATGCTTCTTTTGATGCAGCTGAGGACACAGCTGACTTTCTGTACTACAGGGGCACACCAATGGCTCCAATTAAACTTCTTGTCCACCACCCCCCTCAAGTCCTTCTCCTCAGGGGTGTCCTCCACCCTTTCTCCTCCCAATCTGTAAGTGGTTAGCCATCAATTTTATTTCCATGGTCAGGAAGAATGTTGCATATTTTGCAGAACAAAATATCTTAATGTTCCAAGTTACTCCCTGAAAAAATTCTGATAAAACTATTCAAGGCTGAATCTAGAAATAACACTATCTTGAATTTAATGTATTCTATGATCTCAATGGCTCTGCAAGGTAATGTTATATTTTTATGGGCTAGCCTCAACCAGAACTCTAAATATTACCCTTTCAGCTTTCAGAGAGACCTGATGACATCTGGCCTTTCATAGCAGTGAATTTATAAAGCCAAGACAGTAAGTGATCTGGACAGTCCCATCATCCAAATGAATATCCCACTGGATGTGGGGATGTGGCTGCACTGCCCCAGGGTGATTACAGGTTGCACCAAGGCTCTTCTCTCATAACTTCACTTTTACAGCAACTGAAGCAAATCGAAGTCCATCAGCTCATATTTCTTTCCCTGTAGCAGTGACTGCTGTCCAATCATTGCTTGGGTAACTGTTGGCACCAGGAAATCTGCAAGCTCAAGAGATGCTGACAAACAAAAGGATAGTAGTCCATTACGTGACAGTCAGAGTTGAGCACTCTTCCTGGAAGAGGCCAGGTGGTCTGTTCTTATACAGAGGCTGGTGATAAGGCCTGGCTAAAGCTGTATTCTTGTACAAAGCCTGGTGAGGTGGAGAATGAAACTAAATATGCTTTGCACAGATTTGCAGGAATTATAAAGCACACAAGGTGCTGGTTTCTGTTTGAATGGCTGCTGACGGAGTGGTTAGTATTTTGACAACATTCACACACACTTAACATAACTGTAAGTAATGAGGCATTAATGCTACCCCTAGAAGCCACATAATTTGGGGGATGAACCTGAAACATCAACACACTCCAGGGGCAGATTGACAGGTTTTGCTCTCACTCATACCACCCAGAAGAGACGCCTTTTGGTAAGACTTGTGACCTCAGTGATGCTGAGTGTTTATCCAGGAAATCAAGATTCCATTTTTGATCATAATTTTTACTCACAAAAGCTGTACTGTCTTGCAGTTTATGGATTTATCATCAGCAATCTAAAAGCATCTATATATGTTGCGTGTAAGTAAACTGTGATATTCATGCACCTGACTTTCTGCTTGTAAAATCAACCAGACCTGCAGCAAACACTGTGTGTGCATCTGGCATTCGGCTTATAGTCACTAAAATACAACAGCAACCCACTTGTACTTTCTGCCTATTGATCTGCTTTGACTTACGTAAGAAAGTAGCCAACCATGTATTTTCAATATGCTAAACATACTTTAGCTTGAATCTAGCCATTTCAGTCTAATCTCAAGAAAGCTTTTTACTCACTTGCCTGTTTTATACTCAAACAGTAAAACACACTATCAAACTTTTCCCTTCCTGTGTGTGCCAGCCTGCCAAGCTCTTAGATATCCAGAAGAGAGCTTATAGTTCAGGCCAGCATGTGTAAAATGGAATACTAGGTATAAAGTAATTTTGCTTTGTTACTGTGGAAATCATTGGGATATAAGAAGTCTAAAGTCTAAAATATGCTCTAGTCTCTCTGATTGGACTTACAAGAGCTGTGTCGTTTGCAGACAAGGGATCTAGGATATTTCCATACAGCATTAGTCTTGAGAAGTTTCTCAGACTAGTTTTAAATGATGTAAACTATTCTGCTATGTCCCTTGAAGTCTTGTGATGGAAGGTTTCCCTGTTATCTGTCCTAAACCTTCCTCTTCATTTCATATTGTTATATCTAATGACACAATAACTCTCTGCCTAACCTGATATTTATGCTGTTTTAAAACATGTATTTAGACAAGATAGATAAAACAATACAAAGCAATGTTTGACTGATAAGAAGAGAAAAACTGTAGCACATACTTTCAGTTCCCATGACTTTAGAGACGAGATAAATGCACAAGAGAAAAATCAAGGCTGAATGCAGAAACTGTGCAGGGCTCTCAGCACAGAGATGAGACTCCAGTTATTACACTTTTCAGAATTCTCCTCTGCAGCCCAAATAAGAAACAGATATTAACCCCATGTCTTATGCCTGCTGCTTTTTCCCCGGGGATACCTCTTTTAACACTTAGAATCATAAAAACATTTGGATTAGATGAGACTTCCAGTCCACACTACTTCTCAGGGTATGGCCAACTCCACAGTGAAATCAGGTTGTTCTGGGCCCCACCCAAAAGAGTTTTGAAAATCTCTGAGGCTCAAGATACCACAACCCTATTCAGGCACCTATTCCAGTACTGAACCACTCTCCTGCATGGGATACTCCTTCCCAGTTCTAGTATTTCCTTCTCTGCCAAAGAATCATGAGATGAGTGATAAGTCTGTGTGTAACTTACTAATCAAACTACTACACCATGCTCCAAGGATGACATTTGCAGTTCAAACTAACCAGTTTGGACAGTGACCAAATTCAAGCTACTTTCTACTCAGTCTCTCCTTGGAAGTCTGGTGCAACTTGGGAGATTCCACATAAACAAACTAAAAATCAACATGTTTCTCCCCTGCATTCTTCTAGAGGCTCTCCACAGTCAACAAATGGCAATTTACTTGAAGACTCCCTGATCCCAGGATCATTCACCCAGTCAAAAAGTTTCAATAGAGCTTTCATGAAGACAGAAGAAGATAAAAGTTTGTCTCTTATGAAGGATGGCAGGCATTCTTAATGCCTCAATTCCCTTTCACAGTTGCCTGCGCTTCCAAGCTAACCCCTAGATTACATCCTTAGCTGACATAAATATTTTAAGAAAAACAGAAACTTATAACACTTTGCCATCCCAAATGTTCTGTGCATGTATCACCAGAATGTTAAACAGTGAGCAAGGAGACAGCATTGACACTTGGCCTAAGGCTGGCTCAGCCAAGTCATGTTTAAGAATGTCTCCGAATTCTGAGGCACTCTTACGCTCTTTTCTGTTTATCTACCCCTGCTTTCAAGTCCATAAACATTCCAGTGAATAGCTTTTTGATTCATGTGAATGCTTGAAAAATCTCTATTCTCTGCAAAATGCCTGGACATAATTGAGTTTTTCAATGCAGCAGCACAAATATTTACTACTCAGTATTCTACTGCCTAAAAATCTGTCCTCAGTCCAGGAACAACTATGTAGCCATGTAATCAGCCATAAAGCAGAGAGAGCAAACAGTCAGATGAAATAGTTTGCACATGTAAATTGAAAATTGTTCATCTATATGATCCATTCAACAGATTTGCAGAATCTAGATATGAGCAGTATGTGGACAGCAAAAAGTATTTTCACAGTAATAAGTATTTTCACTTTTTGGACCATTTTTTCTTATCACCTTTTGCTTAGAGGTATGAAAACTACCAGACAGATAAGTGCAATATTTTTTCATGTGCATCAATGACAATGAATAATGAGAGTCTGCTGCATTTCTCACCAGCAGATGAGATAGTTTGCTACTGCAAATCATCACAACACTGCCTTGGAGCAGATACTCCAACACACTAATTGTCTCGCACAGAATTTGCTGGACATCTATTTAGTCAGGCAATATTTAATTATTAAAGAGGTGGAAGTGTTTTGCAATTTTGACAGACTAGACTTACACAGACAAAAAGAGAAAAGTTGTGATGCAAGGTCTAGCGTTTATGACAGCTGCTAAGGTTCAGAAATTCCCAAGGAAGAAAGTCAAATCCCTAGTCTGTCTGACTGGTAGTATAGTTCTGTGACAGAAATACTCCCTGTGAGCGTAATCTGTTAAACTTCTGTCCTGTAATAGCAGCTATATTCCCAGCTTTATTTTTACCATGGACACAAACCTTGCCTTTTGATGTGGTGGAAGGACAGAAATAGCACAAGGCAACATGAGGCTTTACACAAGGCTCATCTTCCACCAGGAAAAGCTAATACAATGGCCTTTTGTTGGCATTTCTCCTGATTCCTGCCGAAGGAGGGTCCACTGAGATTAATCTGGCAAGTGGGACATGAAAAGGAGCAGCCTATCTTGTAGATCCAGCCTCTTTCTCCTTTACACAGTTACAAGGGGCCCAGGGACTTAGCTGGTAACTAAAGCTTCCCTGAAGCTTCTCTAACTTCTGCCAGGAATTGTGAGGATATTTGCCAGGCTCTGAAATCAGAAGGCACATGGTCTGGTGTGGCTTCCCCAGTGGTCTTTAGTTCCTACGGTATGAGAAAAACAGCCCTTCATCTCTGTTGCCTGCAGCAGGTCACTATTGCACAAAGCACTTGTGGTTTGACTTGTTTGTTATGAATTCACTGCCTTTCATTCTTGTAAGGAAACTTCTTCTTTGAAGTGGGAAAGAGTCTTGGGGGGGAAAAAAAAAGCTTGTTTCATAATCTTTTAATCTGAACTCTTTATCAAGTTATACAAGCACTATGTTTAAGGTTCCCATTGTGCAGAAGGATGCCTTTGTCCTGCAGTACTGGTCCACCTTCATCAAATTCTTCTGAATCCTCAGACAATTTACCTCGTTTCAAATGGTAGCAGACTGGCCGGTTCAAATCTTGTTTTGATCACTCCCTGTCAGTAGAAGTAAAACAAGAGAGGATGTCAGTCTCACAAAGCTCTCTCACTCTTGCCCTGGTGGGAACACAAACACTCTAAAAATAACAAATGTCTTCGGTATAAAGACTCTGTAGTACTTTTTTTGCAGTCCCCTCCAAAGCACTCTGAGGACTACATCAACTTAACTAATTACCATTTAGCAGCTGAGCTGTGGTGTCCTGGTTTGAGCTGGAACGAATTCTGTTCAGTGATTTTACTTTTCTGTTCTATCTCTTCTAAATAACTGCACTTTCTGTGGTCAACCTCATGTTTGTGCAGACAGTGCCTGCCTCCATCACTGATAAAGCTCAATGTTCATCGTTATTGCCAAAGGCTGGTGTGCAGGACGGCTCTTGCCTATACTTGCTCCTATGAAGGCCAATGCCACTGCTAAATCTTATGTACCATATTGGAGGTGTAGTAAGTGAGAGGCTGCACCTGAGAGCAGGAGTGGGTGGGACAGGCAATCCTAAACTGACTAACAGGGTATTCCATTTGATATAAGTCATATTTGGTATAAAGGTGAGAAACCACAGAGGTCAGCTCTTTTCTCTCAGGTCATATTTGGTATAAAGATGAGAGATTACAGGAGTCAGGTCTCTTCATTCTCTTCTTCAGTGTCTGAGGAGGACTGCCTATTCTGCTTTTGATCCCAACCTATGCATACCTAAAACCAGTTTTGGAATACAGCTCCTGCATTTGGTTCCTTTGTGCTGCTGAGTCTAGTATGGGATTTCTCCAGCATCTGCATCAGTGGTAATGAAATAGTCAGCAGGGGACTTAAGTTCAGCATTTGTTTTATATATATTTCATGTTATCACTATTTCAATTAAAACCAGTTTTGTTTTTCTCTCTCCCTTATTCCCTTTCTCTTCTCTTTTTGGGGAAGGTGAGGGGCTGATAAAGAAAATCTGTCATTCAGCTTGTGGCCAGCCTAGCCTTAACCCATGACACATGGTCATTATCACTGAGCTCTGAAACCATATAAAACTTCAAAAAAGCATTTTACACTGATGCACACTCTTCTGCATTAAATGAAGCTGTAGACTATGATTGTTTCATCAAAGTGAAAGTTGCCTGAGACATTTTCAACGTACATTTTCAGAAAGAGCATGCTGGCTCTCAACTAAGACACAGTTTTGAGTACCATGAACAGAGTCGACCTGCTGCAAATGGAAAGCTTTTTGGTTTTTTCTTAAATCAGCATCAGCAGATCACACTAATAATTCTCTGAGAACATCCCAGAAGTTCATGTACAGACAGTATCCCCTTCAGCACAAGCACAGAGACAGGCAATGCAAAAAGTGGCAATACATGCATTGCTTATTTTTGACTTAGTCTTCAAAGTTAATGTTTTGTACTTACTACAGACTTTGAGAAGGAGGACAGCCAACAGTGGGAGAGCAACTGCTCAGAGATTAGTTAATCCAGATCTGAAAAATTTACTAAAAAATGCTGAAAGTGCTGTTTGATGTGATAGCAAAAACCCTGTCTACCCTCTGTGCAAAATCTGACCATCAGAGAGGGTGACCTGACTATGATAGAAAGGTGAGTAGTTGACATACTGAATGGTGGAGCTTGAATCCAGAGGAACCTTGTAGAACAGGAGCATCAGACCAGCAGAAACATCTTGGCATTCAATAAGGAGAAGCACAGAGTTTTGTAGCTGAGAGGAAATAACTCCATGGACCAGGACAGACAAGGAAGCAACTGAAAAGTACTCAGAGTGGGTTGATGGTGGGCACCAGACTAAGAGCCAGCAGCATATTCACCCTGTGCATACAGCAAGCTCCACACCATTTGGAGGGCCATGGACAACATATGCAAGAAGTTGCTCTCCCTCTCTGATCAGCACTGGTAAGATCACACCTAGAATAGTCTATGATCACCTGCGGGAACCCAGTTCAACAGGGATCTGGAGATTTGCCGGCTCTGTTAGGGCCCACAAACACAGATCCTGTGATGAAATGCTGAGGGGATCTGGGCTTTGGTTTTGCAGATAAAGAGGCTAAAGAGAGATCTCACAACAGCTTACAGCCGGTAACAAAGACGGTTACAAAGGTGATGTTACAAACCTTTCTCTCCAGTGCCAGACAATAACACAAAGGACAACACCCACAAGTTACAGTTTGTGAGGTTCAGGTTGGACATTAAAAAACATTTCCTCCACAAGACAGTGTGGCACGGCACTGAAACATGCTGCTCAGAGCCATCATGGGTTGTCCACCCTTAACCATTTACAGAAGCAGTTGGCTGCGCCATGGTTTATATAATATCAGGACTGCAAGTGGGAGCCTAATTTACATAACCTCCAGAAGTCCTTGCCAACCAGATGTTTTCATGATTCTGTGACACTGAAGTGATTGTTTCTCTGTGTATGCAGAAACATTCATTCAGGTGTATTTCAGGGGAATCAAAATGCTAGGAGAGCGAGAGAGATATGTTGAACTCAACAGTTCCCAAATATAGATGGTAACAAGCACAAGGTTCTCAGGTTCATAGTTTGCACTGAAATGCCTGAAATCCAGATAAGGATTTGATGGCTTTTGAATATGCCTGTGCAAGAAGAGAATGATGAAAATACCAACCCACTGCTGACACAGCAGAATGCTACATTGTGGATTTTGCCCAGGTGGGCATGCAGACACCCCCCCAAAAAACATTCCCTTGTGATTGCAGGTAGGTGAGAAGCATGTGTGAATATATGATCTCTTCCCTCCCATCCCTCTATCCCAAATTAGCACAAGTAGACTATCTGCCAGTTCCTGTAATTTGTTACTAACATAGCCCAGCCGAGAATCTGCATGAACACTCTTTCAGAGCATGGAAGAAACTATACTTCATAGAGTTTTTGTTCCGTAGAGCAGTTCCTTACAGAGATATTTTGGGAACGAAGACAATACCAACACCCCGTGATGCAGGTCACAGAAAAAAGTTCATGTGCTGGGTCCAGCATGCAGACCAATTTCATCAGTCTACATTCATCTCATAATTTCAGGTGTGTCCACATCTTTCAGGGAACCACAAGACAGATGTTCACCAGGACAACAAATCTGCCTGGTTCAGCATAGCAGCGCCCACATATACTGGCTGAGGTCCAAAAGCAATGTAACTGTTGTGCAAACTGGCATTCAAACTACAGAATCCCCCTACATGGGCTGAACTAGTTCTGTGTCTAGTCAGTCTCCTGAGGTGTCAACGAAGCAGAAGTAAACTGTCTGTCAGTGCCCCTGAACCAGTCTCATTGTTTTAACAACATATTGAAAGTAGCCACAGACTAGTTTTGCCTTCCAAAACAATGAGCATCATAACACCCTAGCAAGATATCTCCTGACCAGCCCTTTTTGTTTGACTATGCTTTTCTCCCTCCATAAAAAGCCCAGGGCATCTCTGTACAATGAAGATCAGGACCCTTCAGGCCAACCTTGCCTAAAGCAGATACCTTCCCCTTTTTAGAAGCACTATCATTCTCCCTCCCACCTCTTTCTGTGCCAATTCCTATAAGTCAGCCAGGAAATCAAATGCTTGGTCTAAATCCCCTGCAGCTATGCATCACTGAATTACACAGGGGAGCCAGCCATCCTTCCAGGTCTTTAAAGAGCCTGTGTGCTTTATTACAGGTCTCCAAGCCTCACACCTCCAATCAGACCAGAGGCAGACTTAGCTACAGCTAAAAGCATTTTAAGAGATACTTACCCTCTCAGACATGCCTCCACATGAAACAGTTTCTCAGATCTCTCTCGCATTTCCTCAGCTTCTACATGACAGGTCCTTTTCCCCAGCAATTGTATCATACAAATCCGGCTTCTTCAGTGATTTTTCCCATGGGAATATAACTCTCCCACATTGCTCCTCCAACCAAAGGAAGTGTTTCTTCCCCATGTCACCACTTCTTACAGGAATGAGAGGTATTTGCATTCAGTACTATCAAAATCTGATTGTGATCACACATGATGTCTCACCTGTCCCCCAAATCAAGAAGATGGATTTGAAAATCATAATAAGGTTATTTTTTTTTATTTTAATTTTTTTTAAATACTTCATTCGACAACCACATTCTGGCAACAAAGCTTTCAGACATTCTCACATCAAATGTACTTTCCTTTAGAGATGTAAAGGATAGAAAAATGAGAGGTTAAAAAAACCACTAAAAAGTGAAGGGGGAGACTTGCACCAAAAGGATCTGTCTGCAGGAACTGTGTGGGACATCAAATATAGAAAGACTAGAGATGAAATCAGGACACTAAACAATATGGTGAATCCCCAAATCAGAAGTATTTAACTTTGACTTTCACAGTTGGATTCAACCTCCAAGTTTCCAGGCACCCATGAAGCCGTTTTGTAGCCTTTTTTCTTGTCGCTCATTCAGCACTTCTGAAATCTGTAACCAAATGTGTTTGGCACATGGAATGAAAATGTATAGGATAAAAAAAGGCCAAGAAACTGTCTGCAGCCCAAGGTGTTACATTTAGCTGTGCCTTGAACCCTCTCCAAAGTTTTTCTCTCTCTTCCACAGTTGGATTGCCCAATGCAGTACTTTTCAGGCGCTAAAGATGTTTGTGAGTTCTTATATATTCTCTCTTTCAAAATAACTCTTCTTATTTCTTTGCCTTTCCAGGAAATATAAACTTAAAATTACCCTAGTTGTGAGCAGAAATAGAACAACGATGAATCCGGAAATAAAAGGTCCGTACCCCTTGCAAAAGTTTCCAACATGACGCTTGGAGAAGGATTATGTGAAGAAACAAACAACAACAAAACCATAAAGACCTCAGGCAAGCTCAATACCTTACAGGGTGATATAGCCTGGTAAAGAAAACAAGTAGCGCTGATCCATAACAGACACTATGCTTGGGACTGAGGGGCAAAATGCTTAAGACAAAATGTAAGGATAAGATGAGAAAGGCATGACGTAGAAAAAGCAAGGAATTTAAAAACCACATGGGTATGTCGCTGTGTGACTTGGTCTAGGTGGTCCTGCTCTGGTGGGGGGGGGAATTGGACTAGATGATCTTTTGAGGTCAGTTCCAATCCCCAATGTTCTGTGATTCTGTGAATGAAAAAAATGTGTTAAAATTAAAAATTTTAATTGGTGGGCAGCAAGGATCTTCAGAATAGATAGAAATCAGGCTGATTTGCATGAGCTTTAAGAGGCTACATAGGGTAGGTAGGGAAATTAAGAAACAGGCATAGATCATATGATTGATGTTGAGACACAAAACTAGACATACAGGGAAGGCTTCATCGACTGAACCAAAATTAAGACTTGAGTGTGCTTAAAAATATATATGCCTGATTTGATAGTGTGGGAGGAAAGTGTCCAGAGCAGAGCATCACATTTTTTAAAAGGCATTTTCTTTGCAAAAGCAAAAAAAATCAAAAATGACACAAATGTTGCTTGTGAGAAAAGACAGATGAATTGTGAGAATCAGAGGGGAAGAAATTCTTTCCCTTCTTTCTGTCTTTGTTGTCTTTAAAGCAGCTGTATCTCTCCAAGAGGGAGATAAGGGAGGTAGAAACAGAATTATTGATGAGTAATTGAGCAGACAAGAAAGAAGCAGCACACCTAGGTGCAATGGGCATACCAATATCACTGGCCAGGAGCAAAAGCACTGCTGATAGGGTAAATATAAAGATAACAGAGACTGAAGACAGTACCCTGGGCACATCACTAAGAGATGTTCCTCAAAATTGATAAAACCTTGAACAGAATCAGTCAATCAGGTTGGAAAAAATGCAAACTGAAACTCCAGTACCATGAAAATGAAGGAGGAAACAAACCACAGCATCAAACACTGCACTGGAGATTTGATTCCTGGGTAAACCAAAGATTGTGATAGTAGAATGACATGCAGCAAAAGCATCGAAGAGCAAAGTGCTACAACATTGTTCATCCCTTAATGCTTGAGAATTATCATTAAAGTTACATTTCTTTCCTCCAGAACCTCTTTCTAACTTACTGTTTTCCTAAGTTGGAGAATTCCACTGACTTGTGCCTGGCGTTTCTCTTTCCAGAGGGGCAAAGCAGTCACACAGCAGGGTGAAGGAACAAAGTGCAGAGAAGCACAGCACCGCCTTTCTTTGCTGCAATAGGTATACCATCACTGCCCACTCAAGAAAATTGATATTTTAACCTTATAAACTTCAGCTGTAGCACAATCAGCTCTTCAAAAACAAGAGAATGGACATGCTGGGTGACTGCAGTCCAAGTAAGTTACAGGGCAAAGATGAGAACACGATGTAAAGACTTCTTTAGTCTGTTGTCCATAGACTAGAAATGTGCTTTAGAAAACAATGCTGCTGCTGCTTTTACAAAAAAAGGTCGATGCTAGCTCGTATGGCAGGGAAAAATTTAAGCTTACAGATAAATATATGGAGAAAGATAAAACAGAGCTAAGGAAGAGAAGACACTGATAAACTGTGAGACTGAAAAAAGCACAAGGCAAAAACACTGAACAAATGAATTTGAAATAGTTGAAGTAATACTAGCTGCATTATTGTACATGTCTTAGAGAAATAATGCTTATAGATGAATGAAAATAACAGGTACCTTGACACTTTCAGTAGTGACATCAACAAAATCTGGTTTTGCTGCAGCTTTAAATAAAGAAATTATTCTTTATTTTTGCTTTCAGGTGACCTATAGGGCCCCTGAACAACGTTCAGCAGAAACTGAGATGATGTTGTCCTTTAGTCATTAATGAATTCCAGTACAGCAATACTTGTAAGAGCCCACAACTACACAGAAGAGACATTCCACTGTAATCCTGTGTTGTTACTGACTCAGGTTTGCCCGAAATAAAAAACTGACAGGTTAGTTTTTTGTTCCTAAGTACAAAGGGAGCTTCCCTCCTGCCACACCCCCTGCCTAAAACTTGAGACCTACTCTTTGGACTACACCGGTTCACAAAGGTGTAGGGGCAGGTTTATACCAGGAATGTTTCAAGATAACATTAAGGATACATAGTCAAGCACTAAGTCTCTTTCTGCAGGACCTGTTCTACATTGAGCTTGTCCTGCACAAGATGAGCAGCAATTGCTAAATGGACAGCAGTTCAGCACTACCTTTTCAGTAGTACACTATTCAGTTGGTGTTCTGTCAGTCAATTAGCATGCCACACAAACCCTTAGCTTTTCTATGATGCCTGTATTGTAGAATAGTAATTCTTTACAAATACATTTTCACTAAGCTCCTCATGTGCCTAACTGGTATTGCACTTTAACCACTGAAGAGCTTAAACAAAAAGTTGTTAAATATACCATAAAATTATAGAATGGCTTAGATTGAAAGTGATCTCAGAGATTATCTAATTCCAAACCCCCTGACATGGGCAGACACTTCTCTCTCACTAGACCAGGTTGCCCACAGCCCCATCCAGCTTGGCCTTCCAGAGAGAGCGAGCATCCACAACCTCCATGAAGCCTTTTCCAATGCTTTAATATGTATGCCAACATTGTCTTAAGAAAAATAATGCTGAAGAGCACATTTATTGTCCACCTAGGCAGCAAGTCTGGAAGCACAAATTTAGCCATGGCCAGAGTGTACCTCCACATTGCACAGAAAATCACTAGGGGGTCATGACCCACTGAAGTAGGCTGTTGTATGTAGACCCTTATACTTGGAACTGCAGAGCACTACCAAGCAATTTCACTGAAGTTTTTCACAACAGGTTTACAAAAATTCATACTATTCTAAGTACAAAAAAAAAAAATGACATTTTAAAAGAAACACTGTGTCAGAGAGGGTATCTCTCTCCAATTAGAAGGACCTGCTCTATGACACCTCATCTATCTCACTGTGATATGAGGACTGAACCATAACATATGCAACAGCATCCTTCTTTCAGACACTTTCCTTCAGTATTCACAGAGGCATGCAGAGCTGGCAACACTGATCTGCAAGGGCCAGGTAAAGAGGAAATGGTTTCCATACATTCTTCTTCTTCCCCAATGCTACCATGTACAGGAAGCACTGCTTAAATTTTACAGCAGAAACTGGGAGTCAGAGAGCGCATGCACCAGTGTACAAGGTCACTACAGTATCACACTAATTTGAATAATAACATGCACGCCCTCACAATCATGATAAATCTGGCATGTGTTCATCATCTGTTACCACACCAGTGTTGAGAGCATTTATTTCTGTAACACCACGTAATGATGCTGCAATGTACCAATTTGGTCTACACTTTTTTCTGGCAGTTATCCTGCAATTCTTTTGGAATAAGAACGCAGGATGAAATGTAACTTTTATATAGCTTTTCTAAAGCTGCTTTACTTTTCTACAGAACTTTTAATTGTGAAGAAAAGAGAAGGAGGGAGAAGTTATGTCAATTCATCCCTCACATCCATATGCATCTACAGCAAAGAGTAGAGAGAACATTCCTCAAAACAGGTAATGGAATTCTTCAGCAAAGAACTGTACAGGTCTCTCCCTATGCAAAGGTTTCGGTCTTGGAAACATTGGTGTTGTAAGCTTTAAACTCTCCTTTTCGCTTGCGTGAGCTGCATTTCCACAGCAGATTATCCCTGATCTCACTGCCCTTGGCAGCATTAGAGGGGTCACATTTTTACACAGCTGAACTACTTGAACAATTTCTTCAAAGTATGAAATAGAAACATTCTTTCCTTCAAACCAGCCATGCATGCTTTCTTCTTCATTCTGTTTGTTCAATTTTTCTTTTTAAGTCAATAAACACTTTAGACTCTGTATTCATTGCAAGAAAAACAAATTCTACTCTGTTACTTGTATCAACATTCTGTTTACAGCATCGGTTGCTGAAAACAAAGTATTTAACACGTGCCTTAAATTCCTTTCTAAAATTTAAGTGCAACCCCTGAATTACTTTCTGCCCTGCAGAAGTTCTAACTTTATTTGGCAGGAATGGAGTGGGGAGTGACATCTTTGATTATCTTCTGCCAAGACTCAAAGAGCTGCTGTGTCCTCTTTCCCAGCTCCCAGGAGACTATGAGTACAGTAAACATCATCTTCTTAGGCACTACATGTAGCAGCAGACACATTTGCAAAGGTCACCTAGCACCAAACTTTCCTTCAAATCTGAATGGTTATTACAAAGTACTCAAAGCAGAAGCTGCTTTTATGTGGTGGAGTGAACCCAAATGGCATTATATAGCTCTCTTCTAATATAAAAGGGAAACATTTAACCAAGAGTTAATAGACTACAGGAGATAGATAAGGGTATTGCTAATATAAGGTAACCAAAAACTTAGTCCTTTTATATGGTCAAAATGTGGCACTTCAGCCTATATGAGACTCTTCAAAGATAAAACAACCATTCCTGAATGATTTCTTTCTTTGAAACACATATTCTCATACAAGTCTAACAAAGGAGATTACCGCCAACATCGAGTCAACGTCTATTGCTTATTTTTCTGTTTCCTAGACAGACTAATAGGATTATCAGTACTATATCCTGAAATTCATATTCAAAAGCAATAGCAGCTGTACCTTTGCTATGGAGACAAGAATACAGTGATTTGTTTGTGTGTGGTTCTTCAGAAGGTGTTAAAATGCAGTCAATAAACCCATCCGGTAGAAAGAGACTATGAAGGAAAAAGAACTGACATGTCTGTAAGTATCCAGGAGGTCTTCCTGCTCTCAAAAAAAAAAAAAAAGATGGAACAGATTCCTTAATGGGAAATCTTAATTAGTGAACATATCACTGCATCCGAGGCATACTGCATTCATGCGTTCATATCCTCATTTGGTAAAAAGCGTTTTAAAGTTACTGTAGGCTCTTGTGCTCCATGCCGGTAGCCCGTTCCTGTAATTCCACAGTACTTGCCCTTTTTCTCCTCTGCAAGTCATGGTACTGTGCAAATCCATTTTTTGTTATACTGTCACAGCGCTTCTGTCTGTGCCCCTGTGTGTCCTGCTGCATTTCGGTGTGGAAGGTGTATTCTCCTCCTGCACTCCCCTGAGAGGTCTGTTGTCAATTTTGAGATGTCTGTCTCTGTATCCAGCACTGCAGTGCCCAAGAGCAGTAAGTACAAAGCAAGTCTTACTGAGTCCCATATTAGGAGCAAAGAGCAGTCTCCAGTCTGAAGGTGAAGAACAACAAAGAGAGATGGAATGTATTCAGCATAAAAAGGGTCCTCAGAAGGAACTGGCACCTAGATGGGCTGTCATTGACCGCGTGTAAACTGGGTTTTTTTATAGGGCAATTAACCATGACTATGCTTAAAATTATTTTTGTGAAAACAATGGAAGAGATACACCTTCTAGATAGGCAACTTTCTTGAAGTCTTTTTTTCCAGCACCTGAACACTGCAGATCTGCCTCTCACAGAAACACTCCCACATGGACTGACTTATTTATTTTCTATGCTGCAGACCAACACGCTTTTCTCCAGTGCATTTCTCAGAAAGGCCAGGAACAAAATTAAAGACAATAGGATGAGTCTCTGGTAGACCTGCAGCCCAAAAAAGCTCAACCTCTAAGTTTAGCAAAGTTACAAGCTTTTCTAATTTGAGGTTCTGGATAGTATTAACAGAAGTAATTCAACTACTTCCAAGTAATATAGTTCTAATGCACATATAGAAGAATATAGAAGAAATAATATAAAATATTAAGAAGAAAAGAAAAATTTAAGTAAAATGGCTATAGCTCATCCTTATAAGCAGCAAATCAATCTGTACAACTCAGTGGACTATACAACTACAAACGAGAGAAGAATCATCTGAAGTTTTTTTAAACTGTTTTCAGACTTCTGCCTCTTTTGGCTGCCTGCCTGCAAGAGTCTGTGTCTCTGAAACAGCCTCCCTGATGAATTGTTTCCTGAAAACGAAGCATACCAAAAAGAAAGCATAATTACTCTTGTAACAAATGGCAGGAGTCATAATAAATTATAAGACCTATAAACCTATATCTGATGAGGAACAATGAACTATTGTAAAGACAGAGAAAAATTGAAGTGCAAAGACATGTAAGATTTTAGACATTAATAATGTAATCAAACCTTCTAAGATCTCAGTCTTTCTTTTATTTTTTTTTCTTTTTCTACAAAGGAATTAGAGTGTTTTGCCTTAGGATATATTTTAGTTGGACCATTTAATCTACTGTCATTACCAGGCAACTGTAGGCTAACTAATAGACTTTTAACTGTAGGCTTTTACTAATAGACTTATTTAACCTCAAATCACTTAAACCATTTTTAGCTCTATCCTGCAAAAATTCCAGCATTCTCAGCTGAAAACAGTTTATCAGTTTTCTAAAGTGTATGTGAGTTTTAAGTTGCATATGTGGCTTATAATTAGCATAATCAAAAGTCTACACACACCCTGATACTTCATGAACTGGCATTACAGTTACTACTGTAGTCCATCCTATAAAACGTGATTCTATTTCACCTTCTTCCAGCCCCAACACAGCATTTCAGGAGTCTCCAGAGGCCCAGAAGGATAAAAACAAGCCCCTATTTTACAAACCTGATAGCAGCAAACCTCTCGTAGGTGCAATGGTTTTTCCCCATGGCTTAGATGCCAAGAATATTTCAGTGTTTGTAGACTACTTTGCAAGTAACATATTCATTATTCATACACGTATTTATCTTCATGATACATAAAGATAACATCTTTATCATAAATAAGGTCTTCCTCTGGATTCGCTTCAGAGGAGGCTCTAAACTAAAGTCCAGAAAATGACTGGTCCAGGAGGAAGGTAAGGAAGGAAGACAGTAAGGAAAGAAGGTCTATGTCCAGATGGCAGTCACTGACTTGAGGAACTTGTTAAAGAAACTGTAGATTTTTACAGATTATGGCAAAACATACCTGTTGCATCCAGACTTCACAGGCTCAACCACGTGCGAGATTCTTTATTTCTTGAACTTTCCAGTCTGAAGTGGTTATGCAGACTACCACAAGAAAATGACAATGTCAACAACTTCCTAAATTAATGTTGGCTCTTTGGATGCATCAAGAAATGTCCATCAAGAAACGTCTCAGTCTCTATAGGAATTCATATAAACATAGACCTACAGCTCTATTAAATCACAAACTTATTTAAAAATCTTCCCTAATTGTGCCTTTTAAGTGATGTGCAGCCAGCAGCACCCCTGTAGTCTCCTTGTTGAACAACCGACACACAGGTGGATTGAAATGAAGCCACGCTCTATGTGTTTACTTCTCTAAAGCAAACAGTTCTCTAAACCAACTAAGGTTCCAACCTAGACTTCCAGAAGAACTCTCTATCCCATGTCCTCCATCTCCCAGCCAATATTGTGGAGTTATAAGCACTTCTGAAAAATGTTGACTAAGTTGCCTGAACATCCACCAACAGGAAATTCTTACTACTCTTACTACTAACAATGGTCTACCAGTGCTGGGCAAAGGGATTGCAGGCTGGCATTTTTATGAAAATGTCAGAGTAATCTCAGCAGTATGTGCCAACTCTCAGCGTGCTGTTTTTAAAGCACTGCTATAGTTCACTGCATGTTTAATTTTTCATAGTTTATAAATTTATAACCATTACTGTTTGTGGTGCAGGAAGGTCTCGAATCAGAGGGTCGATATTGTACCATTTTAAGGTCTAACCCACAAATTATGTCTTCTGTGGTGTCAGGTAGAGAACAGAGTTGAGGAAGCCTGCAGAGCTTTCTGAGGAGAAATAACACTTTTCTGAGTGTGGTCAACACATTCATCAAGAATTCTGCAGGCTGCCTCGGATATGGGGCAGAAGCTCAGACAGACACACTCTCCCACATACCAATTGAGCTACATCAAGCCTACACCACTAGCAAGATCAAAAAAAAAAGGTGGTAACACCAGACCAAACACAATACCAATATATTGATAGCACTGTAGCATTAGGATGTCCATAACCCTAATCTTGACCTTTGCTCTGTGCTACCCTCTGAGCCTATGAGACCTGAGCAAGCCTTTGAGCTACTTAGATCTGCAGCTGTGTTTCTACCTCTCCTTGTTTTGCTCTCACTCCTTTCCACAGAGGAGGGATAGCAGCTCCTGCACAGTCACTCAGTTCTAGCAACAAGACAAGCAGAAAACAAGCTGGCTTTTGCATGTCCTCCCTTTGGTGACACATCACTTTGTCAACGAAAAAGTGAAGAGATAGGACAGAGGAGGGAATATCAGGCTCAAGGACTTTAAGACCCAGGGGAGAAAGAAAACATTTTTGAGCATAGAGATTTTTACAGGACAAAGGGCTTCATGCTCCAAACTGAGCTCACATTCTACAAAATCTTGCTGGGATAGAGGATCTCAATCAAGGGTAAAAGATGCAAAATAGAACCTCAGATCCCAACTGGGTAACAGCCCCTACCAAAACCAAAGTCTTGGAATGACTTTTGAGATTAGTTTAGCCAGGCTCCACCAGTGATTACATGCCTTCAGCAGCAACTAAAGATGATGTTTTGTTTGGTTCTTAATGCAGCTTTGACAGAAGACAAATGGATCTTCAACTTCTCACACATTCAAGTACAGCCAAAGGGATATTTCATAATTCAGAAAACTAACTGTACAGACAGTTAGTTTTCTGAATTATGAAATATCAAATTCATAATCATAGATCAAACCTACCCACTCTACTTACAGTAAAGAGATGAAAGGTGGTCAACATTTTCATCTATATCCACAACCATGTATTATCCATCCACAAGATTCGTTTTGAATGAGCTCTATACATGGTGCTCATGCTCATGCCCTCATTTTGGCACACGAGATCTTTCTGGAGCCATGGTAGTAGTGGGAATAGTTCTCCCAGGTAGCACATCTCTCACCCCATGGAGCAGCTGGCTTTTTTGTCGCCTTCAAAGACACACTGCCCTGGCAGGTATGCAATGGTGCCAAAACTCATGACCTCGGCTGCCACTTGAATGTTTACTGTTCTGTCATCTACCAGCAACATTTCTCTAGATTAGGCCCAAAACATGAAAAACCTGATTGAATAATGACCACAGACAGAGAAAACCATTTTCCAGTCAGGTCCAAGAAGCACAATATCTCCCCTGCCCTCAGAATACTGCATTCTTCAAATTAACCCTTTGTACACCACAGGTTCAGCTGGGTTTCTATCAGCACCAGTGTGCTATTAGCAGTAAAGAGCAATCAGTCTTCTTAAAACAAGTATTGATCATGCTAACACAGAAAGCAGACAAAGCTGCTTTATAACAGAAGTCTTAATTTTGTGTCCATTTGCCTTTATCATTGCAGAACTATAGCACAGGTCAGCCTGACTTGTTCAGATGCACAACAGAGAACCACTTTGCTCTGAGCAGTCCCCTAACAGCTTCCTCTTTCAGTAGAGGATCTCTTTTTAGGCACTTAGAGTTCCTCTGCTTGGATGAGCTCCAGCGCTTCCTCTGCATCTTCAGCTGCCTTCTCCATTCCTGCTTGTTTTCTCAACTGTCCTGATTTAACATCTCCATATAGCAACCGTCCTTCTGACTTCATTAACACACCTTGTCTGTAGTGCAGAGCAGCCGCATTTTTATGACATGCTGTATCCTGTAACTACTAGTGGAAGGGTATGTTATAAAAACATATGTTCATTCATTCTCAAATGCTTCAAGGTTTAAAGCACCACAATACCATCACATCAAAAGAATGCAGAGTTGGATTAAAGTCAAGACTTATCTGCAAACTTATATGTGGACAAATAACTTTGTAAAAAGACCTGTTAACAGGGGCTGATATTTAAAGATCATTCTTTTTAAATTATTGACTCAAAGAACACATACTTGGCATAACAAAAATCCTGAAAACAAGATTCACCAAATATTCTAGAAAAGAATCACACAGCATCACAGACCCACAGCATCACTAAAGTTGGAAAACACCTCTAAGATCATCAAATCCAACCTACAACCCCACACCTCCATGACCACTAGACTGTGTCCCAGAGTGCCACATCTAAAGGAGTACAGACACCTAAACTTGAGACCGTTTATAGCATTTATTTTCTGTACGTGATACACAAGAAATTAACGTGCTTATTAACTGTAATGCCATTCATTGCACGCAGATGAGAGGAATGTTTTGGGCACAGTTACGTTCAGCTGGCCAGGAGGACTACTGCTTCCAAAACCAGTGGTTTACTCTGCTCTTTTAAGGCCCATTCTTGCCACTGTTCATAAATGCATCAGAACTACTCATATGCACATGGCACAGTCTAGGCATTATCAGATACTTGGGTAAATAAAGGATCAGGTGAGGCAAGACAGAAGCTTCAAAACATGCTATTACATGAACACTGCCCTGCTGTGATGGAAGGTGGAAAGGTTACACATATTTCATATGCAGCAGCTGTCTAATACACATTTATTACAAGACCTATCTACGTCTGTAGAAAACCAGGCAAGAACTTTTAACAAACAATAAGAAAAGAGACAAGTTTGCTCTTGGAGGATATGCTACATCTTCTCTATTTGCAAAAATATGCGCTTCTTTCGGCTGGGATTGCTTTACCCAGAAATATGGTAACGTATCTTAGCAACAGTGGCAAGCGACTTACAGTACTGTAAAAGAATTAAAACAAAATGTGTATAGCTGCTGACTGTTATAAATACACCCCTAACACTCTGAGGGGGTGTTCAATTATACTCCTGATTACTTTTCACAATTCCTTTTTCAAAGAGGTGGGGCATTTCTCCAGTTTTCAGCTCACCCGTGAAGAGCCTGAAGCATTTCAATTCCCCTTCAGCTTCAGCTCCAACTAGACAGGCCGTACAGTACAGCCTGTCACTATCCCAGCTACATCAGAAAAAGCCATTACGGCAGCACCCTGGAGATAACCTCTGTGCAAGTCACTCTGCCACTCCCTCAGGTGTTCAGCTGCCATCAGTCTAGAGCAGCATTTCTCAGCTCTGTCTAGAGCAGGTGAGGCCAGGCTGGTATGGAGCACAATATTTCTTTCACATTCCCACTTGTCAGGCAAATAGAAAGCTTCCTGCAGCAGGAAAAGTTTGCATGATTTTTACTAACAGGTGTAGTTTCCCACAAGTAAAACAACCTCCTGAGTGGAAGGTCCACCTGTGCCTTGTACTCACGTCTCCAGCCAGGCCAAGCCCCTTGCAGGTTTCCCACCTGTGGCAAAGTGAGGATCAGAGCACTAAGGTGCTTTCCTCCTCCTGTTGAGAACTCTGTGGGGAGCAGAGATAGGGATTACATCCTCTTCCTGCTGTGGATCCAGGAGATAGCACCCAACTGCACCACGAACTGATAATCTAAGAGAGGAGCTACAAAGTAAGAGCAAGGACTCCAGATCTTAAGTGAAAGAAGGTTAGGGTAGTGAAAATTTTGGGGGGGGAAAACAAAACATTAACAACATTTTTTCCTTCAATAAGGGCAGGTGGGCTCCAATTTTCTTTTAAGGATTACTTACCCTCCACAAGTAACTCTCACAGTGGCTATGAGTAACAGGCTCACATGAGTATCCTTCTAGAAAATAGTTTGCTCAGCTTGCTTGGGAATGAACACAACTACTGTTCTAGTGAAATTTCATTTTATACCTGTGAAATACTTGCAAATCTTACAAATAGTTCTTCCTGCACAACAGATGGAAAGAGTGAGCCCTTGCTGTTTACTATGGTTGGAGCAGATTTACACACAAGGACAGATCAGGTATTGCCCAGGACAGCAAATTGTTCAGGAGATAGTGAGAGTGTGCATGACTTAGGCTGGATATCTTTCAACATTACCTATTACTGAGGATGAGCAGGTCAGAAACAAACACAAAGTGTGTCTGCTTAAATTCGCTCAGTGTAATTTTTCAAGTCTTTTGAACTGTTTGCTCTGTAGAATGGTTTCAGTTGGAAGGGACCCTAAAGATCACCATCACTGCATTCCAGTTATCTGCCTGCCACTGTCATTACTCCAGAGGCACAGAGACTAATTCTGTATTGCATACGATCATCTCAAAAGGCCACATTAGATTGCTGTTATTAATTCCATGCATGCTGAAGACATTCAAAATATTGCAGGCTTTCTCAAAAAGAGGACAGACATCTTTCAAGCCTCACTCTTAGTACTATAACAGATCATAGAATCATAAGGAATTGGAAGGGATCTTGAAAGATCATCTAGGCCAATCCCCTTGTCACAGCAGGATCACCTAGACTAAGTCACACAGGAACATATCCAGCTGGGTTTTAAACGTCTCTTGAGGAGACTCCACAACCTCCCTGGGCAGCCCATTCCAGTGCTCTGTCACCCTCACTGTGAAGAAGTTCCTTTTCATATTTATATGGAAGCTCCTATGTTCCAGCTTACACCTGTTACCCCTTATCCCATCACCAGGGGACACTGAGAAGAGCCTGGCTCCATCCTCCTGACACCCACCCCTCACATATTTATAGACATTAAAGAGGTCACCCCCTCAGTCTCCTTTCCAACAAGCTAAAGAGACCCAGCTCCCTCAGTCTTTCCTCATAAGGGAAGTGTTCTACTTCCTTCATCATCTTCGTTGCTCTGCACTGGACTCTCTCCAGCGGTTCCATGCCCTTCTTGAACTGAGGGGCCCAGAACTGAACACAATACTCCAGATGTGGTCTCACCAGTGCAGAGTAGAGGGGGAGAGGAAAGTCTCTCGATCTGCTTAACCATCCGCTTTCTTGTCCACCCCAGGATGCTGTTGGCCCTCTTGGCCACAAGGGTACATTGCTGCCCCACGCTACCCCTTCTTTTTTCTCATCCTCCACTTCTAGCCCGGCCACAGGCTTCGCTCCCTCGGTGTCCTGAGGCAACTAGCACCCCAAGGATGCTGCCGGGGTCCGGAGCCCTCTGCGTCGAGGGTCGAGCCGCCGTCACACCGAGAAGCGGACCGAAGTCTCAGACACCCCCTCCAGCTGCCCTCGCTCTCCCTTTAAGGCTTTCGGAAACTTTTCTCCCCTCTGTGCCGCCACACCCGCTCAGCAGGGCTGTGATCTGAGCGGAGCCGGGCCGGAACAACTTTCTCCGGCTGCCTGAGGGCCGTGAGAAAGAAACGCGAGGAGGAGCTCGGTTCGGGGGAGGGGGAGATGAAGCCAGGGCGTGGGGAAGCCGCTCCCTTCTTCCTTCTTCTCCTCCTCCTCCTCCTCCCTCCCCACGGCTGCTCCACTCTGACAGCCAGGCGGCCGCTGCCTCCGGCCGGAGCCGCTACAGCCGGGATGGGGACGGCGCTGCTGGCTCCCGGTCTGCTGCTGTTCCTTACGGGCACCGCGGGGCTCTGCCAGGCTTTCTTCTCCCTCCCGCTTCGCGTGTCCCATCCGGCCGCCCCCCGCGGGTCGCCGCCCTCCCCGGTGGTGCTGCGGCCGGGCAGCGGTAGCCGGCAGGAAGATCCCCTCGGTGGCGCCGACGGCTTGGCCTTGGCCTCAGACCCGGGAGGCAACCTGAACTTTCTAGCCATGGTGGATAATCTTCAAGGGGACTCCGGCCGCGGCTACTACCTGGAGATGCTGATCGGGACCCCGCCGCAGACGGTAGGAGCGGGTTAGGGGCTGCGGGATGGGGTGGGGGGAAGGGAGAAAGAAGAACTCGGTGGGCGGGAGTCTGCCGCCCCACCGCTCAAATGCAACTTTCTCCCCGTGCTCCGTGGTGGTGCCTTCTCACTCCATCCTCTTCTTCATCCCCCTGAATAAACCAATGCTGGTACCGGCAGCGGGTTCCTGCCCGCCCCGCCGGGACCTCGCAGCAGCACGGTGGGGCGATGCGGAGAGTGGTGAACGGCAACGACTGTAGGCGAGCGGGGGACTGCCCGGCCCGGCAATTGCTTGGGGAATGTGCGGAGCTACTCGCCAGCTTCTGCTCGCCGGTTTCAGGCCGTGTCTTGGATTTGGATTTGAAGGGAGTTGTTCTGAGAGTCGAAATGAGAGTATTGTAGAATTAGAGGGTGCTTTGAAATTGATTTTTTCTTTTGTATTTTTTGTCTTTTTTTTTAAGCCGCTTTGCATTGTGAATTGGTGTTTTCACAGATACTCCTGTTGACCCCTCCCCACCCCAAGCAAAATCATTCGAAATCTCCCTGCTAAACTAAGTGATGGGCAGGCAAAACCAGCCCCTTCTTTTCACGTGTTACTCATTAGTAACCCAAAGAACGTGTGTTTTGAGTATCGTTTTCAAGTAGACTGTGTTTCCCGTCTGCCTTCACCAGCATT
>JAOXOE010000001.1:70398029-70418352 GCA_028565055.1 Phoeniculus purpureus
TGGAATTAAACCTTGCAAGAGAGGTCAAGGGCAACACAAAGGGCTTCTTCAAACACATTGCAGGTAAAACTAAACCTAGAGGCAATGCAGGCCCCCTGCTGAATGAGGTGGGTGCCCTGAAGACAGAGGATACAATTGAACAATTTCTTTGTTGAACAATTTCTTTGCCTCTTTCTATACTCCTGTCCTGATATCAAGCCCCAGACCACTGAGGCCCCACAGGAAGTTGACATAAAAGAGGAGTTTGCCCTGGCTGATGAGGATGTGGTCTACCTTGACTTCAGTAACGAATATGACACGGTCTCCCACAGCATCCTCGCAGCCAAACTGAGGCAGTGTGGTCTGGATGATCGGGTAGTGAGGCTGATGGTGAACTGGCTGCAGGATAGAAGCCAGAGAGTAGTGGTCAACGGGACAGAGTCTAGTTGGAGGCCTGGATCTAGTGGAGTGCCCCAAGGGTCAGTACTGGGACCAGTTCTATTCAATCTATTCATTGATGACTTGGATGAAAGATTAGGGTGCACTGTCAGCAAGTTTGCTGATGACACAAAGCTGGGACATGTGGCCGACACCCCAGCAGGCTGAGCTGGAACAGGCTGGAGAGCTGGGCAGGGAGAAACTGAATGAACTACAAGGGCAAGTGTAGAGTCTTGCATCAGGGAAAGAACAACCCCAGCTTCCAGTACAGGCTGGGGACTGAGCTGTTGGAGAGCAGTGTAGGAGAAAGTGACCTGGGGGTCCTGGTGGGCAGCAGACGACTATGAGCCAGCAGTGTGCTCTTGTGGCCAAGAGGGCCAACAGCATCCTGGGGTGGATCAGAAGGGGGGGTGGTTAGTAGATCAAGAAAGGTTCTTCTCCCCCTCTACTCTGCCCTGGTGAGACCACATGTAGAGCATTGTGTCCAGTTCTGGGCCCCTCAGTTCAAGAAGGTCACGGAACTGCTGGAGAGAGTCCAGCACAGAGCCACGAAGACGATGAAGGAAGTAGAACACCTCCCTTATGAGGAAAGGCTGAGGGAGCTCTGTCTCTTTAGCTTAGAGAAAAGGAGACTGAGGGGTGACCTCATTAATGTTGATAAATATGTGAGGGGTAGGTGTCAGGAGGCTCTTCTCAGCGTCATCTAGTGATAGGTGTAAGCTGGAACATAGGAGGTTCAACATCAATATGAGAAGGAACTTCTTCCCAGTGAGGGTGACAGAGCACTGCAATAGGCCGCCCAGGGAGGTTGTGGAGTCTCCTTCTCTGGAGACATTTAAAACCTGCCTGGATAAGTTCTTGTGCGACTTGGTCTAGGTGATCCTCCTCTTGCAGGGGGATTGGACAAGATGGTTCCTTTCAATCCCTAATGCTCTGTGATTCTGTGATCTCTCAGTCACCTTATATCTCCCAGGGTCATAGGGAGCAGTGAGAGAACAAGCGTTCTAGTCTTTTTGTCCTCCTTCTTTCTCTGGGATTTGTCTGATCTTCTTTTCATGGCTTTCACACCAAAGGAAGTGGACTATTCTCTTGACTGATTTCCACACTGTCATAAATCAACATGCATTTGCATTATGAAAATTCAAGCAAGATTCTTCACGTAGCCCAAAAGATTCCCTTTTTTCTTCCATGCGACCAAGGTTGCTGGATCCAGCATAATGATGAATTGCAAGCTGTTCCACAAGCAAAGCTTTTCTGATTAATATATTGTGTGCAACAATACACAGCTAGTAAGTCACCTTGGGTCTGCCTTCATTGGGGTTATTAACTATGTCAGAATGTGTTAGCTAAGATGATCATAATTTCTCCTACCAATTGGACACAGCTGCATGCTCTGATGTGACTGAGTACAGACCTAAATGTTGCCTGCTAAAGGTCTCAAAAGAGAAAGGAATTAGCTTCTGAGGTGGATAGCAAGTGTATTCTTCCTTCTACGCATGCTGCAATTCAGAGCCTCTTCTCCATTAACTAAGAATCTTCAACAGCCAACCGACCCAAAAGAGACTTCCAAACAAAAAAGCATCCTCAGAAATTGTCTTTTCACCCTCTGATTATAGAACAAATCAAAAAAAGGCCTTGGTTACAGCTGTCACTACCACATCACCATACCTCTGTTCATGGTATGTAACTTTCAGGGAAACCTGATGTTCAGGCAGAATAAGTTGGATTTCCCCCTTATCACCATGGGCTAAGTAAAACGGAATTGAAATACTTTATCAAGAGAAGGAATGGGTTTTTTCATGGCAAATACCATAACTTTGGCTTCCTTTTTCCTCATTCCAAAAAGAAATGGAAAAAAAGAAACCAGAAATTGTCCTGCAGAACATGAGTAGAAAATATACTGGGTGAGGTTGATCCCCCATGTAATAAAAATAAAACATTAGAGTGACAAACAATATTAATTCTATAGAACTCTGCTGTTTTTGCAGGCAATGACTATCTTAGACTATCTTAGAAAACAGGATAATACAAAGTCCCTTGCAGATGGATTTATCTAGAGTTTAGTTAAAAGGGCTACAACTACCATAGATTCTAATAAGATAGATTAATTCAGCAGAAGCAAGTATTTTTTATAGTGACATCTAAAAAAACCTTACTATGATGATATTTCAGGGAGGAAAAAAAACCTCTGCCTCAAGTTTCCTGTTGGTTTGGGCATTTGGTTCTGAGAGCAAGCCATACAGTGTCTAGGTTAGGCATGCCATGGCAGCCAGTTTTACATGGAACTTAGTGAGAGTCTGTGGAAACCCCAGAGATTAGCAGACGAGAGACCCTGACAAACTATTTGTGTGGAGTACGTGGAGGAAGACAATCTCTCTGTAACCAGTTGAAGACACCACACCAAACCAGACTACTGGCCTTGAGGGCATGGAGTGTGTCACTTATCCTTAAAGGAACTGTTGGATGAGGAAGGAAAAGCCAGGCTGGAGCGGTCAGGTGCTGGGATGTCCCACAGCCTCTGGAAAACCCCAACACCAGCCAGAGAAAGACCATGGAGGACTTGTCTGCTTTGGGAGATGGGATGTCATGTTGATCCATATTTTTTCCCAGAATCTTGCCGTGAGGGAAAGGCATTTAAGAACTTTGTGGTGCTTTCCATGTGTTTTGGGGTTACGCTTTTGTATGTTGTTTGAATTAAATGTGGTTTGGTTTTTCCCCAAATCAAGCCTATCTGGTTTTGCCCCTGACTAATTCAGTGGTAAATGAACCCTCCTTGGTTTTGTTTCAGCTCATTAGCACTCCAAATAAATTAATTAGTTAATTCTTCACAGACCTGGTTATTCTAGCCAACTGATGACAAGCTGAATGGCCTTCTGCACTGGAAATCTCCTCCAGACCCCTCCATAGCACCAGAAAATGGCAATTCAATAAACACCCTTCTGAATGACAATTTGTTGAGCTTTGGCTCTAGTTTCTCTGTCAGACAGTGAGGAGTTCAATCTGAAGGAAGAAGTCTCCTGTCAGGTTTTGGAGGTTTGGATTCTAGAAGAACATGCATCCAACTGTTTCTATTATCACTCCAGTGGTGTACTTGTTCAGTGCAGGGCCACATCCCAAATCCCTAGCACACCTAGAGTGCAGACTGCTTTCCTTGACTGGCTGAAGTCAAGTCATTTGCAACTCCCTTTTGAGAAAGAACTTCAGAAAATCTTCCCACTTAATTCATTCACAAAATTTGTGACAAGGTTTTCATTCTGCACTAGCCTCAGATTTTCACTTGTCGACTGGTTTAATGACTGAGAACATCTCCATTCACAATGAATCAGGTGCCTCCTGTTATCTTTCTTCCACAAGATTTAATAAGGAGCTATAACACTGAATTTGAACCAGTCATACATGTGTAGTTACAAAACCTATTCACAGTATTCAGCAGGTCAGGACTAGACTGAGAAAGATGAAAGAGGTGTAAAATAACAAAGTGACTAAAATTAACACGTTAGAACTGTTTGCCTTCGGTAGGAAGAAAAGAGTTGCTAAATATTTCTTCTGCAATATAGCCTAAAAGACATGGAAAAGTGGGCTCCTAGGATTTTTCATGTTGACTTCTATTTATTTTCTGAAGAGCTAATAGCAGCAGAAGCTAGTGACTGTTTCTGGCAAAAATATAACTCATCAGCCACCATTTCTGGATCTGTTGCTTACCTCTCTAATGCAGCTGCTCCACACCACTTCCTTCTTGTGTAGAACTGAAGCTTACTCTCCACTTGTATCATGTGCATCCTTTTCCCATAATTAACTTGTTCTGTCACTTCACTAGTTAAATGAACAAACAGGCTAACAGGTGATAAGACAAATTCCACTTGCAATGGGATACACATGCTTCCTGGGGGATTTGTAACCACGTGTAGGTTTACATGTTTTGAGAAACGTTGCATAGCCAGAAGGAACTGGGACACTCAGAGGTTGCACAAGAATTATTGTCTACGTAAAATTGGGGAAATAGCAGATATGTGGTTTGTGCCATTGTGCAAAACAACAGTTGCAACAAAGGGAACTTTCCGTAGGATTCAGGATCACAGAGGGTTCATCATGAGTTTATCCAAGAACCTGAGCAAACTGAACAAATGAAAATTAAGTAAGACAGGGAAAAAGGTTGAAAAACTGCCATGGCACTAAAGAAGTGTATTCTGGAGGAGTGTCTAGCTGGAAGCCCCATCTATAACTGGAAAGTGCGAAGAACTTTGCGTTGCCAAGGGAGAGGCACCACCAGAGGGGAACTGCGTAATTAAGATACAAGTGAAGGCTTGGCCAGACATTGAACCGTTACCCAAACGAGTTCACTGTGATTTCAGTTTTCTGACTAATAGTCTTACTTTCTTAAGTAAACTGTCTGCTGTGGTAGACAACTTTTGGCCCACTTTAAAGCTAGAAGATTCAAGACTTAAAATCAAGATAAGGCATCCAACAAGCATTGCTAAACCAATCTCATAAAACTGCGGTTCCCTCAAGCCGAACAGGTCATACCAAACCTTCGTGCTTCTTTCTGTTCATAAAAGGGAATTCAGGATACCCTGATTTCTTTGATCTCCAGATTTACAAACTGAGTTCCTCCCTCAATTCCCTGTGAAGAACCCATTATAGGTAATGTATTTTAATCCAGGGGAAAGTCTATTCTTCACAAATCTCATTCCTTGGCAGATTCAGTATATTTTGAAATGATCAATACTCACAGCATCAAAAAAACTATTAAAGGGAAATGCTTGTTTAGTTACTTACACTGATTAGCAAGCAAAAACATTTTATAAAGTTCAATAAGTAGAGATATTACTCAAGAACATCACCAACTGTATCAAATGGATTAAGGCTGTCTGAGGCCTCACTGAGCAAAGATATTTACTGTTATGAGTCAGGCCAATCTACAGAATACTCCTGGATAAACTCACAGTTTATTTTGGCACTTATCTTCCTGTTTCCTCTTCACTGTAAACAAAATGAATTTTGTAAGCATTTGTAGATAATGACCTGTATCTCTGTTGATCATCTCAATCTTGGGTCAGATAAGCTGCATAAATGTTATTTGTGATATTCTGTGCTGGTATTTTATGGCTTTTTCCATTTTATTGTTGCATGGGACATAATGATTATAGATAATTGATAGATAGTTCCATATAGCACAAAAAGAGCTCAACAGGCCACACATAACCAAGCCTTTTTCGTGTCTTTGGGATGTATCTTTTAAGCCATCTTAATCAAGTGCTCTTTTGAAAGACTTCTGTTTTTCTCAGTGCGTATAGCTCATTAGATATATTCTTTAATGGATTTATTATGGAAATAGTTTAAAAAACCCAAATATAATGCATGGGAAAGCAGAGTAATTTCTTCAGCTACTATTTTCTACTGTGCCATGAAGAATAAAGCACAAGACACACACATGTCCCTACATAACCATACATGTAGAAATACTATCACCTCAAGACTCAGAATCTGCTGCGGAAAAGTTTTGACTGAACAAGGAACATATTTCTTCATGAAATTTGATTTAGAGCTAAGATCAGACTGGAGGTATTTTGATGGGCAGCCCAAGCCCAGCTGCTGAGCAATTCTTAATCTGAAAGTATGTTTAAAGGAGAGTAGATACTGAAGACAAGCCACACTTCCTTTTGTGACTGTTAGATTTGCTCTGTGAATATTTATCATCGTTTCCAAGTCAGTCAATTGAGAACAGGTAGTATATACGAAAAAACGCAAAACCCCACTTCAACCTCAAACACCCATTTGAGGTGTCTAGTTAAGGAGAATATTCACCTTAGGCTCCTGATAAAATCCATGACAAGATACAGAATAAATTACCAGCTTGAAGTACGTATCTGTCTTTGACAATCCTTGACGATCAAAGGTATCTAAACTTCTAACTCTACGTCTTCTACCCGTTAAGTATCTTGTGCTAGTTGGGAGGAATCCAGACTTTCAGACATAAGGAGAAAGTGAAAAGAAAGAAATGTCAGTTTCTGGTTCATCCAACTTCTCCCTGCTGTGCAGATCAATCCTTAATTATAGTGTCTGCTTGAGAACAATTTCAAGTCTTTGCCTCAGGGCAACTTTCCTGAAAATAAAAATTTATTTCTTTGAGAGGAATAATCAGAAAAAGCAGTCATGGTCCTATACAGTTTCTAGATGACTAGCAGTTATTGATACCATTTGAAAGTACAAGCATGGCTGGTAATGTCTTTGCTGTTTTCAATAATGGTTAATTATTTTTAATCAAAAACATGCATTCCATGTATTTTAGTACAGTTTGCTAATTTCTTAGCATTCTATTTTTGAGACTTTAAAAGAAAAGGGTTTCCTGCAGCCTTTCCCTTCATAAAAGTGCATGGTTTTTTTACGTCTCAGAAAAGATAGATTTTGCACCATTGGAACATGTAGGAGAATACAGTCTTACTATTGAAAAGTGGATTCATTTATATCAGCAACTTTTCAATCTTTGGAGAAACCCAGGGTTCCTCTAACACATCTCATATTGAAGCATTTAGCAGCATGCTGAACTGAGAGGGGTCAACCCTGAATCTGATGCTGTCCTTCATACAACACACAAAAGAGACCAAGAGCACTGCAGAGTTCACAGTAGGGAAAATGGTCTGGATCCTAATCTTCCCTACAATGAGTGACTCCACCTAAATGAATGTCAAAAGGGAAAGAGATTGTAGCCTGAAAAGAAATCAATCTGATGCAGCTCATCACAAATACATGAGAGAAGGAATTATCTTCCATGATGCTACTGAATATGGGAATAAATGCTATAGATAGAGGCATACAGAACAATGACTATTGAATTACTATGCTTGTGAGTTATCTTTCTAGACATTATTTCTTTCTGAGAGTCCCTTAAATTTGAAGTGTGATTCTGCTGAGGACTAAGGTCATAATTGCAGTCTGGGGCTCTCAAAATGTAACAACAACAATGTATTTTACAATGTTAAATTATTAGCCACCCAACCACAATGGTATAATAGTAAAACAGTCTGACTTGCTAGGATGCATTTTTATGCCTTTTTATCTTTCACTTTGAATTTGTTTGCATTAAAACATATAACAGCTATATTTTGGCATAAACAGGGAACGCAAGTGAATCTGTGAGCTGAGCCCCGTCATAGTCTCTGGTCAATAGCCAGGGGACACTTCAGTAAAACCTCCTACAGTTGGTGGGATAACTGTCTCCTTGCCTCAGGGAACCTCGACATTAAAGTTATTAAATAAAACAGCCAGCCTGGCAGTTGGCTATGAGAAGCAATTTATACCATTGTAAATGGATTAGCAAAATGTAATTTCTTTTAACGTTTCCGTTTCAATTATTTCAAATAGATCTGCAGTTATAAATGTTAAGGAATTGTTCAAATGTTTCTCACAAAGGAAAAAGTAAATATAGGTTAGAGCTTTGGACTCCCAGGTGGATTTTCTGTTTTCCTGTTTTTGTTGCTAAGGCTTTTCATGTACTGCTGTAAAAGTTTCCCATTTGGAGACCAGGAGGAAGAAAATATTTGTGCTTCTGATGAAACAGGGTATTATACTAATCAGGAAAGTATAGATTTGAAATGTCTTGAGGACTAGAGGAAAGCCTACGGCTGTTCTTATCCTACATTCTCAGTTGGTATATTTTGACATCAAGAGCCTGGAGCAGTGCATGAGATACCAAGAAAGAGACTATACCATGTATCTGTTCGTGTGAGAAGCAGGGAGAATCTCTCTTGAAAGTAACCCTCTGTGGATTTTCTCTGAGAAGGGTTAATTAATATACATAACTAACATCTCAGAAACCATCGTGCTCTCTTATGATCATTTCAGCAATATCTCACCTGATCTCTGTCTTTTCCTTTTTCCTGTCTTTTTTTTCCCTTTTTCTTCTCTTTGGTATAATGTTGCAATTAAGCAATAAGGTAAAACAAGAAATATGACTACTGGCATGGGATAATCATGTCCTTGGGGTTTGATCAAGCACCAGGAATAAACGAGTCCTTTTAATCCCCCATGGGTGCGATTACCTCATGGCAGCCATATCCTTCGAGAAACTGCATTGCTACCATGAATCGTTCAATTTTATCTTTAAATGCATTATCCAGGCATGTGACCACACTTCTCTCGAGCTGCCATTTTGTGTTAAACCACGCAGAAGGGGTGCAGTCTGGTTGCAGCCTGCCCCCTCAACACCCTGCCAACACCGTGCACCAGAGCAAAGAAATTTCCACCAGAGATTCAGCCGGGTGTGCTGAATCTCCTGCCTTTCAAAGAAGCTATCCACAACAGCCATGCTTGCAAGTGAATTTCAGTTGCCATAGACTTTAAAAGAAGGGGTGGTGAGGGGCAAAAGTAGGGCAGCAAGAAATAATGGATGAGGCTAGCTCAGTTGAAAGCAGCCGTGGAGAAGCCTGAGGGCTAAGGTGGCAGTCATCATCGATTCAAGGGAAGGGAGATGTCAAGGACAGGGAATGTCAAGAAGAAACAACAATAAGGAATTATAAGGATGCTTAGCAATGCCAACTCTTCTAAAACCAGCACAAATAAAGCTATTAGGCTGTTATGATTGGTCTATTTGCTGCTTGAGATCACAAGAAAAATGTAAAAGCTTAGATACGTTTACATTGTACATCTGTCCTTTCCCTCCTGCCTACACAAAACTAATTAAAAATATTTTATCTCTCTCTTCCTTTCACACCCCCACCCCCACCGAAAGAGTCTTTGCAAACAAAGTTAGATGCAAGCAAATGCTCTACATGGAACCGACCATGTCAATATACAGACAAGCAGCAGCAACACGGCAGCCCTGAACAAATCATCAGATGCTAAAGGAAGAGCCACAGGAACACACTCTGGGTTTCTGCAGTCTGCAACACTGTCTACAATATATGTGCATTCCTGAAGCATTAACACCTGCCTTTGCAGGTGATAAAACTTTATGGCACAAAATGTATTTATCCGATAGGTTTTTACACATAATTTACCGCAGCTTCTCACATAGGTGTCAGAATGAATTATCTTTCTGCTGATGTTTACACACCAAACAGGACGATATTTTTAGGTGAGTGTACACACACACATGGTTACACACACAGAGCAGTTTGAAGGCACACTGTAAACCAGTTCATCACAATATATGTTAGACTGGACCACTGGGTCTGTGCTCGGCGCCACAGGAAAGAACAAATAATTTAAGATGTTGGATGAATAGTAAATATTTGTAATGGTTTCACGTTTTTATTTTGTTCCATATTGGGTAACTCTAAATTATCCATAAGAGAGAAATAAACACCAGCACTTAGGTCATTGACCAGTACTAGAATCATATAAACACTGAAAATGCCTGACAACAGAGGAAGTGATCGATCTGAGACTGCACCCGTTATTATGAAGAGAAGCCAAAAGCCCACTATTGCACAGAGTTAGGGACCACTGCAGGAGACTAACACAGCTTCAAAATCTGATTCAGTTTACTGCACTGTCTCTGAAAACAAAATACCCGTTTGACTGCAACTTTAGTGAAGAAACCTTCCATTAGGTTATTTCCAATTCAACAGAGGAACTCTTCTCCTCTTGTCAGCCAAGAGATGAATAGCATATTCTTGACATATAGAATGTTCTTTCAGCAGAAATTACATAACGAAGTTATATATTCCTGATGTACAAGACGTTTTTTCTTTTCAACTTCCGATGTGTCAAAATGTATGATACTTGCAAGGGAGGAAAATACACCCTTTTGTAGAAGAGCTCATTTCCAGCTTTTCTAAAAACAGTGATTCTGCTTCACAGCAAATATGGCACAATATTCACCCAAAATTTGCACTTACCTGGGACCTCTGTGACATTATTCGTTACTGTGACATTAGTTCTGGTACTGCAGTGAATTTCATTGCAATGAACTCCTTTTCCACTTACTCATCCACCTGACATTTGATTTTCTGCATATCTAGAAAAAGAAAGGTATTTCTTCCAGAACAAATTAGGTCTTGTCAGTGAGGTGTTTTCTACATACAGAAGAAATATTATCCCTACTGCCCACGGAAATATTATCCCTACTGCCCATGGACTCCCCCCATTCAAAGGGCGAGGATGAAAGTGTAACACAAGGGAACACTCAGTCACGTTGTTTCTTACAAGCAGTGACCCTCCACATGGCTGTTATCAGAGCTTAGTTTGAGTACTCATTGGCTAGAACTGAACACAAAGTTGGACACAATTGGTTACAAAGGAAGAGACCAGAGGAATTTTGAGTCACAGGTTACAGCTTTTAAGCACCCTGTGTAACTCTTTTGAGTTTCATTATGACAAGGAAAAGAAAGAATACCAGGGGCAGAACTGGCCAGGACAGTGGGTCTCCTATGGGCTATGAGGTTGGGTCCAACATTTGTCAAGCTTGTGATGAAGCAGGGGCTAGGTCTGACCCCTCTTCCTTCCACACACCTGATCCTGACCCCATCCATGGAACAGCATCCAGTTCTATCCCCAGACTGGGGCCCAATATCTGGCCAAGGCTGTCCCCTCAGGTCTTTTGATTGCCTTGCTACTGGCTGGGGAGGTGGGAAGGGTCCTGGATGCCAAATCGTGACCTGTCAACCTCCATGGAGAATCCTGGTGCTCTTGGACCCTGGGAAGTCACAGGACATCACAGTGCCATCGCAGGGGCAGCCTTCAGCTGTGTGTAAGCTCTTCCTGTGTCCCAGCAGCCAAATCACCAGGAGGAGGGGAAGATGACAGGGAGCTTACACCAAATCCAGTCAGTGGAAACGAAACAAAGCTGAGGTTCCAGCTGACTGCATCAGGGTGTTTCTGCTGTCCATCCACAGCAGGAAAATTTCAATTGGATTATTCCAGGCCCAAAATCTCTTCTGGAATACAGATGCACAACTGTCTACAGAAGCAAAATTTCATCTGTAACATATATCTAGGACATTTCGTGACAGAGCAGGCTTTGTCTCTGGTTTTCTTTCTACACATTTCTATAGGTACTTCCACAACCCTTTTGATTCCTTCCAGCCTGTGATGCTGCTGATGTGGTGCCTTGATGTATCTTGTTCTCCGTGGACTGTTTCTGCAGAGCATTGTGTACCCTCATGTCTTCCCCACTGTATGGAAAGTCGAAGAGACTTCGCTTCTGGCAACATCAGGACCCTGATTCCCAGTGGGTTCTATTAATGTCTCATCCTAGCTCTCATTTTCCATCTGCATAGATACTGTCTTGCTAAAACTAAGCAAGTTAAAAGCTCTGCGGGGCTGGCTTGTCTGGAGGCTGTTTGTCTTTTCTGTACAGCTGCAGGCAAGCATCTGTAAAGTTTCAATATTTGCTCTAAATGAAATGTCTCTCAGCTAGAATTTCATTTCGTGTATCATTGCTGGTGCAGACAACATGTACCCCATAAACAGAAAAAGGAAGCCCTTGGGACACCGGTGCTACTGGTAACAAAGGCGGTAATTACTCTTCCCTAGCCTAATTTTAGGTTACCTGTGTTTCTTTTTTGTTATTAACATATATATGCTTATGCTTTAAGTGTCATCAGATAGTTAGTTATAGACAGATCTGTTATAAGATTGACTGGTTATACAGTATAAGACACACTACTGTGTCAATATTTGGGATTTAAAAGTCTCTGTTGACAGAGATGACCTTGCATCATAGGAAAACAACTGTAAAGGAACAAGAAAGGTAATCTGGTTCATTGTCCCTATGTCAAAAATTGATTACTCTTAATGTCTTGTTACTAGTAATACATGTTAGTTTATTTTGTTCTTCTATATTTCCATAGGTGGTCATGCTACAGCTTTTACAGCCATTCAGTTTGTGTGTTGTCAGAGAGCTGTGTCTGCACCATGCATGCCAACGTGAACATTTCCTGTGACAATGTTAACTTGCTCTTTCTTACTTTCTTCATTGTAGATGTCAACAGTTTATCACTTCAGTACTTTACCTGCTTAGACCTGGTTGGCATCCAGTCCCTGTTTAGCTTCAAGCAGCTGTAGTGTTACTCGAAGACACAGAGCAGAGATAGGAGAAGCCACAGAAAGCACCACTGAAAAATCTGTATGCGTCCTGGAAGAATAATATCTAAAAGAGATTTATATTTTTATCTCTAAGTTCAATTTTGCAAGTTCATGAGTTGTAGAATTGAATCATCAGGAAACCTTAACCTCTTAAACTGCAACCAGCAGAAAAATCTTGTATTTTCTACAAAAACATACAGGAAATTAGAGAATCTGCTACAAAGCTACATAGAAAAGGTGATGACTTTGAGTTGTAAACCCAGACATAAACTGACTGAGATATCCAGGTGAAAATCTTTCTATTCTGCTAACAAATCCCTGACCAAAATATATGTAATATCACCTTAATTAAATGTAACTGAAACTTGTTAGCTGGGCTTCCAAAACCTCTTTTCTCATGCAGACGGTCATAGTATTGAACTGGAGAAAGGATTTCAGTCACTTGATTACATAAGCAAATTGTTTTCATTTTTTAATGCATTATAATAGCTACATTTGCCATTCTGTTATCATTAGTGCTTGAGGACCTCTTTAATTTAGCTCCTCAGAGATTTTTAACTCACATAGGAAAGGTTATCATCACGCTGAGTTTGAAAGTTTTCTTTTCCAGCATCTTATTCTTCAGTCTCAAAGGTCTGACACTTTTTAAACTTGTGGCATTCTCTGCACTAACAAGGTTGAAATTTGAATCTGCTACATCAATTTGGCTTCAGTTCGATGCCTCTCTGAGACACAGCTTGGCTGAGAAGAGAGAAAAAATGAATATGAATGCCAGCCATCTATTGGGATAACTAAGTAAAAAATCAGCAGGTCTCAGGCTGTAACTGAGAAGGAGCACTACTCCGTAAGTTAGAACGGATATATTTTGCACAGAGTGGTAGAAACATAAGTTGCTGGTGATAGAACAAAGTTACATAAATTTAGCAACATCCATTCAAGAGGAATTTAGACTAATCCGATGGCAAGGCAGCTACTTGTCATACAGTTAAGGATGCAGAATGATTTCATGAATTGGTTTAATAGTTACACAAATATTCAGTCCCGAGAGGAAAAGAAATCCGTACAAACCTAGGGTTAATGGAGACTGGTCCCAACGGATGTCTTTTATCCCTTGATGCTGTCTCTTTGGCTTAGGTTCTTATGTTCCTATGCGAATGAGCTGCTTAGAAAATGCAACTCTTTCAAGTATGTTCTAAGCGCTACTGTCTCTGTCATTTCACAGTAAACACATTTTTGTTGCATAGCAATATGTTTCTTTTAGAAGATGGGTAAATATGCAAAATGTTTCTGTAACTATTTGTCAGATAGTCAAACAGATTTTTTGTCTATCCTCAGGCCCCTTTTATGTTCACTCTCTGTGAACATATGCGACAAGAGCTCTCCCAACACAAACACTTGAAGGAATCAAATTGCAAGCTCTTTTTCTACCAACATTTGCACAAAAAAAAGTGAGAAGAAGGGTATATTTTATCATGTAGTGGAGTAGAAACACCCTGTGATTTATGACCAGTTCTTATGGTTCCTGACTCCACAGGAACCTGTAAAGTTCTGTTGATCTTCATGCTTGTAGCATTTCACAATATAAAGATCTCAGAAAGGAAAACAAGAAATGGAAGCCAAAGTCCTTGTTAATATGTCAGTAACCAGATGTCAATGAGACTATCTCTCAGTTTCCTTGGAGTCACTCCAGATGAAATATGTGAAAAATGAGCAACTGCTCAAATCTTATCACAAACAAAGCTAACATGCTGCAGAGAGAAGACAGAGATGGTTGAAGGACTTGCCTCTTCTACAACATGAGCTCTTATTGAGCATACTTGTTCAGGGTTTAGTTGATTTGCAACTTTGAAGGCTCTTTGCAGTTACTGCACTGATAAAAGTCAACCTCCCTAGTTTCCTGAGCCAGTGACAAGACACAGGCTGTAGTGGTCACACACTTCAACAACCAGCTCACTAGGGTTATTTAAACTACAAATGTCCTGGGGAAAGATGGTATTTTATTGCAAGTCCACCTGAGGGCAGCTTCACCTGAAGCCCATGTGCTCAGTCAGCTGGCATGAGTTTTCACGATTCTTTATTCATGTCATGTCTCCACATGCAGACATTTCTGTCTACTTAGTGTCCAATATACAGAACGAGTATGGCCCATGAAGTCAACGGAACAATTCTTATGATATGTGAATTTTCTATGATGTGAGGTCACTGATACAGAAGCTTTTGAAGAATACAAAATTTTGCCACTTTCAACTGAAAATATGAACTAGCTGTATTAGCAAGGAACTCAGTCTAAATCACATATGCCTCTACCAAACTGAATCTCATATACGACCCTTTTTACGTGAAGGTTAGCATTACATTTTTTATCATTTGCATTTTCTTGCAACCTAAGATAAGGCTCTTGGACCTCTGTGCATCTTCTTTTCTAGGACTGTTGACTGTAAAAAGTGTTTCTTAAATGTTCCAGAAGACAGAAGAGAAAGGACAGTCTTTCACTGTTGCACTTTGTTTTCTGTGCCTGTATTTCAGCTTTGGTTGTTTAGGTGGTTGTGTTGCTTCATTAATACTCTGATAAGATATAATAGACAAAAGCATAATGTCAATAGCATCTGTTCAAAAATTGTATAAAGAATGCTTTGATTCAAGCTTCTGTGTACCAAAAGGAATGAATGAGAGCTTTTATGAGGAGTGCTTACAAATACACCCAGGAAGCCACAAAATATGTGGCTGGCTACAGAAGTAGCTGCCAGGAATTACTAAAGTAAACAGTCATTCTACTTCATATGAGGGAAAGTTTTTCGCTTTATGAGCTAATCAACCAGCCTGACACTCTCTCTGTGCTTCAAAACACGTGCAAGGAAGTGCTATTTCCACCGAGATTCACTGATGTTGGAATTAGTTTGGTAAACTCTCAAGTGTTTTTTTGTTTACAGTCACCCAACCATAGAAGCTCAGAAGCATTTAGAGACCAGCCAACACTCACAAGTTCTTTTCACGTAAGAACTATCCAGTTATGCAAAGCTCCATGACCTAGTATTTCTAGAAGTCCTGCAAGCACTATACACTATTCTTACCAATTCTACAATAACACTTGTGTGATTTAGCAGAGGACACAATCTCAGAGTATAAAGGCATCTTCCTATGTTCAGAATCTCATTTTTATATCATTACAATCTCCATCAGTCCTGCCATAAATAGATACCTGTCATTCAGGATAAGAAGTTAATAGCACTATCTGTGAGAGTAGTTTCATCACTCCCTTGTATGCCTTTGGCTGTGGAAAGCCTCATGTTTCTACTACTGCCTAAAGCAAGATGGATCCCGGTATTGCAGCAAGATCAAGTGTATTGCACTTCTAGGTCAAGTGCTGTATATGGATTTCAGCACGAGCAATTTAATACTAAATACAGGAAAGGTCATAAAGACAGGAGCAAAAACTAGGAATTTGAGTTAGGAGATAATAATTGCGACATAAATAAGAATATTATTGCAAGTATTGCCAATGTTATGTAGTATAATGCCAGAAGTATGAAATGCAAAGTGGTCCAATACAGTGGAACTGAACAGTGACGACGACAATGGTTTATCTAGGTGGAAGAATCACCAAGGTTAAGTCACCCCACACCCTGTGTCAAAACTGGTTCTATTAAGAATCACTGAAAGAAAAAAAAAGACAGGTTATTGTCATAGAAGTCAACAGAAGACTTGACCAAACCCACTTCTTAGGGAAGCCTTTTGCATCTCTGAGCCAATGGTAAAGATGTGAAGAGAAAGGTTCATACCCTGGTCTGGCCCTTGGATCCATTACTGTTTTTTCAGACAGGCAGTGATAATGTTGCAACCAGAAATTCAAATGCAGTTAAGAGAGACTTAAGGTCCTTGGGATAACTGGTTAATGGATCAGGAGCACAAGCAGTGTTCTAGTCTATCTTTACAATTGCAGGGAATAATGAGGAAAGAAATGGGAAGAGCCAACAGAGAAATACTTGGCTCTGAGCCTGGTGTCACTGCCAGAATTTTGGATTTTCAATGATGTATTTGTCTACATGACATCAGGCCTGTTGGTGACAGACGGGATACACCTGTCTCAGAGGGAGAAAAAGCTCTTTATGTAGGATTTAGTAGGGATCATTGAAAGAGTTTTAAACTACATTTGAATGTGGAAGGGGACAAAACCAGGCGCATTACAGATAAGCTTGGGGAGCAGCACATCAGCGTCTGAGGGATGATGTGTTAGTGACGTCCTTTGGTTTGCCATTTCAGTGGAGATCCACATAACAGCAAAGACACAAGGGTTATCGTTGTGTTGGAAATGGCAGAAGTGCCTGAGAATTAGTCACTTAGGAATTAGACCTTCTTTCCCAAAAAAGAGAGTGTGACCAATAGTTCAGCTGATGTGCGTCTATACCAATGCAGGCAGCATGTACAACAAACAGAAGGAGCTTGAATTCATAGTACAGCTGGGAAAACATGACATAGTTGCAATCACAGAAACACAGTGGGATGACTTGAATAGCTGGAATGCTGTGATGGGTGATGATAAATACTTCAGAAGGGATAGGCAAGGAAAGAGAGTCAGAGGGGTAGCTCTCTATGTCATAGAAATATTTTGACTGTCTAGACCTTTTTGATGGATGAAAAGGTCAAATGTTTATAGACAAGAAACAGAAGAAAGATAACTTGATAGGAGTCTGTAATAGACCACCCGACCAGGATGAAGAGAACTGATGAAATTAAGCACCTTGGAGAAGTCTTACTATGTCTAGCCCATGTTCTCATGGGGACCTTTAACTTCTCAGTTGACTGCTATAAATACAACACAGTAGAGATTAAACAATCCAGATGGTTCCTGAAATGTGTGCAAGATAAACCTCCTGATACAGCTGTTGAGGGAGCCAGCTAGGGAGGGTGCCTCTCTGAACTTAATGCCTTCTTTTCCTCGGTCTTTTAATAGTATGACCGGTTGTTCTTCAGGCCCAGTTCCCTGAGCTGGAAGACAGGGATGGAGAGAATAATTGAGTCCTCATAATCCAAGGGGAAATGTTTAGTGATATGCTACATCACTTAAGCATACACAAGTATATGATACATATGATGCCAGATGGGATCCAAAAGACAGTAGTGAGGAAGCTAACAGAAGTGCTCACCAAGATACATTGAGTGATGTATCAGCAGTCCTGGCTAACCTGGAGGTCTCCATTGACTGGAAGCCATTCAGATCACCCTGAATGCCATCAGTGGCACACACAAGACAATCAGGTGATCAGACCCAGACCCACGTAGTGGATGAGGGAAATGCTGTGGATTTTATTTACCTGGACTTCAGTAAAGCCTTTGACAGCATTTTCCACAGAATTCTCTTTCAGAAACTGGGTAAGAAAGTTAGTGACTTTGGTGCTATCCTGACAACCAGAGGTACCAACATAAACTGAAAACCATGTGACAAAATGCAAGGACACATAAGGGAGGGCTTATTCCAATTTACTCTAAAGGACAGAGAGAAAATGAATCAATATTTATTACTAAAAGACTCTGCTGGGAATTTATGCACTTCAAAGGAAGTAAAAATTTGTCCTTGAAGAGTGAAAAAAGCTGCTTTTCTAGAACAGTGACCTGACTGGAATCCAAATACTTGTTCCAAAAACTCAACTCCTGCCAGACTCTGATATTAGGAATATCCAAAATCAATACCCTTAGCATGCCTCCGCAGATTTCTGTGCAGAATTCTCATTCCATATATTAAATGAGAAGGCTATGCCAGAAGGAAAAAAAGAGACTACTCCAAAGCAGTCTCCAGATTTTTATATTGTTCTCTTGAAAAGAATAAATAATCTGGATTATAGGACTGACATCTGATATTCAAGACAAATTTGCCTTGGTAACTAATTTTTCTCTGTTACACATACAATTGTATTGTATGGAGTGTACTGAAACCATAAGAAGATACAGGTTGCGTTTTGTCTTTTAAGCTGAATTTAATCATAACCCAATTTACTGAGTAACCTTGTTCACAAGTCTTATCATTGCTGAAGTATAAAGAGTTCATAATTCTTGCAATATGATTGTCTGACAAGAATACAAAATGTAGGAACCTTAAAGTAGTAAGTATTATGTTGTATCTTTCTGAATTTATCGTCTTGGGGTTATCTTTCATTCTAAAGGTCACTGAATTGTCAGAACACTGAAGGGATCTTCACAATTACCAAACTGCTGAAGCCACGTTACTAAGCCACAGTACTGTCATACTACCATGACATTAGCTATACTAATAACCAATTTAAACAGAAATGAGGGGTTTGTGGTGCTATCAGCACCATTCTTTTCCTACAAGTTCAGCTCAGCTCATTCTCAGCCCCTCCTCTGTCCCATGCTTGCATATTAAGTAGCACATGCAAAAGAAAAAATTCTAGCTCTTTCCCTCTTCTGTTTGTTTCAGGGGCAAAAGGAGAATTTTCTTATAAATCCTAGTCTTGCTTAAACCTTCATGCTTGCATTCAATAAAAAGTACATTCTTTTTCAGTGTGTTCTGTGTTTCTATTTATGGAAGCCGTTCATTGTCTGCAAAAACAACATCCTTTTGAGATCTGCTACATTTCCATTCTGGCTCAGTAATTAAAATAGATCGTGATTACACTAAATAAATACCAAAAGCTCTGAGCTGTTTTTACTTTGGTTGAGGGTTTTTCTGTACCTGAAATTGGTCAGTATTTATTTCTTTTTGTCATACGAACTTTGCATTTGACGACATTTTGGAAGAGCTTCTCTAAACTCCAAATGAACATAAGCAGTACAAACACCTTAGTGCACTTATGCAAGGATTTAATTAATAGTCATGTTAATTACTTTCAACCTTCACCTTACATGGTACTTGACTGATATTCTTACCTTCCATTATTTTTAACACTAATCCTGTATTAAACTGGAGTTCCTCTAGCCATTTTGACATCCACACAATACAGAGTTATTGTAACTCAACCCTCTTGAAATTTATTCTGCAGTGACTGGGATGTGTGCATAAGGATGCTGTATGACCTTGAGCAGAAGCTGGCAAATGATCTTGAACATTCTAGTACGAATACTTGTAAAGAAAATCTCTTTACTAAGCTAACCACATTGTACTGTCCTATCTACTATCACTAAATAAACGTATTATTGACAACTGTTTGCTAAATTAGCTTAATAATAATCTACTCTTGTCTTGCAGCTATGAAATAAATATCACTTAAAATATTTTGTGTTCTTAGGTTAAATAATGCCATCATTGAATCCTATTTCCACGTTATTTTTCTTTTTTTTACTAATTACTGCAATGACCAAAAGAACTAATCATAGATCAGAATGCTCTACACCACAGGAATATTGAACAATAAGTTGTTTATTCTTATGTATAAACATGGAAATACTGTTAAAACTCGTGAACACCATATGTCAATAATATGTGTGGATTACTATATGCATTGCGTTACAGTCAAAAAATGTAGTTTAACTTATTTACCTTTAATTTTATGCAGTCCTATTCATCTGTATATTTTTAGAATTTGTTTTCAATTATTATTTTATTTATTTCCAGTTCCTTTAACACTGACTTATTTTGAAGAGTAGTAATATTTTTCTATTTCAGCAAATTCATTTAGTACCCAAAATAGGACAGGAATGGAGTATTAATGTCATGAACACCATTTATCAATAAATCCAAGCGCTACATTTGTTTATGAATTAGGTTGGTGTATCACAATCGGTTAATCATCAATTAAACACAGAAATACGGAATGCTTAGGAAGGTTCACAGAATCATAAAATCATCCCAGAATCATTAGGGATTGGAAGGGACCTCGAAAGATCATCCAGTCCAATCCCCCTGCCACAGCAGGATCACCTAGAC
>JAOXOE010000001.1:70427121-70458986 GCA_028565055.1 Phoeniculus purpureus
CCTCCTTAGTCCTGCTGGCCACACTATTTCTAATACAAGCCAGTTTAAGTACTCTTCCTAACTATGTGCTTATTTGAAGCAGAAGAGCTAGGCTGAACCAGGCTTTGAACACTGAAGCTACTCTGTAAAACCCATAAGCTTAACAAAGATACTCTCTTTGTTCCTCAAACACCCCACACCAGCCTTGGGTATTGTGCCCATTTCCAACATGGTGTGAAAAAAGAGAGGAGGACACTAATGAAAACCCTGTGCCAAGCCCTTCTGGGAGTTTTATCCAACAGACTACAGCAGAGCCGAAGCTCACAACTCACACAGATATATTTCTAACTAATACTTACTAAACAAGCCGGCTGGCTACCTGCTTCAAGCAGCCCTGCACAAATATTAATTGAAACCATCTGTGGGACAAGTTATCTCTGAAGTAACTGAAGATGTTTGGTTGACTTTGGACTACATTACCCAACAGCTTCCACAGAGTAAAAGTACATTCATGAAAGAAAGTGATTTATCGTTTTAATATAACACATGACTAGAAAGGGCTCGCTCATAACCCTATGGTTTCTATAATTATTCTCTTTAGGAAAGCACATCTGAGAGAAAGAAAACAGCTTGAAAGCTCCTGTTTCATCTGTATAATTTGTCTGTGAGTTCTGAAACACCTACTTAAGGGATTACTATTTTTTTCCTTAAAAAGTTAATGAGAGAAGGGTCTGAGAGAAAGAGATAAAAAGGAGCTTTTCCTCCAGCACATCACTCATCCCAGGAGCCAGTCAAAGTCAGATGTGCTGTACTTAGTAGAGCACAAGGACTGCTACTGTTATACATGGAATCATTCCATTTGGAAAAGACACTTGAGATCATCCGAGTCCAACTGTTAACCCTGCTCTACAAAGTTCACCTCCAACACCACATCTAAACGACCTTTAAACACATCCAGGGATGGTGACTCAACCACCTCCCTGGGCAGCCTGTTCCAAGGTCTAACTACGGTTCCTGTGAAAAAACATTTCCTAACATCCAGTCTAAACCTCTCCTCTGCAGTTTGAAGTCATTCCCTCTTGTTCTATCGCTAATCACCATGAGAAGAGACCAGCACCAATCTCTCTACAACGTCCTTTCAGGTAGTGGTAAAGAGTGATGATGTCTCCCCTGAGCTTCCTCTTCTTCAGACTAAACAGCCTCAGCTCCTTCAATCACTCTTTATTCTGCAGGCCGTCTTATAAACACTGGGAGACTGACAAGAGAAAGATAGGCCTGCCCTTCTTCCCCATCTCACTTGCTTCTTAACGCCTGTAACAAAAAGCACAAGAGTCCAGCCTGGTCAAAGTTATTTACTGCACTGGCTCTTTTGCAGTAGTTACAATGCCATAAGAAAATCTCACTTATAGAATCATCACACCATACTGTACAGGGAGCCATTCTGTGCAATGCTTTAGCATCACAGAATGTTACAGATTGGAAAGGACCTCGAAAGATCATCTAGTCCAATCCCCCTGCCACAGTAGGACCACCTAGACCAAGTCACACAGGAACATGTCCAGGTGGCTTTTAAATATCTCCAGATTCCATAACCCCCCTGGGCAACCACTTCTAGGGCTCTGCCACCTCACTGGGAAGAAGTTCCTTCTCATACTGATGTGGAGCCTCATATGTTCCAGCTCACACCCACTGCCCCTTGTCCTGTCATTAGATGACACTAAGAAGAGCCTGGGTCCATCCTCCTGACACCCACCCATCACATATTTATCAACATTAATGAGGTCACCCCTCAGTCCCCTCTTCTCCAACCTCAAGAGACCCAGCTCCCTCAGTCTCTCCTCATAATGGAGGTGTTCTACACCCTTCATCATGTTCGTGGCTCAGTGCTGGACTCTCTCCAGAAGTTCTGTGTCTTTCTTGAACTGAGGGGCCCTAGAACTGGACACAAGACTCCAGATGTGGTTTCACCAGGACAGAGTAGACGGGCAGGAGAACTTCTCTCAATCTGCTAACCACCCCTGTTCTGATCCACCCCAGGACATCAAAGCAGTGTTTTAGCACACTGTCAAAGTCAATGATGAGTCAGCAAGGCCACAGAACTGAATGGCCTGTTGAAGCAAGCAATGCAAAAAGGTAACAGACAGATAGCGAGGACACATTTGCGACTGAAGCCCTTGAAAAGAACACTGACGAAGGGATGGATAAAACACATTTGCCATGGTGGGAGAATTAGAGCTGCTAACTCTACTGAGATAGCATACCAGGAAAGATAGAAAAGCCTCCAGAAGGCTGGATACTTCATTGCAAACAAAGCTGGTAGACAGCAAGCAAAACTACGTAGGCTGTAATAAATGGTTTTGACTGTAGGGAGAAAAATGAATGGTTTGAGTCCAGGAACTCTGCCTACATACAGAACTAGGTCTGTAGGAGATCCTTATTCAGCACATTTCCAACAAAACACATTAATTTACATTTTCTTGTTTAAAGAAGAGATAAATTCCTCTATGTGAGAAATTCCAGCAGGCATGGGATCAGAGGAAAGAGAGAGTACTGCAGAGACCACTGCACATTTCACACAAACACTCACCAACTGCTGCCACTGTGAGATTTCAAAGCTCACGAGGAAAATGCATTGCCTGGGGTTTTTTCCAGAGCAGAAACTAGGACTATGTCAATCCTGGCTAGTCTGCAGGTTGCTCACCCCCCAGGCGGCACAATTTCAGAGTCATGAGGCCTTAATCAAGCTCAGATGTAAGGAAGGATTTCTTTTAAAGGCTATCAATGTTAATGAGCAACTTGGTCTTGTTGAAACATCCAGGCTCTGATATGGGTAAGTATCTGAGTTTATCATGTCCTCAGTCTTTTGAACTGCCAGATTTTATTTGCTAAACATCGGTCAGGCCAAAAGTAGTGAGCTTAACCCGAGCGGCGGTAGCAGCTGGACATGAAGTCTGGACTTTAGATGGCAAAACATTCAGGATTTGATGCAATTTTGCCTCAGCCACTTATCACAGAACATTAGGGACTGGAAGGGACCTCGAAAGATCATCTAATCCAATCCCCCTGCCAGAGCAGGATCACCTAGACCAAGTTGCCCAGGAACATATCCAGGCCGAGTTTTGAGCTGTGCTTGTAAACCCAGAGCCTAAGGGAAACTGTCCTGGATCCTTACTGGAAAACAGGAAGGCATATTCTAACTCTAAAAGGTTTTTACTTTGTGCTTCTTTACCTACAGCCTAAAAAGATATGCTGAATTTTTGTACCAAAGGTACCAACCCAAACTCAGCTGGATGTATGAAATGTTAGCTATGATTTTGCTATTCCTCACACATGCCAGGACCAGAGGACTCCTAATTAAAAGCCATACTGAAACTAAACACCATAAAAGTTTTAAAAGCAAAGCCTTCATAAAACTAGTCTCTTCAGCTCAGTGATGAGGTGAATTCATACACCTCACTCATGAGGTTCGTTTTATCCTTTGACTAGTTGTTTTTTAAACTATGTCAGTATGGCTGTGATACTGTCGCAAATTAATTTAAAATAAAAAGGCTTCATGCGATTTTTTAATAATGAAACTTTTTCTATTAATATTAGATTTCAATGAAGCCTTTAGAACTTAGGCTTTTCAAAGACAGTGGTCCAGATCATCCACTAAAATGTTTCCTGCAGCCCTGCATAATTATTAATTTACTGAAACAAGGCTCTTCAACTGATTACTCACTGATCTGTTCTGTGTACTGTTGCATAACAGCTTCTCATGAATTTATTAATCACAGACATATCACTGTTGAAACATTCAATATGTTACACTGGGGCTTCCCACTCCTTCCCTCAGGGTAGGCTCCTTTCTTAATGCTCTAGCTCGCTCAGCATCTGTATGATGGGCTTTTTCCAGCAGTACAGCAGTTCAACCTTTGAAGCTTTTGGTAAAAAAAAAACTGTAAATGAAAGGTGTGCACAGAAAGGGGTATGAAATACCAATTAACATGTTCAGCTACCTGCAGACAAAGCCCTAGCCCCTGCCAGCAGGATTAAACTAATTAAGGGGCAAGTGCAGTCTTATTTGCCAGTGATGCTCATTTAGGCCTCTACGTTGTTTCCAACTGGAGCAGAAGGGCTGCAGTTACTTCTGCAGCCTCTTATCTCTCTTGTTCTTTCAGCCCTCACTGCAACCAAATGTCCTTAGGAAATACAGTGAAATTCATATGCAGCAAATCAAGAGTTTTCTGAAACTTGTCCTCTAAGACTGGAGGTTTGCAGGTATCAGGTGGTGAAGGACTTCACCTTTTAGCTTGCTCCTGCAATTGCAGTATCACTTCCTCAGGAAAGTCTGGGTTTGTTCCAAAGCTCTTATCTGCCACCACTCCATATACCACACATCAGGAAGATCAGAGTCAAAGCTATTTACATGAAGATGTAATAGAAACATCACTGTCAACATAATCACCCCTTGTCCATACTTCACCAGTATTTCAAAACACACACCCATTTCAGGGATCGTGTTTAGGATAACTTTCGCCCTTTTATCTTAAGTAACAACATATAGCCAAACTTCCTGAAGCCCAAACAAAGTGTAGGATTGTACCACTGCTTCACACAGCCCACCACCACACAGATATCCAACACAAAAACACACAGTTAACCCTTAAATAGCAAGCTGAGTTTTTCCTTTAGGACATACACATTATGTTTTCATTAACAGAACAGTACAGGACAGCTGTCAAAACTTTTCTCAACTTAGTTTTTCCTAGAAGACCCACAGCAATGTTAGGTGAATAGGAAAAAGAGGAACCTGATCCCAGATGCCAGCTTTTAGAGTCACAGAATCATTAAAGTCGGAAGAGACCTCCAAGATCATCAAGCCCAACCATCAACATCATCTAGTTATTCTGTCACTTCCACAGCTAATTTTCACACCTTCTTTTTCTCATTCCTTGCAGCTCTGGGAGGCAAATGCATCATTCCAGGGTCACAGCAAGTCCCCAAAATGCCAGTGATATAAGTTCTTCCAGTTGGAGTATTTTGCCCGTTATCTGCTTGATAGCAGCAAGACTAAGTTCACTGCTCAGACAGAACACAACATGGGCATGCATGACAGCAAATCAGCTAATGCATATTTTGCTTCACATATATCTCATGATGATGCTGGTATGAGGAGGAAAGTAAGGAGCATATCAAATCACAGATCACAGATTAGGGATTGGAAAGGACTTCAAAAGATGATCTAGTCCAATCTCCCTGCCACAGTAGGATCACCTAGACCAAGTCACACAGGAACATATTCAGGTTTGTTTTAAACATCTCCAGAGAAGGAGACTCTACCACCTCCCTGGGCAGCCCCTTCCAGTGCTCTGTCACCCTCACTGTGAAGAAGTTCCTTCTCATATTTATGTGGAACCTCCTGCATTCCAGCTTACAACAGGAAGAAAGATGGTAGAAGAAATTTGTTCTGACATCCTGCAGCAAATGTAGAGAAGCAGTATCATATTTACCAGTTTGAGGGGTGTTCATAAAATAAGCTCCATTGTTCAGATTCAGTGGTGTCAAAGTGGTAACACTTCAGTTTAAGTATTTAAAGATAATGCTTCAATAAGGGCATGGGGCAGTGGAGGGAGGAAGAAGACGTAGTAGAAGCAGTATGCTTTTCACTAAAAATATAAACTAAATGTAAACAACACATCTGGAGCACATCTAACAAAAGGGTATTATACAGAAGAACTTACTGGGTTCAGACTCCAGCTCAGAGTCAGTAGTGCACAATCTGTCATGAACATCAACAGTCAGTAACTTCTGATGTACTGGAACTTTAGATGCTGCTTTCCTTTGACCACAGTCTCCCCCAGGCGTGTCACCATCCACGACCTGATTCAGACCTGAAATACAGATGGTGGTCTAATTCATTTCAATTCACAGTAAATCTCTTCTCTTTCTCAAAGGAAGCAGTTATTTAAGATCCCAAGATTTATTTTTGTGGGTTTTACACTACACAAAAACCCATCATTGGCATTTTTTGCACATGATTCTCATTCTACTCCTTAATTGACCAAACTATACTATCTGGTTGAAGCTGCCAATATTTATCTGTAGTAAAAAAAACAGATAAAAGACAAAAAAAAAAAAAGAAAACTGGAAAAATTAACTTTCTAGTGGCCCAGAAAATGTTATGATCACATTTATTTGATGCTTAGGCATGATGGAACCATTAAGGAGCTGAGACTAAATGTTGCTTCCTCAAGAAGTAAATAAACTCAACATCTAAAGACATCAAACTAACTTCTCCAACTAACTTTTTCCAACTAACTTCTAATGATCTGTACCAAACTCATTCAGCAAACCAGAGCTGTTCCCTGAGAAAGACTAAGGTCACATTTTTCATGAAACAATTAAACTTCATCCTCCAAGTATTTAAAGACTCCACAGAATTGAAAACCAGAAACCAAAGGAAACTAAGATAAGATAAGCTACATAAATATATCTGCAATGCAATTTCTGAAGAGTATGAGAACAACTTACCTAAAAGTTCACTGTCTACACTGCAGTTGGATAGAAGGGGTATCCTGTGTACCTTCTCTGATTTAATATTGTTACCTGCTTTACAATGAGAAAGCAAATATATTAGCATATATTAGCTTTTATATTAGCATATAAATGCACGTTATATAAAGTCGAGATATGAATAAATTAAACTAGCAGACATTTTTATCTGTTTTGAATCAATCTATGTCACAAGATCCCAGAGTGTTATCCTTCTCATAGTAGAAAAAATCCAGAACATTAGAAGACAGACACTACCTAGAAATTCTCATTTCCTTATCATGACATCTTGACCTTCAAACAATTTCACTGTAAAATACTATTGAATCTCACTAAATAAAAATTGTTGCATTGTACGGTAAAAGTGAACTGTAAAATAACCTTGTTCTGAATTCTGCACCTCAAGGGTATTTGCAGGTTTTTCTTTGATGGATAAGGCTAAGGCAACTTCCAAATCTCTTTGATAAAGTTTGTCATCCAAGGATATCCTGGGAAAAAAAACAAACCCAAATATTCTCAATAATAAAACAATGACATAAGTGCTAAATCTATTTGTGATTCACTGAACTTTATATTGAAATACTTGTAAAGAAATGAGTATTTCCATGCCTTATAACATGTTGGATTATGATTATGACTACCTGAAAACATGTACATGAAGTATACTCCAATATGTAAAGCACACTACTCTTACAAATATTATAATTGTGAAACATTTGATAGACAGAGCTAGACTGGTATTGTGCTAATATCACAGAAGGTGATTACATTAGTTTAAAACACTGCACTGAAGTGTAATACTCTACCTAACCACCAAAATCTTCAGATTTCCTTTGTTCATTGACATCAACTTTGTGTTTTCTATCAGGTTTTAAATATGCTCTTTTTTAAAAGATCAAATTTGTCTTTATGCTTCCTAATTTTAGGATTCCCTATGTAACTCAGAATTGCACGGCTGAGATACCAACACAAGATCAGACACACAAACATGCTTCTGCACCTACACAGGCTGCCTGCTGGAGTTTTTTAGAGCTGAAACAAAACAGATGCACCTCACTACCAACTCAGTCAAGTTTTCCTGATGGGTTAGAACTAATGGTTGCATTATCCCTGATCTTCAACCATACCAATAAAGCTGAAAAAATTTACCCCATTAATATATTAGTTGCTTATTCTCAGCTGCTTAAAACTCTAGGGGAAAAAAACAAAAACAAAACAAATACTACTTCTGAAATCCATCTTTACATAGAGTTGACTTCATTTTAATATTTCTTACCGTTTACTAGGTGTTTGCTTTTGTGACGGAGTAAATTCTTGGTGTGGCTTCTTTTGCTTCTCTTTTTTCTCCTTCTTTGAATCCCTGAGCTGTGTTCTGGATTTTTTGCTTGAAGGTGCAGCTATACATGCAAAGTCTTCATCTGTTCAGGAAACAGCAACGAGCTTTATTGAATGCTCCTATACTCTTCCATACAACCAAAGGAAGTCATTCAACTTAATTTTATCACGCACTGAAAATATGCCAAAACCAACTTTTTTGAAAGGAATTAATTTTTGAAGATGACAACAACTCTGAACTCTACTACTCTTATGTGTACTTTAAATGAAAATATAACAGGACCTCTTTTGCATACACTTTTATTCAAGAGTCAACTGTTTCCATTTTTATTACTGACAAGGTAATAAAGCTTTCATGTCCAATGTGCTAAACAGATTTTCAGCAAACAGAAGTTCACCTTTTGCTATGCTGAACAATTACAATATCAATTATAATAGCAACTGCTGCCATGAAACACTTTTGAGCTCTTGGTGTTCTGGGACTTATTCCCTTTCTTAAGAAAACTCAGCTGCTCATCTTTTTCTGCTATTTTCATATTGCCCCTTACCAAATACAATGTGTTTCTCTGATTAGGAAAGGAAATTACAAGGCATGAAAAATCTGCCTTTCTTCCAGTTGAAAACACTGCACATCATATGTAGCATTTGAGGACATATGGAACCTGTGTTATATGAGGAAGGGCTAAGGAATCTGGGGCTGTTTAGTCTAGAGAAGAGGAGATAGAGCGGAGACCTTCTTGCTCTCTACAACTATTTGAAAGGAGGTTGTAGAGAGGCAGAGGTTGGTCTGTTCTCCCTAGTGGCTATGAATAATAGGACATAGGGAAATGGCCTTAAGCTGTGCCAAGAGAGCTTCAGGTTGGATGTCAGGAGAAATTTCTTTCCTGAAAGGGTTGTCAGGCATTGGAACAGCCTGCCCATGGAGGGGGTTGAGTCTCCATCCCTGGGAGTGTCAAAGAGAAGGGTAGATGTTGTGTTGGGGGACAGGGTTTAGTAGTGCTGATAGGACTAGGAAAAGGTTGGACTTGATGATCCTGAAGGTCTCTTCTAGCAGAAACTGTTCTGTAATTCTATGATCACAGCGCAAAAAAAAAAAATAGTAATCTTGAATATTCTCCAAATTATGGAGAATCCTAGTTAAGATCGTTGATGTTCCTGAGAAATTACACTTTAGCAAGTGATCACTTACAAAAAAGTCATGCACCACGTCTAAACTTCTGAAAGTAAGAATCCATCAAGCGACATCTTTCACAAGAGACCTTGTACATTATTTACTTTTGACCTTCCTTTCCTACCAATTCAAACTCTTCCCTGGATCTGCCAAAGAGCAAAACGCAAAATCTCATGAAAGCAACCAAACTCAGTAAGAAAATCCAGCAGCAGAGGAGGGCTACGCGGAAAACAAATAGCCTGCTTGAGGCAGGGAGAGAAACAGATCTTCCTGCAACAAGACCCAGTATATATTCATCAGTTTCATATAATCATAGAACAGTTTTGGCTGGAAGAGACCTTCAAGATCATGAAGTCTAACCTTTTCCTAACCCTATCAGCACCATTAAACCATGTCCTCCAGCGCAACATCTAGCCTTGTCTGCCCAGGGAGATTGTGGAGTCTCCTTCTCTGGAGACGTTTAAAACCTGCCTGTACATGTTCCTGTGTGATTTGATCTAGGTGATCCTGCTGTGGCACATGGATTGGCCTAGATGATCTTTTGAGGTCTCTTCCAATCCCTAATGTTCTGTGATTCTATGATAACACCTCCAGGTACAGTGACTCAACCCCCTCCCTGTTCAAGCTCTTCAGGAAAAAACCCTTTCAGGAAAGAAATTCCTCCTGACATCCAATCTAAAGCTCCCTTGGCACAGCTCAAGGCCACCTCCCTATGTCCTACCATTCACAGCCAGTAGGGAGAACAGACCAACCTCTGCCTTTCTACAACCTCCTTTCAAGTAGTTGTAGAGAGCAAGAAGGTCTCCCCTCAATCTTCTCTTCTCCAGGCTGAACAGCCCATATCCCCCAGCTATTCCTCACATGACACAGGTGCCAAACCCTTCACTAGCTTGGTAGCCACCTCTGTCCCCTCTCCAGCCTCTCAATATCCCTCTTGTAATGATGGTCCAAACACTGGATACAGGACTTGAGGTGTGGCCTCACCAAAGCTGAGATCCCCTCCCTGCTCCTGTTTGCAACACTGTTCCTGATACAGGCCAGGATGCCATTGGTCTTCCATTAGCTCCTGTGCAGCCAGCCCTCTATTAACACCTCAAATTCCCTCTCTGTCTGGCAGCTCTCCAGCCACTGCTCCTCAAGCCTGTAGCTGCTGGGGTTTTCTATAGCCCGAGTGCAGGACCTGGCATTTGGCGTGATTGAAATACATGAAACTGGCCTTTGCCCAGTGATACTGCTGTGGTACTTTGGCCTTCATACTCGTATTGAACTGGGAGACTTAGCAGTGGTCCCAGAAAATCTGTAGAGAAAGCAGATACCAGCCTTCCCAATGAACCAATACTACAGTACCTTGGGTAGCCGCGTCAGTGCGGTACATATGCACATGCCACTTACCATCATCTTCCAAATCCCCAAACTGAGAGTAATCGACAACGTTCTTGTTCCTGTGGCAAAAAAAAACCCAGACACTGTGAACCCTTAAGGGCTAAGCTGACGCTTGATGTGGGGTAAATCGTGTTCTATAAGACAAAAGCAACTCGTACTGAAACGTCTGCAGGACCGATGCAGCCCTACACCACCTTATCATCAGGAGCGGCTACCCGAGCGGGGCACGGGGGAGGTCACAGGTGGCCCCCCCAGCCGACTCCACACTACACCCCATCCCCTCCGCCGCCAACAGCCGCCGCCGGCGCGAGCGCGCCTGGGGCTTTCGAGGAAACATCACGCGGCAAGGCACGAGCTCCCGGCGCTCCCTCAACTACTCTCCGCGCGCGGCCCTCGAGCGCCCTTCGCGCACCCGTCACGCACCTCCTCACCGGCCGCGCCATCCCGACGGCGAACAGCGCGCGACAGGGCCCACAGGCCCGTGATGAAACTGCTGCCGCCACCCCTTCCCTCTCCCGGCACTTTCGCCACGAGCCGGTCGAGCGCCGAATCTGCGGCTCCGGACGCGGCGGGTCTCAGGAGGAGGCGGGGGCCGGTCGGTGCTTTCGCTGTCAGAGAAGCGTCAACGGTCTCTGCCTCCGAGCCCCAGCACTTGCTCACCCGGAGTACCAGGTTGGTAAAGGGAGCAAGGGCCGCGGGGAAGCGACTCCGGCCTGTGCGATCCCAGGGGCTGGGTTCGCCCGGGGCTTTTTAGAATCTGTCCGGGGTGGAGGGGAAGGCGGATGGGATTCTTCAAGGCCTTGTCCAATCGACTAAACCGTGTTTTATCGGGAAGCAGCAGAAAGACCCCCGTCAGTTTTGTGTTTCTAAGTGGTGCTGCTTAAATCCCTCTCGGTGGTGGGGTAAGAGGCCACCCCGGCTTGGATGTGGTTTCCCTGAGATGTTTCATAGAATCATAGGATGGTTTAGGTTGGAAGGGACATTAGGGATCATTTAGTTCCAACCCCTTGCCATGGACAGGGACATTTCTCACCGAACCAGGCTGCCCAGAGCCCCATCCAACCTGACCTTGAACACGTCTAGGAAGGGGCATCCATCCACAACCTGCCTGGGCAACCTGTGCCAGTGCCCTCACAGGAAGGAATTTCTTCCTAAAATGTAATATGAATCAACCTTCTGAGCTTGAAACCATCGTCCTTGTTCTTTCACTTCCACAGCTTTCTTGTAGGGTCCCCTTCACATACTGAAAGGCTGTAACATCCCCTTGGAGCTTTCTTTTCTCCAAGCTGAACGTTTGTTGTTACCGTGAAGCAATTTGTAATCGGTTTGTGTAAGGCGGCACACAAAAATAAAAAAAACCAAAACAAGGCAAACACCCTTATAAACAGGTCCCGTGGATTTTTCTGTGGAAAATACACTTCTTCTTTCTGCTTTTTTTTTGCCTGTGGATTTTAGCTCTGGGTATATACCAGCTGGAGTAATGTGTTCCATTTTACAGGTGATGTTTAAACAAGGAGAAGTCCTTGTGGATGGAAAAATTACTGCCACAGGCAGCATCATGGAATGCTGGAAGAGACCTTCAGGATCATCAAGTCCAGCCTTTTCCTAGCCCTATCATCACCACTAAACCATGTCCTCCAAATATCTGCACCCTTCCTGTATTTTTATCCTGTAGATGGTTCTTTTGCTTTGCTTTTTTAAAATTATACTATTTACAAACAGTACCAATCTATCCTAAAGCAGGTTAGGATAAGCTTTTTTAAAAAGTACTGCAAACTTTTGCAACACCTCCCCACGCTCTAAGTCTATCACCTGCAAAAGGATGACATAAAATCCTAATGCCCTGTGAAGGATTTCAGATTTTGAGAGACACAGGGCAGCAGTTGCAGTGTCTTAGTTAAAGTTTGCTATTTATGAGGATTTCTTCTGTCCTAGTTCTGGCTTTAAGTCAGGAGGCTTGTACTGTAATTTCTAAGAGTGATTACCCATATTCATATGTTGATACACTCAATTACAGCATGGAAACATTCCGTTTTAGAAACTGGTAGTTGTGGTGCTATTTCCACCTGTGTGTTTGAAAGTCAAATTTGACATGAGTATCTATGAGAAATTTGGTGGTTTCAGTTTTCTCACTGGAAACTATTGTGTGTTAATGAAGCCATGGTTTCCCTTAGCATTTTTTACTTACGGTTTTACAAGACTGTAATTCATGTTATTGCCATTTCTTAATGCAGAAAATCAACCCAAGAAGATGAAGCCTAATAAAGGAAAGACCTGCACGAGGGAGAGAGATTATGTGTACAAATTCAGTGCTGGAAATCAACATGTAGTGCTTACTGTGCCTCTCAGAGTCCCTGTGCAAGAGAATATTAGTCACTTGCATGGGCGGCTAATGCTTCTGCACAATCTGCCATGCTTCATAGAAAATGGTAAGAATTGATTTCATGAATTAGTGTTGTATGTCAGTGTCTACAAGTGACTTACAGCCTGCTTTAAGAAACCAAAAGAAGGGTATTTATTGGAACAGTCTACAAAAATTTGGTTTTAAAACAGCAAAACATTAAAATTAGTACTAGCAATTAAGGTGCCCAAGTAAAAGGTTTTCAGAAGAACTTTTATTTGTACATTTGCAAGGTAATGACTAATATGTAAGAAACAATGTAATTCGTTACTGCCTTCGATGTTATGGAGGCAAAAAGTTTGTGAAGCAGTGGAATAATTTATTTACAACTCAACGTCGGGCTCAGCAAAACATGGAACCTTGTGAGCCCTGTTCTGCATCACCGTTCGCTAGTTATAGAGTTCCTAATTTGCAGATCTGCCTGTCTATGAGAAAGTTGATACATATGCTATTAGTTTTACATAATACACATGCTCTATCTGGGAGGAGTTTAAGTTTAAAGGGTCTTGTCTTCTCCACGTTGAATTTTCCACTTGTTACCTTTGCTGCTAGAGTGTACAAGATTCTTGCTATGCAAGCTGCTTCTCTGTTGTTTTCTTCTTTGCAAGGCTGAGGAGTTCTCCACAAGATAAGTTAGTCTAAACAAAGCTAGACAGCAATTCTAAATGTAATTCCAAAGCAGCTTACTGTCACATGCTCAAGTTCACCTAACATCCTATTCCTCTATTAACCTTTAATAAAAATCCTCCCAACTCACTGTTATTTCTCACAACATGTTTTATTGATGGACATTTCTTCTCTTGTATTAGACCTGAAGCAATCTCTTAATAAGTTTGTAGAAGAGGAAACTATAAAAGATTATGATAAAGAAGCTGAAATTGCTTTGGAAGCAGTGAAATTAGGAAAAGTAGACATAAATCAGCTGGCAGATACTTGGGCTAAAGCTTACAAAGAGGTAAGATTGAGGCTGAGAAGTTTATATTCGAGACTTGCTTTGTGAGAGTGTGTGCACATGTACAAACAGAATCACCTCTGTGAAGATGCAAAATTATGCTGAAATTCACCCCTACTGTTCAATTCTCACAAATTTTTCTTTTCATCTGAAAGTGATCATTCACTCTTCAACCTGCAGATTCTCATTCAGTTTTTTCCCTGAATTTCAGAGTCAAAAGATACAAAATTAAGACATAAATTCAAACAAAAATAGACATAAGAGATATGGAATCAAAGTAAGAAATAGTGAAGTGGTGCTGAATCCTAAATCTAAATAAAAGCAATGAAGGCTCCAGAGACAAACTTGGGAGAGGCTTTTCAGCTCATTTTCAGAGTTTTTCTGTTTGTTTTACTTCAGTAATTATGAGATGGAGTGGTATGTCCAGTATTGCTTGTGATCTTCACAATAGAGGGATGCAAGTGAATAATGTAGAACATGTCTGTTACGAAGTGAACTGAAAGAAAGCTGCCAGAATTAATGTCAACGATATTAAATTAGCTTAACCTTTATCACCAGTTTACCAGCTGATCAGGCTGGGACACACTAATTAGCAAAGTGCTATTGAGTTGAAGAACAACAAGTAAGACACACTTGCCACTTGTGGGTCAAACTGGTTAAAAAGAGAGAACTGGACTCAAGAAGACAAGGAACATTTACTTTCAAGTGTAAGCTTCCATTTCCTGATGCATTCCCTAATACACAAAACAAGAAGGAGTGCTAATGAGCCCTTTCAAGCATCCAACCTTTGTGCTCTTAAGGGAATGGATCCCAGACAGCCCTTTGAAGCATGGTAGTCTCCCTACCATCCCCAGAGACATTCACTCAGTCTCATCCCTAACTACGAAGGGTGATCTCTACATCTCTACAGCCCCACCAACTACTTCATTGTGGGTCTCCTTGAAGTCTTTCCATGTCCTGTCCTTGCTGGCTCTCTTGGGCTCCCTAGACTCTGGACCACCTCACTCACTGCTATCTTGCACCACATTCTGAGGGGAAGACTGACTGTGAGGTCTTCCCCCTCCTTCCATAGAGCTGGGGCAGCAGTGCAGCTATCTTCTCCCACTGCATTCCCAAATAAAAACAGGAGCTCCAAAAAAAACCCAACCCCAAACCCCTAAGCAAACTAAAAAATCAGCCACAAAGGCCGTGAAAACATACTTCCCCACCCAAAAATTCACCAATTACAGATATGAGGGATATGTCCTAAAAGGTACCATATGCTTCAAAATGCTGCAAAATATCTTATTTTTAGACAACGTTACAATATGCAAAACCTGAAGAAACCAGCTGGGATGAAGATTTTGCAGATGTTTATCATGATCTGATCCATTCTCCAGCTTCTGAAATGCTGTTAAACCTGGAACACAATTATTTTGTTAGCATCTCAGAATTAATAAGTGAAAGAGATGTGGAATTAAAAAAACTACGGGAAAGGTATTCCTTTTTTTATTTTATTTCTATCTCACTAAAGAGGGGGGCACGCTGCTGGGCGTAGACAACTTGTAGTGCGATGTGTGTCTGTTTATGTATGTAAGTCCTATTTTATTTTTATGTTTCCCTCTTTAAAATCATGTAATACTTACAGCTGACCCTGATAATACAGAATCACAGAATTATTGAGACTGGAAAAGAACTCTGAGATCAAATCCAGCCATCTGACGCCACAAAATCAGCTAGACCATAGCACTGAATGTCATATCCAATCTGTCCTTAAACACCTCCAGGGAACTCTACCACCTCCCTGGGCAGTCCATTCCGGTGTCTGATCACCCTTTTCATGGGGAAGGGCTTCCTAACATCGAACCTAACCCTCCCCATGGCGCAGCTTCAGGCCTTGCTCTCTCATCCTTTCGCTAGTTGTTTGGGAGAAAAGCCTGAGCCTCACCTGTCTACAACTTCCCTTCAGGTAGTAGAGAAGGAGAAGGTCCTCCCTGAGTCTTCTTCAGGCTAAACATGCCCAGCTCCCTCAGCCCCTCAGACTTTCCCTCCTGTCCCTTGACTAGTCTTGTCACTGTCCTCTGGACTTACCCATACAGTCTCTTATATTCTCCTGTCACTGAAAATAAGATAAATTAAATTATCAGTTTAATAGAAGCTTTGCTTTCTATTGCTCCATCCACAACGTAAGTGATACAGCAATGTAAAGTGCTTAGGATGCCTAGAAAATAAATCAGAATCTGCTGAATTTGAAATTTAGGGAAGTTTATGAAGGATCCCGAGTAAGCTGCAGGTGGCTGCTTTGTCCACAAGAGGGAACACATACAATGTCGCCTTCCCTTTTCGTTTGTTTGGATTTTTAGTTTTGTTGTTGCTTGTAGGTTTTTTTTTTTTAGGGAGACTTGGTTAAGGAAAATGAATGGATGTATATTTAAATACGTGCTTGTGATGTGCCAGAATATTCGAAGCAGGTCTCTTTTAGATAAATAGGTGACAATATTCCTCTTGATTTGTGTGTGTTTAAGTTCACTTCAGATGATAACATCTGCTTGTATAGTTTTGTGTAGACTTAATCACACATGTTTCTAAAGAGGGGATAAATACCGCCAGTAATATGTTAGCAAACCTTTTTTGCTGCTTATTGAGTCTTCTCAAGTATGCATATAAAAGAAAAAGCCCTCTAATCCTAAAAGTGACAGTGCTGTAGAGCTCTGGTGTGATATAGCTGTGCTTTGACTCTGGTGGAATTTATCCTATTTATCATAATCAGGACACTCCATCTGTCAGTGGCAGCTGAGACTGTCCTGGTATAGGTGTTCTATTTACACAGGAGCTGGCTTGGAATCCTTGGCCTGCAACTCAGATTTGTTTTATGGCTGTTCATTGCTAAACTTGTTCTAGAGTAAATCAATTCCATGCTGAAGAAAGGGCTACATGTAAAAGGCAAAGTCAGGGTTTAAGAAGGCTGAGGAGGTACAAGGTATTGAATGAATTGATGTTAGCAGGACAGCTGTTTAATTCCTGGTCTCCTTGTTGAATGTAGTTTCAGTTGGAAGCTGACTATCAAAAATAGGTGTGTTTAGCTCACTTCCTGGTGTCTGCATCAGCAGTGGTTGGGGCAAAAAGAAAGCAAGGGACTGAGTAGGTACATTTCAAAAACTGTTATAATGATAAAGATACTGAAATACTCTAATGGAGAATCTTGAGTCACTGTTGTACCTTCTGAATATCTGTGAGGGCACATTTCAGCTGCGTGAATTCCAATTGCAAAATTAGCAGACGGACAAAACACTGCATGATATATCTCTCAGCTATGTGTTCGCTTGTATGTGCACAGATGATCAGATTTGGCCACCTCCTTCCTGATCCAGCCCATTGGTAACTGTATCAACAGCTGTTCTGACAATTCTCTGAAAGTGTTTCTTGTTGTACATCTACCTTTTTTTGTTTCTTTTTCAGACAAGGAGCTGAAATGGATAAGGTGATGCAAGAGCTAGGGAAATCACTAACAGACCAAGATGTAAATTCATTAGCAGCTCAGCATTTTGAATCTCAGCAGGTAAACTAAGTTCAGTGAACTGGAGTGTGCCAAGCAAATTATTGTCTTTAAAAGGAACCCAAAACACTCAGATTATCACTGTCATCCCATTAGGATTTGGAGAACAAATGGACCAATGAACTGAAGCAGTCTACAGCTATACAGAAGCAGGAATATCAAGAATGGGTGATAAAGCTTCATCAGGACCTAAAAAATCCCAACAACAGCTCAATCAGGTATTTAATTGCTCTGTGATGCTTACTTCCATCTGTAATAATTCAAAGGACTTCACCTTCTAAATAGGATAATCAAAGAAAATAAAAGACAAATAAGACCATGTAATTAAATATATTTTTAGAAATTTCTTCACTGTGTAATTTTATAACTTCTCTGTACCAGAAAGTGTTGTAGTGCACTAAACTGTGACTTATACCAATGGGGTTTCCTCCTGTTATGCCTATATATGCAATGTCTCTCTTTAACACTATTTCACAAGGCTGTTACCAGATAAGGATGTTCTGCAAAATAGTTGTAGCTTAAGAAATGGTAACGGTATGTTTTTGAATGAATAACCCTTTTTTCTTTTTCTTTTCTGTCTGTGTATAGGCAGATAAAGAATACAATTTTTTTAATGGTAACACGTGATTAATCATACAAAGGTTAGAGTTGGAAGAGACCTTAAAGATCAAGTTCCAACCCCCCTGCATGGACACCTCCCACTAGATCTGGTTGCTCAGAACCCCTTCCAACCTGGTATTGAACACTACCAGGGATGGAGCTTCTACAGCTTCTCTGGGCAACCTGTTCCAGTGTCTCACTATCCTCACACTAAAGATCTTCCTAATCTCCAACCTAAATCTCTCCTCTTTCAGTTTAAAACTTGTCCTTTCATCCCCTGCCTTTGTATAAAGTCCCTCTCCAGCTTTCCTTTACCCCCTTCAGGTACTGGAAGGCCATTACGAGGTCCCCCTGGTTAATGTTGAATGAAAAGCTTTCTGATTGAGGAAATCAGAATTTGTGATATGGGAAACACAACACTCTTGAAAAAGTGGATGCCAGTGGTAAGAGGAGATAGGCATGGATCATAATACATGAAATACTTCATCACATTCTCTTAGGTGTTTTCTTTTGGGTTAAGGAAGTTGAGTGTATAAACTGAGGGAAAAGAAAGAGGAGGGGAAGATGATGTTCTGTGTTTAGATTTCTTGCCTACTTAACTCAAGATTTTCTTGTCTGCAAATTCACTGTCTCTTGCAGCTCTCAGGTTAGTCCCACAATGTCCTAGGACTGCATAGCTCACCAGCAAGCTGGCCTCTTTCTAGCCTAGTGACTAGGTAAAACATTACTGCAACATTGACAGCCTGCTCAAACGCTAAGCCCAATCCTAAAATACTTTTCCACAGAACTTTCCTGTTAGCTTAGTCGTTTAGTGACGTTATTCATATTTATTGCTGCAAACCTCTTCCCATGTTCTGGCCTTCCACTCCTGTAAAATGAGATCAAGGTAAAGTTGCTTGAAAGCTGGAGAAGATGGACTGCTGGAAATCCAGAAGCAAGGATATCTAAGAAGGAGAATGGGAAAGTTCTGGCTTCATCATCTTTGATGCTTAAACAGATATGATAGTATTTTAATCATCACATTCACATGCACCTAGTTGCTTTTATGTATGTGTGTGTATTTATTAGTATTATATCTCATTACCGGACATTTTGAGTTAGTGATGTCGTTTGCAAGATTACAAAACACCTCGGAAGATAAGACATTTGGAAAAGAAAGAGTAACTTTTCATTAATGCAGAAATAAATTGGAGAGATATTCTTCCATAGAGCAGAAACAGTACTTATTTATATCACTTCCTATCAGACTGTTTGATTTAGAGAAAGAATTAAAAATTATATCTCAAGTGTTTCCTGCTAGTTTAAACTCTGTACAGCATTTTGATTTGGCTTTATCATTTTAATCTTCTGTTTTACATAGAGAAAAGATAAATGGTCTATCTAGTAACGTAACAATTTTTGGAGGTTAAAAGGGATTTATTTAAATTGTTAGTTTTTTTCTTTTATTCCAGTGTTCTTGCTATAACTAGGTATTGCAATTTATTTTTATTTCTCAATCTCAGAGTGCTTTACAAGTGAACTAGGTAATATAAGTCTAACAGTGGAGACTGTTCTTCCTGGTGGTGTCACCTACAGTATTGCACACTAAAAGGGTAACACCTCACAAAAGTGGAGTTCATTTAGATAGGTTTACTCTCTTGATTTCACAGATTATCTGAGAAAAAACTGGTTTGGTTTCACAAAATATTGTTGGTCTTGAACAAATTTGCTATAAAGATTTCAGCACGATTTTTATTCTTGTAGTGATGAAATTAAGATTCAGCCCAGCCAACTGAGGGAATCTGTAGAAGGAAATGGAAGAATATATGAAGAGCAAAGGCTGTTAGAAGAAAGTTTTACTATTCACTTGGGTAAGTAAATTGACACCAAAAGCATACATAGTAACAAGTTTATAATAAGTATTGTGTCTAATCCATGTGTTATTCACATTATTTATCTGTCAGTGTATGTAATATACACAGTTTGTAGTTGCAGAATCACAGATGATTAAGCATTGGAAGGGACCTTGAAAGGTCATCTAGCCCCATTCCCTGACCAGAGCAGGATCACATAGGTCAGCACAAACACAGGAACATGTCCAGGGAGGTTTTAAATACCTCCAGAGAAGGAGACTCCACAACTGTTTTGTAATTCTTCTTTACTTAGAATCATTGAATTATAGAACAGTTTCAACTGCAAAAGACCTTAAAGATCATCAAGTATGATCTTTTCCCAGCCCTATCAGCACCACTAAAGTATGTCCCCTAACATAACATCTACCCTTCTCTTCAACACCTCCAGGGGTGGGGACTCTACCATCTCCCTGGGCAGGCCTGACAACCCTTTCAGGAAAGAAATTCCTCCTGACATCCAACCTGAACCTCCCCTGGCACAGCGTAAGGCCATCTTCCCTCATCCTATCACTGGCCACTAGGGAGAAAAGACCAACCCCCACCTCTCTACAACTTCCTTTCAAGTAGTTGTAGAAAGCAAGGTGGTCTCCCCTCAATCTCCTGTTCTTCAGGCTAAACAGCTCCAGATCCACCAGCCGTTCCTTACACAACACATTTTCCAAATTCTTTACTAGCTTGGCAGCTGCCTCGGTCCCCTCTCCAGCCCTTCAATGTCCCTTTTGTAGTGAGGGGCCCAAAACCGGACACAGGACTCAAGGTGTGGTCTCACCATAGCTGAGTAGAGGGGAATGATCCCTTCCTTGCTCCTGCTGGCAACACTTTACAAAAAAGCTGGGGAGGGACTTTTTAGGATATCAGCGACAGGACTAGGGGCAATGGAGCAAAGCTGGAGCTGGGTAGATTTAGACTGGATGTGAGGAGGAAATTCTTCACCATGAGAGTGGTGATTGCTCAGGGAGGTGGTTGAGGCCCCATCCCTGGAGGTGTTTAAGGCCAGGCTGGATGAGGCTCTGGCAGCCTGATATAGGGTGGGGTGTCCCTGGCCATGGCAAGGGGGTTGGAACTGGATGATCCTGTGGTCCCTTCCAGCCCTGACAGATTCTATGATTCTGTAGTGACGCACAGTGGAGAAGGTACTTTCATCTTAAAGCCTGTGTTGTAGGTGCTTAGAACTTCTAGAAAACAATACTGATGTGTTCCTCTGTCACTTGGTCTGGGTGATCCTGCTGTGCCAGGGGGATTGGACTATATAACCTTTCGAGGTCCCTTCCAATCCCTAATGAGGCTATGATTCTATGACTACTCATAATGACTTCCCTAAGGGCTCTTTTTTAAATCTAATTTAGAGTCTGCCTTTATATTTCTACACTTAAAGTTATTAGATACATTGGGTAAAATTCTGCCCACTCTAATACTTAGGCTACCCTTGCAATGTAATTACTCTAGAGTAATAGGCTACTTCTCTGTCTAGGTTTATTTTTACTACTTTGCCTACTAGATGACCAGACAATAAGATACAGCAGCATTTTGGGCCAATACTTTCGTCAGTATTAGGGAGCACTCATGGTCCATATATTTGGTGACTGCATTAGATGCCCAGGAAATTCATCTGCACATCTTACTGTGCATACAGTTTTCTCTTACAGTCTTAGTTCTGCCCCTTGTGTATATTTCAGTTTAGATTCAGATAAATAATTGTTCAATAACAGGATTTCCAGAACAGATTTTAAGCTGGGTGGTGCAGTCAATATGCCAGAGGGATAGGATGCCATCCAGAGGGACCTAAACAAGCGCGGAAATGGGCCCAAGTTCAACAAAGCCACATGCAGAGTCCTGCACCTGGACTGGGACACCCAGCAGTATCAACACAGATACATCAACACATGCTAGAGCGCAGTCCTCTGGAAAAGGTCTCAGTGGACTAGTGGATGAAAAGCTGGACATGAGCCACCAATGAACAACTGCATCCCAGAAGGCCAACCACATCCTGGGCTGGACCAAATGAAGTGTGGCCAGCATATTGAGAGGGGCAACTCTGTCTCTCTCCTTTGCCCTGGTGAGACTTCACTTGGACTACCACATCTAGCTTTGGAGCCTCCAGCACAAGCAGGACAAGGACCCTTTGGATCAGGCCCAGAGGAGGGCCACAAAAGTTGTCAGAGGGGAGATTGAGGTTAATCATCATGAAAAGGTTTTTTAGTCTGGGGGTGGTGGATCACTGGAACAGGTTGCCTAGAGAGGTGGTTGAGGGTCGATTCCTGGAGACATTCAAGGTCAGGCTTGATGAGGCTCCTGGCAATCTGTTCTAGTGAGTGATGTCTCTGCTTGTTGAGGGAGGTTGGAATAGATGTCCTTTGGAGGTCCCTTCCAACCTTACAATTCTATGATTCTATGTTCTCCCGGATATTTCCTCTCTATATATTATTTTCTACCTACCTTAGACCCACTCACCTGTTCACTAGCTACACCACATTTGGAAGTTTATAAGTTTGAACTTGCTGTTCTTTGTGAAAAGGTATAAAATATTATGCATGTGTAACACACGGAAGATTAATCTTTATTCTAATAAACATGCATTATTTTGTGTCAAATAAAAACCTCATATAAATAGCCATGTTGTGACAGACTTGCATAATTCATCAAAATATATTAATTTATGCATTTAGGTATTTATGGAACTCTTTTTATAACTAATCCTTTCAATAAATTCATCAAACCCTATAAAAGGTTCTTCTACCCACTGGGGTCTTATTGAGAAATCAACAACTGCTGCATGAGTGGATTTCAAATGTAAGATAAATCTAAAACCTTTTAGGAATGTGTTTGAGGGGCAGCCAGTAATATTCTTCTTTTGCAAATCCCACTATTACCTTTTGTATGATTTGCCTGGGAAAAACTGTTGTTGGAACAACTGTTGGAAATGGTTTTGAAGTTGCAAGTTTAGCTTTGGTGAAGGCTGGAGAGCATCAAGATGAGGTCAAGTCTAAATATAAAGAGATTTTTAAGGAAAGCTTTTTTTTCTATTGGATCTGTTTAACGATTACTGAAAAGGCCTATATTTTTGAAGAGCTAAGTGCTTCACAAGCCAAACCTGTCACTTGAGAAAAGAAAAACTCTTGTCTTGTTGACAGAGATGCAAACACTGAAGGAACCACAGTATTGTGCCTGCTATGCGGTGTCTCCACCTACAAATGTCGACAGATGCCTGAAGTTTTGGCTAAACATTTCAAGAGCAGCCTGCTGCAAACACCTTACATAGAAAATTGTGCCAGTTTGCAATATAAAACCAGTTGCGAGGCCAGTAGCTCCACTTGCAAGGTCCAGATGCACTTCAACAAATGAATGCACCAACTTCTGCTGTGTGTGATGGGAAAGCAGCTTTAAGGGAGAGCTTCTGAGATGGTGAAAGTTTGCTGATGGGAGGGAGGCTGACAGGGCTAGCCCTGGTGGGAGGAAGGCAGGGTGGTCAAGAAACCGTTGCTATAGCAACACTGCTTGGGAAAGACAAAAGAGAAAGCCTGCGATTAAAAGAGAATGTCTGAAACAGAAAAACGGGGCTACCGATGCAGTGCCAGCCCAGCACCAGTGTGTGCTGTGACAGGCTGACATGCACTCATCACCTCAAATGACTAAAGCTGCCAGTCACTCTGTCAAGTGACGGTTTCACTCAGCTGTCTGGCCAAATGTCAGGTGCACCTAGGCAGCCATGGATTGAAAAATTATTGTGGGGTGTTTGCATAACGTGTTTGAAACAATCTGCAAGGGCATTGTGCCCAACATAGCCTGAACGTTTACACAGGCTCAAATAGGTCACAGAAGCCAGATTGCCAGCACCAAAGTAACTTCCAGTGGAAAAAAAATTAACAAAATATGTCCATTGCACATACATGAGTCAATCCTAAGAGTCACTAACCCATACACATTGATTCTTATGTGCTTGTAGTAAAAGCAGTTGCAGGTGCAGGTTTAGTAACCCTGATTTAGCAATCCTATGGCACAACAGCAATTGCCTGGATTTTCTTTGGGAATTGATCACTCTTAAAATCACCCACTTGACTTAATAGAAACCCAGAAGATACAGGGCACTGAAAATTACTTTGGCAAAGTCATCTGTACAACACCATAAATCTAACATTAATCTGCAGCTCAGAACAGCTAGTAAAAAAAAAAAAAACCTCATAGAAACTAACCTGAATGTCAACAATTTGCAGACCAAAATTCTGCAGTCAAATGACCATACAAGAGTACCACAAGTCACTCAGCCTATGTACTTTCTAGGGGAGTTTTCATCGCCTATAATCTGCTTCTAGCCAGAAGAGAACCCAAATTTCGTTACACTGAAAAAAACTCTAACACAAATAATTCTCAAGACACGTAGGGTTAGCATAGGCTCATATATCATTACGTCCTAAAATAAGAAATAAAGGCATCTAAAAGAAACCAGGGAAAGGCAGAAGATTTAATATATCTATACAATTACATATACTTCCTACAGCTGTTTGCCTTCTAAGATTATGTTACATTTTCACAACGATTTTGAAAAGAATTGAAAATAGCAGTGCTCTTATATGTCATAGAATCATAGAAAGGTAAGGGTTGGAAGGCACCTCTGAAGACCATCTAGTTCAACCCGATATATACATATATATATTTAGGGAATATACATATACACATATTATGGAGTAGATACACAGTTAAATTAAATTAATTACGGAAGATGACTCGTGACATTTGTCCTGGAAGGAAAATTTGTATTTCTCATGTTCGTGAACTGCACCTGAGGAAAAGGTTATGTTCCCTTAGGCACAGGTACTGTGCAGCATTGCAATATACATTGGGAAAATAAGGCTGCAGCAAATACTGAACATTACACAGAGAATTGGTTGATTCTTTTGTTGGATTCATTTTGTGTTTGTCCCAGTGCTCTTACAGAAAGTAAAATAAGATATTCAGGCCTTGCTTTTTCATAATCTCAAGGGTGCTTGGTGTGCGGATAAGCCATCGATTTTTGTTCTCAGCCCGTTACCGTCACATACATGCAGTAAAAGTAATTTCCTCGGGACTAATATCGTTTGTTCTCCAGGGTTTTTCCTTATGAAAACTGAGTTTTGAACAATCCTTATGTAACCTTTGCTTTTAAGGTTACAACAGATTGAGATCCATTTGTGAGATGAGCAAGGCATAAAATTTTGCTTCTGCAAACTTTCCTGACAACATTCTTTATGTAAGGGAAAGGATGAAGCTTTTTTCAATGTGATAAAATTTCCAGTGGAAACTATAAAATCTCTTACATTACTTTCCCTTTCTGGCTTGTGCATCTATTGTACTAAAGCCACTCTTTAATAGAATTTTGAATTTTACTAAAATTATTAAAATTTATAGTTTAAGATAACATGGTTTTTTCCTTTTAGAGCAGTACAAAATGTTTCATCCCTATATCTATTCTAAATCAGAAAAAAAATGCTTTTAAATATAAATAAGTTGTTATACTAGAACTTAGTAGAGGGGTACAAAGGAACATGAGTAAGCCTTCAGCTTAAGAAAAGTGCACTGAATATTCAATTCAATCATTAAAAAGGTATTTCTTTGGATTATGGGCATTGTCCACCTCAACAAAAGCAATGTTCAGTTAGAAGCACTTCTGAGGAGGTAACTTCTCCCAACAGACATCTCCATCCCAAACAAACCACATCACAGTGGTTGCATTCCTGAGGAAAAGCTGTTGGGGACAGACTGCCATTCTCAATAAGCCTGCCCAACCATGAGCAAAAAGAATGCAGCCTTCCTCCACCCATCCCCACCCCCAAAGTCTGTAAGGTTTTAAAACATCAGAAAGGAAAGTCTTGGGTAGGACATCTGACCTTGCTGGATATTGATCTTGTAGCCAGTGTCTCGTTGTCAGTGATGAGAGGTTTTCCTCATTAAGGCATCATGGTCATTACAGTGTGCAACACCACAGTGATGTGACTACAAGGCACAAAAATCAGATGCCTGCCAACTGCTAAGTGGTGGACTTTTCTTTGCAACTGGGCAGCTGCAATACATCCATATTGCTGTCAACAGCTGAAGTGAACTTCTGAACAGCAAGGCCTGAGGCATGATATAAGAGGGAGTAAAGGACAATTGATGGGTAGAGGCTAGTGGAAGTGCTGCTGTACAGCTGTAGAACTGTGGGACGCCATTACTTAGAGCTAGCTAAAAACAAGATTTTCTCAGAGATTTCCTTTGTGTTCCTGTTGTAAATCACATAGAAAAACAGTACCTGAACCTTTCTTCTATTAATATTCAACACACTTTTATCTGCCTCAAAACAGTATTTATGATATTTTAAAGCTGGTATAATCAGAAACAAATACATTTTTCTTTGAAATATGACTAAAACCAAACAAAAAACACCTCTTTATCTCCAGAAGCTTGAAAATACCCCTGACAACCTTCATCTACTCCCATAATTGCATGGATCATATCATTATGCCTGTCACGGGGCTCAGGGTCAATCAACCTGATATACCTCTTGACCATAGGTAGGATCAGTAGTCAGATTCTTGGGTAGTGGGTTCTCTTCCTGACAGGGAGGTTCTCCAGGGGCCATACCAGTCTGTGGGTTTCATATTTGATTCAGCACACTCCTCATTCCATTACATCATCCATGATACTGACACATCCCCTAGGCACTTCCTAAGGGATAGAACAGAAGTTCTATAGATATGATGTTTGTCATGCCAGTTTGTGCCTGGGAAGGGTTTTGGACAAGAACATTTCAAGCACCCTGGTTTGTGTAACCTTTCAGCTCCAAGATTACTAGTTGCCTCCCCTTCACCTGCAATGTTCCTAGTACCATTGAAAGCAGAGAGATATAGGAGACAGCGGACACTGTTATAGTTATTTGTGGTTTCCACTGTGGGAGAAACAAGATCAGTATGTGATCAGGAGACATCCACAGAATAATTCCTACCTACTTCGTAGGAGAATTAATGTTCTATCAAAACCCCTTGCATTCAGCAAGACTAAGAACATCAGAAGAGAAAGCACAGTACATAGTGAAACAGTTCTTTTCCATAGGGAGCAAAGCACATTTCCAAATTATGATGGTAACAATAAACCTCTGAAATAATACAGTACATCTCTCTCCAGTGAATGGCACCATTCTGTATTCTCCAGAGGTGGGTGGAATAAAACTGCACAGAACAAAGCTTTCAAGTTTCTCTTTCCAGTGCTTTCAGACCTGAGCAAAAATAATTAATTTCTCCACCTCCACAAAGGATGTTGGCAGTTTTGCCATCGCTGGAACACAGCAATTGTCAGTAAAAAGAGCCAGTTTCCACAGAGAAACTAATATGCAGCTCAAATGAAAACAACTTTTCCTCCTCACTTCAAATCAGTGTGGGGACAGGAAACTGGTTTTGTTTTACCTTTTAAAGAAATGCAGGGCACAAATCTTAAGTTTCCTCTTGATCATTGAGAGGGATGTCTGAGGATGTGAACACACTCCTGCAATACGTGGTATGAATTACAGGCCAGCTGAAATTGTTTCACAGATAGGTCAGAAATTTTCAGTGTTGACACACAAGATGTGATGACAAATGCTCCTTCATGGTTGCAATGGTTTGGGTCTGGCAATGTATAGGCAACTCAGGCTCTGCATCTATCAGGACTATACATAATTACAGCCTATATCATTTTACATACAGAGTGGAACCTTATTTAAAATATATATACCATTACATATAAATTCTGACACTCCCTAGGGTTGGTGGATTTTACTTCAAAGCCTTACAGTTTTCTAACATGTCTGTACATATCACTTTCTTACAGTAATACATATGCATACATCTGTACATACGTATAGAAGCATGTGTGTGTGCATACAATATATGTGTTTGTGTGTAAATATGTACATATATGTGGGTCCTCCCAGAAACTATCAAAAAAATAAAAACTGCAAGAAGCAGCCCTGTTCCTTAGCTTGTGTGGCAATTGTATTTTCATCAGTGCAAAGACTCTGCAAGGAGACTGGCTTCTGCTGTGAATTTGCCATCAAATATTAGGATTCTCTGTGGAACACATCTCATGCTAGCTCAGCAAAGCCCTTTATTTTTACTTTGGGAAGCTGCTCATAGGTACTCCATCACTCTGACATTTTTCAGCCAGGATAATGATGGAGCAAACAAGCACAGTAGCTGACTCAGGAGGAAGGTGTAAGACTGCAAAGCGGCTGAGCACAGAAGCTACTGTTTGTTTACTTGCTTATTTATTTATTTGTTTGTTTGTTAAAATAGAATATTTTCTGCAATGTAAGTAACCACTGATTTCAATGGTAGAAAATAACTCAAGCCTGATCATAGTATCAAATCCAACAAAAGCATACAGCGGTCACTGAAACAATGGCAGTAACAATGGCATCAAATCAGTATTTTAAACAAGATTACTAGGAGTTGGCAGTAACTGAGGGACTAGAGATGCTTGAATACAAGTAGGCAAAGAGGAGAGGGTTATGTGAAATGTGAGAAAGGCTTCTCCTCTACATATTTGTCTGTTTGCAGGAAACTTACTAAGACAATGAATAATTAAATATAAAAGCAAAGCATCTAGATATGGGTTGCCTAAAAATAAACACATAATTTTATTATTAATCTTACAATATAGGTAAACCTGTTATAATCTTTTGTTATACAAAGTGACACAGATTTAGGTATGTCCATTTCATCTCCTCACACAGAATCACAGAACATTAGGGACTGGAACGGACCTGAAAAGATCATCTAGTCCAGTCCCCCACTGTGATATATAATGTCTCACACAACTTGAATGCAAGCTTACTGTCCCTTTGTAGGAAGGAAAGTAAAGTCAAAGTGTTCATCAAGTCATCATACTCCAGATTTTCCCTCAGGGTCATATCCTTCCCTCTGTATCTCATATAGTTTGCCAACTTAAAAAAAAACCCACCTCATTACTTTTGCTTGGCAACTGATATTTCTTTCAGCACATTGATTCTTTAAAACACAGAGACTGTTGTGATTTATATTACATAACTGCAAATAGTAAATTAGCCTCTTATTAAGATCTAGCAGTGTTGATGCTATATTGGTGTACTTTGTTAACATGTCCTTTCGTTTTGTTTATTTTAAAGCACCATCCTATTTCTTATTCAGTCCCTAAGAAATCTAAAGAAGCACCTAAATTGCACCAGGACAACCTTAGCAGCTTGATGTTTGTCGTAGACTCTTGTCCAGATGCCACACAGCCCACCTGGATCACCATTAACATTGTGGGTTAGAGACTCTCACTATATTTTAACCAAAAAATTTTAGCTACAGAGTTAGACAGAAAGAACAAAAGCACTTACAAGTCTGCAGACAACAAAAAACTTACTCAATTTGGGGAAAAATGCAACACATTTTAATTCTTTCCTCCTACAGTCACCAGAAAAATATCCCAAACAGAATTCATTCATACAGACATATGGAATTTCATTACAATACTCCTACACCAAACTGAGATAAAATGTCCTGAATGTCCACGTTGTAAACAGTTCCTGCTTCAATTGAAATTGCACGTTACCCATCTCCCAAAACCTTGGTGTTTGAGGATATTTTAAGAGAGTGTCTTGATCTTCATAAATCTCCACAGTTCAGGATTACCCAAACAAACAAGGAAGGTTCCACAGGTTGAGGCAAGTCTATCCTCCCACTGTAAATCTTCCAAGTGGCACAGTGCTGAAGCTCCAACAAGACACCAAGATGGAGAAAAAGGTAGAAGTAAACAAGAAACACCAAGGGGGAAGCAGAAACTTTCTTCAACTTCAAACTTTTCTGCAGAAAACACACAAACTAAACTTACAGATTCTGCTTAGCTTTCAAAGCATAACAATGTCACAATGAAATTGAGAGGAAACACAAGTCTGGTGCTACTGCTAAGGCAACTCTACAGGGCAAAATTTTCAGAAGCACTTCTACACTTGAATTCAAGTTAATTTTTGTGTAAAGAATATGTTAATTGGCCCTCAATGACAGAAAATGTAATAATCTTAATCCACAACTTGTCAAATAGATCACTCATTTTGGATATAGACGAGCAATCCAAGCCGTTTCTCCAGCAAGCTTTAACACAAAATCTATAATACACCAAAGCAAACTGACTCTGAATGTCACAGAATCACTGAATCAGAATGGTAGAGGCTGGTAGGGACCTCTGATGATCATCTAGCCAAACTCCTCTGCTAGAACAGGATAGACTAGAGATGTTCTAAAGCAACAGAAGATATTCTCGCTAACCCTAAACTGGAATTTGACCAGCTCTCTGTGTCATCGGATGTTAGTAACTCCCCAGAGACAAAGAACAGTGGAAGTGAGGAAGTTCCTAGTTCAATATGTACCCCTACAAGGTGGGTCAAACACTGCTATTGCATCAGGTTGCTGAGTATCTGCTCCATCAGATCTTGTAAAAGTTACCCTGCAGGCGGTCAGGTGTGTTCAAAAGCATGCATTACTTCACTGTCCTGAATTCTACTCCTTCTGTCACCAGCTCTCAGCATAAGCGTCATAGTAGGGATACTCCATTTTGGCACAGAAGGAAACAGCTTGTACTGGACTTGAAATTTGGGCCACAGCATTTGCCTTCATTTACTAAGGTGTAATTTCAGAAAAGCTTTTTCCAAGGGCTGTACCAGAGAGGAAACTATGATTTGAGGATTAAAAAAATCTGAGAGGCACCTCAGAGTTCCCCACGTGCTGGTGAATAAAACATATCAGTGAACCTAAGCTCAGCTAAGGTCAAAGCAAAGCTCTTGTTAATCACCAGAAGAGCCTTTTATCCCAATTCTACTTCTACTGACATAAAAGGCAAAATTGTTGCTGTCTTTGGTGGATTGGGATTAGACCTTTCAAAAGCAACTTGGCTGGAGGGGTGGAGGAATCCTCTTCCCTCATATCTGTATATATATTTCCATTGTCACATAGGAGCAACTTTTTTAAAGATAAAATACAAATCCCTGAAACAAAACATTTTAAATGGAATTGCTGACAGACTGTTAAGCAGAGTGCCACAAACAGCACTGCTGTAATGATTAGCTGAACTGGCTGATTACACTGGGTTTGTGTGCTCTCAGCAATGGCAAAAACTCATTTGATTTTCAGTACAGCAACCCTCTTGAATCAATATTTTGTATTATGTATTCAATTCGAAGTACTTGTGTAAAGAGTACAGCATTAATTTACCTTAACATTTTATTTTTAGAGCTCAGGTAGCATAATTAGGCACATTTTATGTAGCTTTGGCATACATATTGACAATAGCTAGAATTTACCTATCATAGAATTGTTATTGCTGGAAAGGACCCCCAGGATCAACAAGTCCAGCCGTCACCCCAACAACTCCCTAACCCATAAAACACCGCCTCAAGTGCTCTAGCTACTTGTTTTTTAAAATACCTCCAGAGATTGTAACTCTACCACCTCCCTGGCCAATGTGTTCCAGTACCTGACTACTCTCTCAGTAAACAACTTCCTAATATCCAACCTAAATCTGCTGTCACACAACTTGAGGCCATTTCCTCTCATCTTATCATTAGTAATTTGGGAGAAGAGACTAGCACCAGCCCCTCTACAACCTCCCTTTTGGTAATTGTAGAGAGCAGGAAGGGCTCCTCTCAGCCTCTTCTTCTCTAGACTAAGTAACCCCATTTCCTTCAGCCACTCTTCATAGGGCCTGTTTCCCGGCCTCTCGCCAGTCTCGTTACCCTTCTCTGGACCAGCTCCAGCACCTCAATGTCCTTCTTATACTGTGGCACCCATACTGGACACAGTACTTAAGGTGCAGTCTCACAAGTGCAGAGTAAAGGGGCACCATCACCTCCCTACTTCTGCTGGTTACACTGTTTGTGATCCAGGCCAGGATGCTGTTGGCTTTCTTGGCCACCTGAGGGACTGGGGGGTGCTTGTGGGCAAGAAGCTCAATACGAGCTAGCAGTGTGCGCTTGCAGCCCAGAAGGCAAACCAGATCCTGGGCTGCATCAGGAGAAGTGTGGCCAGCAGGTCAAGGGAGGTGATTCTCCCCCTCTACTCAGCTCTGGTGAGACCCCACCT
>JAOXOE010000001.1:70460798-70472990 GCA_028565055.1 Phoeniculus purpureus
GCCCTTATTACAAGAGGGATATGGACATGCTGGAGCGTGTGCAGAGGAGGGCCACGAGGATGATCAGAGGGCTGGAGGATCTCTCCTGTGAGGATAGACTGAGAGAATTGGGGCTGTTCAGTGTGGAGAAGAGGACACTCCGAGGTGACCCTCTTGTGGCCTTCCAGTATCTGAAGGGGGTCTACAAAAAGGCTGGGGAGGGACTATTTAGGATGGCGGGTAGCGACAGGAGTAGGGGGAATGGAGCAAAGCTGGAGCTGGGTAGATTTAGGCTGGATATGAGGAGGAAGTTCTTCACTGTGAGAGTGGTGAGAGCCTGGAATGTGTTGCCCAGGGAGATGGTTGAGGCCCCATCCCTGGAGGGAGTGTAATTTAACAGAGTTAAGTGCAAAGTGTAGCCCATACAGATGCAACTCTAGTGTCAGTACCTATTTAAGGCTACTTGAGACTTGACAGGCTCCCTCAGATTCCCAAGTCCAGATCTGGCACCACTGTCTGACTGAAATTTATGCAAGCATAATATACCTGAATCTGTCTGATTTGTCTGGACAGGAAGGAAAGTCCTCTCATTTGTGTTTGGTTTTTAGTTATTCTCCTTTTCACACCAATGATGGTGCAATTGGCATTGTGTAACGCTATCAGGGCAGTTGAGTTCACTGCCATCTTACGGGTTGCCATGAGGGCATTAACTTCCAGCGCAGTGGTTTCCAAGAGTAAGTGTTTCACTGAGAGCCACAGAGGCTCACTAATATGTAAGAATTTTTATTTTGAGGAAACAGCATTAAATGTATGAATATCACCCCAGAGTACAGTATCTAAAGATCTTATTTGCCAGAAACTCTTTGACTGAGTGAAATACTGAGTTCAGTGGGAGTTACGCCACTGACTTCAACAGGGAAGCATTTTACTGGTTTTATCTCCCGGGAAGGAGAAAAAGGAAAATCCAAGAACATAAGCCATCTAAATAGTGATTACTTAAAAACACCAAGCAAAAAAAAAAAAAAAACACCCCACTTGGCAAAAATCAAACAAAATTTCTGCCTTACCAAAGGGACTGAAAACTATTAAAGCAGATTCTTATGCCTGCTCATTTTTACCAGGATCAGTATCAGTGCACAGTTTTCTCCAGACAGTGATTAAACAAACTGTAGTTTTTCTCCATTATCTTTGGCTGTTGATAAACAAATGGTAGTGTGAGTGCAGAAAGATGCAGAGCAGGGAAACCAGTAACAAGGAACTCCTTGATAAAAAGGTCAATCATGTGTCAGCTGGTTGCTGATCAGTATGTTTGCCCTGCCCCTGATCAGTGCAATGTGTTCTGTCTTATTAAAACCCTTTTCTGACTAATTTTGTGAGTGAAGAACTGTCCAGTGCACACTTGTGTGTGTATCAAACTTGCTTAAAAATGTGAGCTGAAAAAAAACCCGGTCTTTGTATTAAGTTTATGTTCTGATTGTAGTTGCCATTGGTGGTTCTATGTCAGACACATAAATGCACTAATAGTTCTTAGTATCTCTGACCAGCTTCATTTAGGATCTCCACCACCACCCATGAACTCAGATTCAGCTCAGAGGCCATGAACCCCAGCTACAGAAGAGCAGGTGCCTCTGCCTCTGGTCCGGTCTCCTAGACAGTCCTCAGCCCTTACACTGTGATATTTCACCTTCTGGATGGGCACCTCAGACATACAGTGTAGCCTGTCCCCTGTGCTTTTGGCTCTATTCTCTAGGTGAATCCCTTGACTCCAATTTATGGCCTTATCTCTAACCCCAACTCTTTTATCTCATGGACTCCTTGAGTTGTTTGTGACCCTGGTTCACTCTATCACACTGTTGGGGGCTGCTGGTGGACCCTATCATCCCCTCAGTCTCCCCACTATGGTCAGATGCTGCAAGACATTGCCTGCTGGTGAGGGCAAGGCCAGTACCAGTGCCAGCTCCACACCTCAGCTACCTGGTCCTTACACCTTTGCACATCTGTGAACATCTGTGAGCTGTTCCCCACACCCTTTGTAGCAAAAAACGTTCTCACTACAAAAAGAAACTAAGATTCTTATGTGACTTTGAGAAAAAATAGCAGCTCTCAAGGCTTTGGATAAAAACTTAAGAGATAGCAGCATCCTTGCAAGAAGTAACTTAGTTCTATAGATTACGCAGTGGGTAATTCTCAGAAATGTTAGGACAGTAAATCAATAGTAAACCCCAAGAGATATATTCTCAATGCATTATGTACTGCTTTAGTTCTTAAATTTGTATTCATTTGAAGGACAGCTACCCAGCTCTAGTTTCACGCCATGAGCTGAAAATAAGTTGACAAAATGTGCGCTTCTCTCCTAGTTACAAATAAGGAGTATTCATAAGCCCTTATAGATATTCTAAATGAATACAGAACAGTAAAATCTTTTGTAATCTCTCCAGCTCTCTTCTCACATTATTGTCAGAGTGCAGATGGGAAAATAATGGTAATGTTGTAAATTTGTCACTATGGGACTAGTAATTGGAAAATCAACATCCCCTCTGTCCCCAGACGGGCATAGAGCAGCAAAACCAAACCAACTTGGTTCTGGGAACTGTGATCAAAGAGGTGATCCTAGAGAAACTGCACTGCAGGTTGTCCTGTGGTTGCACACCTGGGCCAGGTTCAAGGCCTCTTTCCCAGAGGTTAAAGACACTAGTCCCAGCTCCATCTGTGCCTGGCCACACCATAGAGTTATGATGAAAAAGATACGTCCCTTCTCTTCATTGGGCTCTGAAAAATTCAGGCACAAAGTGAAAAATCAGTGGTTTATGAGTCATGTCAGAGAAAGTGCTGTTTTAAAAAAGAAAGAAAAAAAGCAGAGTAGAGAAAACCTCCATCTCTTCCTAAACATGACCTGTCATTCCTGTGGGGAGAAAAAGATTCCAGAGGAAAGGGAAATTGTGACACTAAGCACCATCTCAGGAATATCCTGAACACTGGTAGAAATGTTGTGCAGTAGTTAAATGCAAAGTTAAAAGTAACAAGGCAAATGCTGAGACCCAACTTGCATATGATCAGGCTACTTGCCCTGTGTTACACACCAAATTGGTCATGGCTTGGCAAAGTCTGACTTGTTGGGGGCGTGCTGTTACACAGAGGAGCAAAAGTGAGTGTGGAATTTTGCTTAAGCTGGTTCATCGCGTGGCATCCGAAGGGTGAGAGCACTCACCTCACCCAGCCCTACCTCCTGCTAAGACTCTGCAGAGAAAGTCTGCTTGACCCCTTGGCCCAAACAAACAGCAGAAAGCCCCATGTGCCTGTAATGTAGCCAGAGTTAATACATTTCTAAAGTCACCTTCTGTTGGCACAGCTGGTTTGTGTGAAAGGAATATATCAGACGTCACAGCGGAGGACAGCTTCGGCGTGGTGCTGGAATAGAAGGTATTTGCTCGCAAAATCACATTAGCATCCATGGAACCGGAGCACTTAATTCCCCATATATCGCTTTGAAAATGCCATCTTGAAGCAGCCTTTGGTGGAGGATGGGTGTGGAGAAGGGAAGGCTTAGCCCGAGGAAGAGCTTAAATTAAACTTCTCCTAAAGCTTCCTAACTTTAACATGAATGTAGGTCTTCCCTATCTCCTACAGCTCACAGCAATTCGAATGATCACATGTACAGTGTCATTGCCCTTAAAACAGGGAGAAATCCTCCTCTTGCCACACTGGGAGGAAACAGAAGGTTATTGGAGGGATGAGCTGCTGTGTGTTTTCCCAGAAGGGTTAGCAGCCTTGAGCCTGCAGAAAATTTTGCCGTTTTTCTTTATGCATTTTTAATCAATTCTAAGCTACTTACAAATATGTGCAATTACTTTCTGCACTTCGCTTTGTAATAAGATTTAATGACTGTTCTGTAATCCTCTTGGTGAGCACTGATAATCAAACACTATGATTTAAATTTTAGATTTAACAGAGCACTTTTCCACAAAATTAGGAGAAGTGTATTTTTAATCTTTTATCTTTTACTGGAAGTTGGGATTTTTTTGCTTTGTTATACAGCCATAAAATAAAAAGCAGGACTGTGGCTTTTTTAATATATTTTTTGAATGGATACCTGAAGACCCCAGATCTTGTGTATTTTGTTGGGAATTTTTTTCTATGAAAATGTTTTATCTCCTACAAATTTATGGTCCTATTTTCATCATTCTCCAGTATCTCTTGAAGTTAATGAGACATAAAATTATCTATACTTTCCATACAGAGAGGTCCCAGATGTGAAATAACCATTTCTGTATATTGGTGCACCTACAAAAAGATTGGCTTTTCTCATAAAACTCCTTGGCTTTTCTTAAAATTAATTTAGTGACTGCGGAAAGCACAGGCCAACGTGATGGCTGTGACCCAAGCTGTGAATCCACCAAGCCAGTAGAACTTTCTTTCTTTTTTAGAAAATGTAGTAGTCCTAAAAAAAGACACAAAGCCTGAGGGTCATGTACTGAACAGTGACCAGGTTGTAGGGTCAGAAGAGACCTGAGGGAAGGAAAAGTGTTACTAAAAACAACCATCAGAGCCCTTGTGAATGATAGCAGGCAGCTAGGGATACTGCCTAGGGGCCATACAAAAGCTAAAGGAAGCCTCTGGGGTGATTTTGAACCATCAGCTCTTAGCTTGGGCCTCCAGTCCACTGAGCCAGTTATGCAGGATTGATAGAAGCAGAAAATGATATCTGTTCTCTTGCTCACAGTGCTCCTCTAAAACAGCTGCCAAACGTCCCCACTTGCTCCCAATGTGAGAGATGCTCCATCAGCCCCATACTTTCCAAGGCCACCTTCAGTGACAAGAGTGGTGGCAGCAAGAGGACATACAGGCAGGCAGGCAGGCAATAGTTAAGACTTTCAAAGTCCTAGTAGGATCAGCTTGACCGACAGAGCTTGGGAAGGTCAGCTCCGGACTGTGTTCCCAAACTCTCTTGTCCCTTCTGCAGGGCTCAGCTTGATCCATCATGATAAGGTGAGAAACAGAGCTTTGTCTTCAGAAGCCTGCTACAAAGGTAATAATTTCTATTTTTCCTCCATGACAAGTACACATTTTGGCAGAGCAAGTCTATCCTGAATGTGTGAAGGTATCATCACCAACACTTCGAACTACTTTTTCTGCTGCTTTCCATGAAACAAAAACTGCTCTTCATGTGCAACAGAAATATTTAACTTCACTACCTTGTGAACCAGCACCAGAGCCAAATTTTTATCCTGCTGCAGCACAATATGTTTTTCTAGGTTTACAAATAGGTACATCAACCCTTCTCTGCTCTAGCACTGACAACCACTGCTGTTACCTCCACCTAGAAAAGGAAGCTTCTGACTGACTTGTACCAGCATGTGACCCCTGATCTGAGCCAGGACAGGACTGATGGAGCTACCTTTCCAGGCAGTGCAGGGGAAGGATTCAAAGCAATTGAAGATCTTCATGGAAGCTTTATGAGCAGCGAAGTTTTAGGAGAAAGCTGAGGCTGATTCAATATTTTACAATTTTAACATGCAGTACATTTGCACCATTCAGAGGGAGCTGTGTGTACACCAGTGAGAGTTTTGTGGGAGCTTCTTAAGCTCCTTTTTTGAGAGTAAAAGGATCTGAGCTAACTATTTTTCTGTGTGATGTGTCTGCCAGACGAATCAATGCGGAGTATTAAAGCAAACTTTGCAACCAAAAACACACAGAGAAAGCAACTGTCTCAAACCTCCCCATGACACAGGTTACTGCTGTTTCAGTTTTGATGCACTGTCACAGACAAGCCTTACCATGTTCATTTAAAAGCTGACAGCCAGCAATGTTTTTCTGCCAAATCAGAAACAAACACTGACTTAACCCAAATCTGCTTACAGTAGGAAAAAAAGTAGAATAAATGCAACAAATCTCCTGTGTTCACTCAATGGCTTTCTTTAAGCTTGTGAACTCAAAATCACTCCTGTGTTCCCAGCAGCAGACAAATTCTCCAGCTGCACAGCCACCCAGGACTGAGCCTAGACTTCCCAGTCTCTCCCATTTCCTCCCACACCTCCATTTCCATGCTCCAGCCATCTCTCTAATCTGGAGAACTATAAACCTTAACAAACCCAAACCAACTCAGAAAAAAAGAACCTCCAACCAATCAAAACCCTAAACAAAAAGTCCACTATTTTCAAGAGGTCTGAAAGGGAATGCAAAGTTCATCCTGTCTGTCTCCTCAAGGCAGTGCTGGATCACCTTAATCTGTACAATTCTGACTGGCATCAGTTTGACCTTGTATTTCTTGTTGCTCCTTCCCTGTAAAGGTGATGATTTTTCCTTTCCTCAGCCTTTCATTAAGTAGCACATAATGTCTCAGAGTCAGAGCTGGCCACCTCCTGTATGTTTGCATAGCAAACAGTACCCCAGCAGGGTACTTATTTAAACCTCTGGGTGCTACAGCAATAATAACAGGTAATATTTTAACTAGAGTGGTTTGCACTGCTTCAATAACTCATTACAATTACAAAATTAGCATGTGCCACTATCAGCAAATGGCAAGACATTTGCTCCTTACTGTGAAAGGGTTATACATCCCCTCGTTATGGGGCTTTATTTTTATTTCCATACCCGTGGCAATGGGATAGGGTTCCAGGCAGGGCCATCCAGGACTTTTAGTGCCCTCAGGAGCATGATGTCTAGTCTTGAAAAAAGCAGGCAATTTATACAGCAACAGAATCTGGACCATACTGAACAGTTGCACCCTGCCTACTCAGACATGCTGCAAGACTAAGGCTTTTTAGCCAGTTTTGTTCACATTTTGTCTACATTATTTCTGACATAAGAAGAAAAATAGTGTAAAGCAATATAAACTGAAAAAGTGTAAATGTGAGCATGCATTGTCCTTCAGATGGAATATGCTCATTTTCGAGTGAGACAACATTGTAGAAATATCTGATTTCAGTGTTTATAGTGAGTAGAGCTGTTGAGAAAGACACTTTATCTACAATTTGTGCAAAAGGACAGACACAGCAGGCTTCCAATGTTTGAGCTAGCTTTGAACTACTTTGTTCAGTGTACCTCTTCTTAATTTAAAGGGAAGACTAAGAAATGGGAAAATAATGGTACAAAATTTAGCAGTCAGTTTGATTGGTTCTGCTGTTTTAATTTTGCAGGCACAAGCAGAGGAAACTGAAGTCTTTGACACTTTCTTGTTTCTTCAGAAAGGACATAACTATTGGTGATGTTTGTTCTGTTTGAATGTGTGGAATGCTTACTAGCCTGTATTTGATTAGTACTGAAGTGTGTTTGATTAGTACACAAGTTGAAGTCACAAGAATAATAGAACATGGATATTTTAGTACAGTAATAAGTGCTGATAGACATCTGCAAAATATAATCTATATGTTCTAAAGGCCTTTACTCTAGTGGACTAACAAATTTGATTACATGTGTCTTAAAATAGGGATAGATGAACGGTGTAGAATATGGAATCAAGACTCATTCAAAATAATTCCTTGATTTTCATCTGAGTTATATTCATAGAGGATGTTCAACCATGCCAAAGCAAACTCAAGTGTAATATATGTAATATTGAGATTTGCCATCATAAGGACATGGAACTTATCAACCAATTTTGTCTATTTCACTCATGTTGACAATATTAAATTTCTGTAATGGCTGTAGACAATGGAGACAAGACAAGGGGGAAAGAGAGGATTTGGGTGACAGGGGGGAAGCAAGGTGAAATGGAGGTGTTCAGAGGGAGCTATCAAAGTTTCCAAGGCTTCTGCCTATGATTTTCTGTCTTCCATCCCTCACTAAATTCCTCTGCCTCCCGTTAGCCTGGAGGTACCCAGTCAGCTTACACTGCAGTATTCCTAACATGTCTGAGCCCAGGAGAAAGGTGACCAAGAACAGAGAGTGGTCCAGCTTCAGGGTCACCTTCACCGGCTGGTCCTAGCAGTGGCACACTAGGGAGGGACAGCAGGGAACAGTACCCTCCTTTCCATCTCCTTCCACGCTCTCACCATTTGCATGATGAAGCAAGTGGGAAAACAGTTGAGGGCTACAGTGCGGGGCCAGGCACTCACTTCTCCCAGAAACCACCTACATTGTTAATTTATTAGCATCTAGACCCACCTTCTGCCTCAGTCTTCTGCTAAGACATGGGAAGAAACAATACTTTTTATTTTAAGAACAATATTATCTCTGATTGGGATCCTAATGTTCTGTGTCTCCAGGTGGTACAAGAGGATCATTACCGGGAGCAGCTGGAAGCAATGTTCAGGAAGATGGGTATGTGCTGCTATTGTGTGTTTGTAACTCCAGCTCATGGGATTAACCAAGCAGTGCTTCTTGCTTAACATCTTCAAAGCACTCAGTCTTGAGAAACCTGTTCCTGCTTGCGAGTGGCTGCTGGCCCTAAATCTGAACTGTCTGCCTAGACCTTGTCTCTTCCTTTTATAATGGACTTTCCTCAGAGTAGACAGAACACAGTAAGAAAACTGAGATGGTCCTGGAAGGGCAAGAAGGAGGACTTGGGTAACTACAGACTGGTCAGCCTCACCTCCATCCCTGGAAAGGTGATAGAACAGCATGTTCTTGGTACCATCTCAAAGCACATAAAGGAAAAGAGAGTGATCAGGAGTAGTCAACATGGATACACCAAGAGGAAGTCCTACCTTACCAATCTGATAGCCTTTTACAAAGGCATAATTGGATGGATAGGTGAGGGGAGGGCAGTGGATGTAGTCGACCTTGACTCCATCAAGGCTTTCAATACCATCTTCCATGCTATCTTCACAGCCAAACTTCAGAAATGCAGGAAGGATGATTGGATAATGAGGTGCATTGGGAACTGCCTGAAGGACAGAACTCAGACAGTGGTCAGTGGGAAGGCTTTTTGGTGTTCTTCAAGGGTCAGTATTGGGTCCAGTCGTATGCATTTCAGGAGGGCCAGCTTTGGCCTTTTCAAGCAATTGCTAGTGGAAATTCCATGGACAGGGTTCTAGAAGGTCTAGGGGCTCAAGATAGTTGTTTAATATTCAAGGACCACTTCTTCCAATCCCAAGATCAGAGCATTCCAGGAGGTAGGAAATCAAGAAAGGGAGCTAGGAGACCCACATCGTTAAACAGGGCACTGCCAGGCAAAATCAGGTCAAAGAGGAGAGTTTATAAGTCATAGAAGGAGGGGCTGGCCACTTGAGAGGAATATAGAACTGTTGTGAGAGGATGCAGAGAGGCAACTAGGAAAGCTAAGGCTCCCTTGGAATTAAACCTTCCAAGAAAGGTCAAGAGCAACAGAAAAGGCTTTTTCAAATATGTTGCTGACAAAACTACCACTAGAGGCAGTGTAGGTCCATTGGTGACAGGGCATGCAAAGAAAGCAGTTACAGAATGCTTTCTTTGTCTCTGTCTATACTGCTGGAGACTGTCCTCAGGAGCTCAGACCCCTGAGGCTCCAGAGGTTAAAAAAGGATAAAAGAGGAGTTTGCCTTGATGGATGAGAACTGGGTTAGGGACCAGTTAAGCAATCTGGACACCCATAAATCCATGGGCCTTGATGGGATGCACCCAAGGGGGCTGAGGGAGCTGGTGGGTCAGGCCTCTCTCCATCATCGAGTTGTGGGGAGCAGGAAATATGCTTGAGGACTAGAGGAAAGCAAAGGTAACTCCAGTCTTTCAGAAAAGTCCTTCAGAAGGAGGCAACGAGTGTGGTTTTTTATGATTTCGGTAAAGCATTCAACACCATCTTCCACAGCATCCTCACAACTAAACCAAGGCAGTGTGGTCTGAATGATCAGGCAATGAGGTGGATTGTGATCTGGTTGAAGGAAAGAAGTCAGAGGGTTGTGGTCAGTGGCACAGAGTCTATTTGGAGGCCTGGATCTAATGGAGTCCCTCAACAGTTAGTACTGGGACCAGAACTATTAAATATATTCATCAACTACCTGGATGTGGGAACAGAGTGCACTGTCATCAAGTTTGCTGATGACACAAAGCTGGGAGGAGTGGCCGACACCCCAGCAGGCTGTGTTGTCATCCAGAAAGACCTGGACAGGCTGGAGAGTTGGGCAGGGAAATAGTGAATGAACTATAACAAGGGCAGTGTAGAGTTTGGCATCTGGAAAAGAACAACCTCAGGTAGCGGTACAGGTTGGGGACTGACCTGTGGGAGAGCAGCATAACGGAAATACAAACAATGTGCCTTTGTGGTCAAGAAGGCTGATGGCATCCTGGGGTGGATTAGAAAGAGGGTAGTTAGTAAGTGAAGAGGGGTTCTCCTTCCCCTCTATTCTGCCCTGGTTAAACCACATCCAGAATGTTTTGTCCAGTTTTGGGTGTCTCAGTTCAAGAAGGGGAGAGAACAGCTTGAAAAAGTCCAGCACAGAGCCACAAGGATGATTAAAGAAGTGGAACGTCTCCCTGATGAGGAATCCCTATGTTCTGTGATTTTATGATTCTGTAATAATTATGTGAGAACTTAGAAACAAGCACAGGCAGCGCATGGTGAAAGCCCTTAGGCCCATATGGTGGCCACTGCCTTTGACCTTGACTTTGTTCCTGTCATGGACAAGCATTCTGGTATATTTCTGAATGAACAGGACTGACTGTAAAATTATTTTCCTCTCTTCCCTGCTCCTCTTCGCCATTTTTAAGTGTTTGGATTTAAACTAAAAGTGGATAGGTTTAGACTAGATGTTAAGACTGACATTTTTAACTATGTGGTGAAACAATGGAACAGGTTGCCCAAAGAGGCAGTAGATACTCTGGAAACATTCCAGGTAGGATTGGACAGAGCTCTAAGCAACCTGATCTACTTGAATGTGTCCCTGCTCATTTCAGGGTATTGGAGCAGATGACCTTTAAATGCCCCTTCCAAACCAAACCATCCTATGATTCTATATATGTGGGAATACAGTTACATGTATTATCCTCTTAACAAAAGTGATTGTTAAGGTGGGAGAAGAATTTGATTTATTGTCAGTTTCCTAATTTTCTGGATTCCTATGTTCATCTGAAATACATTTAATTCTCTTACTGTGTATTTGGGTAAATGCTTTAAAATCATTTCATTTAGTGAATGGAAGTTATTTTTAAATGTTGAAAGTGCATTAATGAGAACACTGAGATCCTTGATGCATCTCCTGAGAAAGTTTAGAAAAGAATCAAAACAAAGCCTGAGATGATTGAATGGGGAAGAGGATGATGGATTCTTTCTATGTTTGCAGAAATAAACAGTAAATGGAATCTGCAGCCACTAGATACATAATAGGGAAATAGTGGAATTGTGAACCATTAGGGGAACTAGACATTTCTGGTGGGTAGACACAGCATCTCAAAATAAAGTTCTCTATAAAATGAATTACCAGCTTGAATTTTCATTGTTCAATACACAAAGTAGCTGTTTTGCAGTCTGCTGTGCAAAAAGTGAAAGCTGATGATCCGTACCATCACTGAATTGCAAATAGGAGAGTTGTTAGAAAGACAGAAAACGCTGTCACTTACAATAATATCTACACCCTAAGTTGCCTCTTGCCTTTTTTTTGTTTTGTTTTGTTTCAAATAACATTGCAGGGAATTCAAAACTATCCCCCAGAGGGACTGGATAATGGGCAGAAATGTTCACACACACCAAAAAACACCAGAAAATGCTCTGGCATTTTTACTGATTCAAACTTTTCTATTTCACGGTAATCCTGAAAAGATCAGCAATTATACAAGTGATTGTATCATTGGAAGAATGCATTCAGTTAAATATGCTTGGACTTAAAATAATAGAAGAAGTTCTAGGAGTTACGTACTGAAGAACAAAGTGTTTCAAAACAAGATATAAACGATGTCAAAAATGAAGGAGCCGCACAGGTATAATCAATAGTTAGAATGAATTTGTCCCCATGTGAAAAAATAGACAAAAACCTGCTTCTTTTAGATTTTTAAAGATCTCATGTACTACTGACTTGAAAGAACAGAATATGGCTGATGTGACAATAAAAACATCATCTTCACTAGCATTAAAGTGCAGTCACAATGCTAATTAAGGCTCTTGAACAGTGTTTCACAAACACCATTATCCTCAAGATCCACTGACTGCAAGAAGAATTAATGCACCAGTGTCTCTATACTTAGCGGCAATCTCAGGAATATTGTTGGTCTCTGCATCTATACAACAGTGTAATGGGTTGAAACTAAGAAACTGCTTTGCTCCCAGGTTTTAAGGGGAAAGGAAACCAAAGCAGTCAGGTCTCA
>JAOXOE010000001.1:70473090-70485933 GCA_028565055.1 Phoeniculus purpureus
GGCGGGGGCGCAGCGCCCAGGTGTGTCCTCGGCTCGGGGCGGCGCCCGCGGCGCAGCGGGGGCAGGGCCACAGGTGACAGCGGAGTCCTTCGCCGCGGGCACCGGAGCATCCCCGGCAGCGGCCAGCGCCGAGCTGCGGCCACCCGGCTCCTCACGCTGCTGCCGCCGCTGCCCTCAGCCCCGCGGCGGCGGCGGCGGGCGGGAGCATCTTCCCTCTGCCGCGGTTCTCGGTCCCGCTGCCGACCTGCCCTGCCTGCCGGTAACCCCAGCCCTTTGCAATCTTAAAGCACTGGCAGGTCTCATCAGTGGAAGAGAAAGCAAGAGCAAAAGAAACAAATAACCGTGTGCTGTTCCACTGTACTCTGTAGCGGCGTGAGCAGTGCTAACCGTACGTGTGCGGAAAGAGCAACCTTCATTGTGACCAGCGCATTCTAGATGGCACTCTGGAGAGACCAGAGGGAAGCATTAGATTAGATTGTATATAGGACAATGTTTACCTGCTTTCAAGGATATTTGATCAGCCACACAAAACTCTAGTTTTTAAAAGAATTACACTGTTGACTCGTTCCTTGTGGAATCCTTGCTGAGTTGTACATCTCTCAGTGACTGAAATAGCTTGATTTTCCATTTATACATGATTCAGAGAGAAGGTATTAGAGCTTTCCAGACTGTAACAGTTTCTCCTAGACTAGTTTGACTTGATATCCAGATCACAGATTCAGATCCTGCAGACATTTAGCTCACCCTCTGCATAGAAGAAGGGAAACATTATCTTTTTTAGCTGCTCACACAGCTGAGTTGTATGTTAAGATAAAGGGTATTAAAAATTATTTTCACTGAAAGGGAACTCTTGTGTCACTGGCAGCAAAGCAGGAAGAGACCTTTAAGGTGGACTTGAATGTAAAATGGAGGTAGGTCTCGGGAACATCATGGTATGCAGAAGCAGCTGTATGAAAGAAAACATGAAGTGGTTATATATGAAGCTGAACAACTGACTGTGAAAAAGGCATAAAGCTGTGCAATTAAGCAATAGAATAAAACAAAACCAAACAACAAAAAAAAAGATTTGAAAACATATGTAGTACTTGAAATATGAAGACATGGTAGTAGATGGTAGATGCAAAGTTTCTGAAGCTTTTAAATTGTGGAATTAGTTATTGTTTAAACTTTTGGACTGACCAGGAAAATTATCTTCTGAGACATATTTTGCAAGGAGAGAGGTCAATATATATATACACCTGTATGGCCAGGGAGTAAACTCTTTCAGTTATAGAATTATTTGCAGTAGAGAACAGGACATGTGATGTGGTTATGGGGGTAAACCATGGTGGGACATGGTTTACTGAGTGAAAACCATTAAGTTCTGGATATGCAAGGTGAAAGAAAAATAGTTGTCAAAACTAACCCCCAAAGTATGGCTCAGAGTAGCTGTAAGGATGGAAAATGTTGTTGGCAGTGACAGAGAAAGGGGAGGGAAATTAGAGACAACTGAAAAGATGGATGCGGTCTTGGTAGCAATATGATTAAGCAACTCAACAAGATATTTAGAGTAGTAGCTGAATGATTTATATATATTTGCTGTACATATCACTGGCATATTTGGCAGGATTTGGGTAGCAGGGGGCTGCAGGTTGCCCTCTGTAGGAGTGTGCCGTGCTGGTGACGGTTGGGTTCAGCCACATCAGAAATGTGCAGCACTGATCCTTCATGCATCAACACTGTAGCCAATCAGAGCAGCTTATGGTTCAGTCTCTTCAGGCAGGGTTAAGAACTGATAGTAACAGCTGGGGCAGGATACACAAGAAAGGGATTGCAGGGCACAAAAAAGAAGATGCAGGATGTACAAAAAGAGTCACAAGAGGAAGTATGCCTTTGAGGAGGCTATGACCACTGGATAAGTCACACCAGGGCAGGGACTTCCCTGAGGGGACTGCAGCCCATGGAGGAATTCATGCTAGAGCACAGCCTGCTGTGCTGCCTGTCACATCACTGAAGGGATTGAGTGTAACCTGCAGCAAAACAAGCGGAGGGGAAGCTAGGAAGTGGGAGGAGAAGTGTCTGAAAAGAACTCAAGCCTCAGGAAATGGAGGAAAGATATTTCCCTAAGTGCTTGTTTAATTGATTGGTTTTTTTGTTTCTCAATATTCAAATCAGTAATTAAAAGTGTATTTTTGTTGGAAATAAAATAAGCAGAGTTCTCTGACTCAAGTCTTCCTCCAACAATATATTAGGAGCCCTGCAAGCAAGTCTGATGCCTCATAATACCTGCTAAAGAACTGTTGGGAAAAAAGAAGGAAAGGAAAAGAAAAATCATCAATTTTCAAATTAAGGCAAACTGTAAAAACACTGAATTAATTATCTCTAAGACTCTAAACATGGATTTGGCTTTCTCTTTCTTCTTACATAAATATACAATATACAAATATTGGCAAGGCTTCTGTTGAACAATAGCATTTGCTTTTTCATAGAATGGACTGTAGGAATCTTGTAGCCAGAAACATTTTCTCTGTTATTTTATATATACTTTCCTCAAAAAAAAAAAGCAAAAAATGATTGATTTTGACACAAGTATTCTTGTCTTGATTTGAAATTATGAAAATGGCAGGTTAAACCAATAAAGGGAAGAAAAAAAACTTGTCAGATGGTTTCATTTTTGGTTCTTATATTAAATACTTTTGCTATTGATTACCTGGTTGTTTAATGTAGAAGTTTCACTGAAAGTGCTTTCGTGCAGACAAGTAGTGAGTTTACAGGAACGTATCTTTGTGCTAAAACACAATTATTCTGCGCAGTCTTCTTTTTTTTTAATGAGGACATGATTCTTCCAAGTTCTCACTGCCTTCATGCCCACCATTTTTCTTGGGAAACACTTCTGGCATAGTCTAACACTGCAATAACCATTCTTGAATGCTTCATAGCAATTGAGTAGCACCTGAGCATGTGCAATCTGTTTGCACAAACTGGTGTTTAAGCCTTCCTCAGGGTGGACACACACACAACAGATGCACCTCTCTTATGAAAAGATGTGATCCAGAGTCTTCCTCGTGACTTAATTTAGCTACTTCTATTGTCTTCATAGAACTCAACCCTTGACAACCTTTCATGCATTTATTTTACACAGCACCCCTGTGCCTTTGGAGTGTGTTGCTATTCTTATATCAAAGGAGAAGAACTGAAGCACAAGGAAGCCAAGGCCAATACACTAAGGGATTCTGGTTAACAGTATTTTTATTCAGGAGGCAGTATTGCAAAAGCGAATTTTAAATGGGGGACTCACAACCTCATGTGGTATCCAGTGTTCTGGTACTTCATATAGAACAATGTTAAGTACTGCAGAATGAGATTCAAGGAAAATAAGTGCAGAAGGATGTCAACAGATGGGAAACACTAAACAGTAGCCCAGAGGTGCTTACTAGCTGAATGCTCATCAGCCGTCACTCAGGGGAAGTGGGAGAGGAGGCAATTGACTTCTGCACTTGTTCTACACCCAACAGAGAGAGATGGGTTCAAATTATTCTCTGAAAAATATTAAAGAAAATGTTGACCCTAGATAGTTGTCTTCTTCGTGGTTGTTCTTTCGCCTAGGAGATTGGATAAAGAATAGGAGAAGGGTGTCCAAGTAGATTTTTTCCATACTTTCTTCAAGTAGCAAGACTAAAGACAACTTAAAAGATGTTGGAATCTTCTCCAAAGCAAGCACAGATGCATTGGAAAATGGTTCTCCCACTTTCAAAGCTAGTACTCTTAATATTTGAGTATGGGGTGAGAAACGGGGGGAAGAAGAAGGGTGCTTCCTCTACTCCATTTCCATACTTCTGTTGGCAGAAGTGCAGCAGACAGCATGTGCTGGTGAGCAAGTTAGGGGCTTTATGTCTCCAGCATTCTCAAGATATCAGCATCTTTATGCATGCTCTGGGTCAAGAAAAGCCAAGAGGTGACTGTAGACATATCTAGTCCTAAAGTGGTAACCTGCAGCTGAGTAGTTTTTTGCACTAAAATATAGAGCAAAGAATGCAGAGACTCTTCCATTCCCTGAGATTTTCTAAACATAATTTTCATTTTCTAATTTATTAAAGCCTCTGGTAGTTTGTTCTCAAGTCCTTCTGTCATCTGCCTAGAACTCTCTTTTTTCTGAAAATATCAAAGTCATTCAATATGCAAGTACAATTATATATATCTCTCTAATACTATATTTATTGTTCTAAGAGATAGTTCTAAGAGATAACATTATGAAAGATTTTATCTCCATGTAAAAGTTATTTTAATACTTTACCAAAGGTAACTGGAGATAAGTTTGCCCTTTGCAATTGCCTCAACCTTCTCTTTAGGGTGGATGAACAACATGCACTACTGTTAGCTCAGGTACTCTTAGTTCTAAATATACACGTTAAAAGAATGAAATGTGAAGAGCAGGGAGAAGGGGAAGAAATAAGGCAATAGAGAAGGAAGGATCATCCATACTCGTAGTTGGTATGTATTGCAATGTATTTCAGTTGTCTATTTACAGTTATTCTCCTTTCTCTCAAGTATTTACACCATAATTCCTGGATTCAAGTACTCTTTAGAGGTACAAAAATATTTGAAACCTGTAGCCAGTTGAAAAAAACCCTAACTCAGTAGGTGAACAAGGCCTCTTCCTGTCCCCAAAAGAGGATTTTTTCAGAAGCCATGTTCATGCTCAAGGCTGCTATCTTTTCTCATCTCCCTAGAGCATCTGGGTCTAGATAAACATGTCTGAGCCTAGATAAATGTGTCTGAGCATGTGACAGGTTATCCCAAGGTCCCTCCTCACATCCAGACCAGATGAAGTTCCAAACAATCTCAGAGTGAGCCTGGCCATCCCACATTCAGAAAAAAAAAGTTTGCATAGATGTTGAAACACAATCATGTCATCGGTTTCTAACTAAGCCTGCCAAAGGAGCAGGCGTAATTTTAGTTATAGACCTGAACAGCAAGTGGCAGGTGCACATTCTCAGTCAGGGTTGCTGATACCATTTCTGCCAAATCTTCCAGTTGTTTTCCTCAGCCTTGTTCAGACAGAAGATCAGCAAACTGGGATTTATCCAAGCCCAGCCTCACCTAAGCTCCAACCAAATTGCTCATCCTAAGTATCAGAGCTGAATTAGCTAGATGGTTTAAGTAAGTTTAAAGCAGAACAATCTGTGTTAACTCACCACCGCATCTGCACACTAAACTTAAAGTGTGTGGGGATCCCTTCAGACCTTTGAATTCTCATCAAGCAGAGCCTCAGGCCAGGTGAGAAACCACATGGTATAATTCCAACTGATCTTGCTCAGACATCTGTAGGGAGGAATTTTCTGTGGACCCTCCATGGTGCAAGCTACTCCTGCAGACATTCTGATATGACACGAGGTACAATGTCCATAATGAAAACAATCATCAGTTTGAATAACCTGGGGGAAGTGGTGGATTCTTCATCATTGGGTACTTGTAAGATTCAGCTGCACAGGGTGCTAACTCCTATCTAGACAGTGCTTCTGCCAACAAAACTGGACCAGATGATCTTTCAGGTCCCTTCCCACCTGGTATTCTGTGATTCCCTGTGATGCCATGAAGCAGCAGTTTTGTAAAGCCCAACAAAAATTCTCCACTCTCATTTCTGTCTGATCACTGCTGATACACGTAGCTCAGTTTCAGCCCGGAACAGAACAACCAGTGTCTTTCGCAGTGCTATTACTGATGTGGGAAGGTTATTTCAGACCAGGCAGCAATAGATGTTTTGTCACAAGGAACTGCGGTGAGGTGCTATTGCTGCTATAAATTAAAGTGCAGAATTGACTTTCTGAGTATGCTTCAGCTCCACTTCCCTTTATCATCTCAGAGAACTCCAGAGGTTTTCAGAGCTGTATCTGACCACATTTCATCTGTGGAAAAGGAAAGAAATACTCAGAAATAGGGTGAGATATTTTGGACGGGAGACAGCTTCTTGAGCAGATGTTTAAATAAATGTTTCCTTAAACAAAGGCAGGCCTCATTCTCCTGAAATAAAACACTATCTGTATCAACTAAGAGCAGATCCAGAGTGTTTTATAATGATTCTCAGCAACTGAAAACAGTAGGTGGTACAAACAAGGAAACAGCGTGATTGAACTTCTAATTTCCATTGACATGGCAATAACCCCAAATAAATCGTCTTCAAAGAGGCAAGCTCAAGCCAGTACTGCATGTGGGAAACGCTTCACTGGGGTGAGTTATTTCATACTGAAAAAAAAATCCAATGCAAGAATCCACTTCACAATAACTCAGTAATAAATTGCTGGTGGATCAGTTCTCCTTTATCAACATTAGCTTTTTACCGTGAGGTTTTCAGGGTATTAAGTTTTGCAGGGGAATACAAAGGATTTTGTGTTACTCAGCATAAAATGTTTCTCCATAGACAAATTTCCTTTGGGCTGCTGTTTCAGTTCCATCTGCCCTTGCTGTTGTGGTAGTGCCTTATAGCCAAGAGGGCTGTGAACAGATTCATTTTCTCTTGGTCAGTAACTGTCCAAACAGCAGGCACTTCGTACTGGTTAGCAAATAGTCAAAATGTTCAGTATCTGAGAAGCACACATGTGCACACACAAACCACAAAGGAAAGCAATGCCATGGGTCAACATCAGATGAATACTCTTTGTAGTTGACTGGCCAAAATGTTTCAGGCAGGATGCCAGTCAGGATGGTAACTAGCTTATAACGGCTATTACCTGACCATTCCATAATGTTTTGTTGTGCCTGAACATGCTCAGGCAGGAAAGTACTTAGTGGTGTGTCTTTACCGTCTGTCATCCTGTGATAGATGTGGAGGGCCTTGCTTCATATTTGGTTCCAGTAGTGTAACTGATACTGTAATTTCAGTCGCTGTGCACCCCCACAGAGAAATGTTTGAGCATCTGAACACTGCCACAATGCTATTTACTAACACGAGAAAGGGATCAAAGTACCAAATAAAACCACTAAACCACTTGAGTGAGTAGCCAAAGGGACCAAAGCCCTAAGAGACTGTTGGAACTAGTAGCTCTTAGCCACACATTTCATGTCTCTGTACCTCAATGACTTTGCTTGTAGAAATGAAGGAGAAAAACATTTCATTATTTGCAAGACTGTGGAGCTTTCCTGATGGAAAGGCCATGGGGACCTGGGACACAGCACAAACTGACACATGCTGAAGAGAGGAATGAGGGAAGAAAGCCTGCTGAGCTCAGGCGATTGCTCAGGCAGGCACGGCTTGCTAACGAATGTGCCAGGAATGTACTCGTCTTTCAGTCTTGTATGAACATAAGAAAAGCTTTCTCTGGGTAATTTATAGCCTTCCATTCTGAGAAGGAACAAAGGTGAAGGTCATCATCAATAGTCTGGAATTTTATAGGACAATGTAAAATTTATTGTGCAAAACACAGGAATTTCATGAAGGCTCCCCCCAAAACACGGAACCTCAAGTAGTACCAACACAGGCTTTGCCACCTTCCCTGTAAGCACAGGCAGAATGTTTTTGACTGTACTTGCAGACCATACATTACAGATGTAACGCCTGTAGAATGAGAGCAACACACATTATGTACTAGTCACGCCAAAAGAGCCCTGACTCCAGCAACAGGCACAGCCATGAGCAGGCAGGCGCGGAGTCTCCTGTTGTGCAGGAACAAAAGTGTAAACTACAGAACTGGAAGGTTTGGCTGATGACACAGGCACAAAAATTACTTATTAAGTAATTATATTTAAAAGGTGGGTTTAGTTTTCTCAGCTGAAGCCATGCTTTTTTATGTTGTTTTACAGTCTCCTCAGAAAAGAACTGGTGGAAGGTTCTTCTCCCTGACCTAATTAAGCAAAACTAGGTCTTCAAATCTGCTGCTTTTGCATGGCTCAGAATTCTAGCTGTTCAGTCAGGTCCTACAAAAGGAACATTGTTTTAAGGCATCATCCTAGAACTGAAATTTACCTCAGTAACAACATCCATGGGGAGAGACACGTCTTTATTTTTTTTTTCTATTGCCTGATTGGAGCAAAACAAATTATTCACCCACGTGGAATCACTGATTTACCAACAGTGCCACTGACGTGTGCATTCATTGCTCCAGGTAGAAAGTAATGCCTTAAAAACATATTGGTTAATAAGTCAACATCAGATTTTAATATTAATTGTCCCTTTGAAACTGATTCTCACCAAATATCACACTTAGTGGTGGCTTTACTAACATGTTAATGGGTCATTAACTAAAACCAGTCATTAACTGCTGCTGTTACAATTTCCATAAGGATTTATTAAAGCAACTTCATGTATTATTAAAAAGAAAGTTTGTGATTCTAATGTTCTGAAACTTGGTCTCCCTCAGGCTCCCACTGATATTGCTTCAAAGGTAGTAACATTTGCCAAATACATCGTTGTGTCACTGAGTTCAGTTCCATTCTCTAAAATAATATTTCTTGCTCTTAAAACTCCCTTCTCCCGAGTTCTCCCTTCTCGAGGGGAAAGTGTCTATGTATAAAAGAAATGTGAATGTTTGAATGTATTCTTTTTGAAAGAATAGATTTTTTTAGTGTTTATAGCTAGCAAAGCAAAAGAGCTGTACCTAGTATACCCAAAAAAGAACAGCTTTAAAAGTTGGCCCTGTCACTGTGATTAAAACCACGCAATGTATCACTAAACTGCGAAAACCATTGCCACAGAAGACACTGGGGCTAAGACCATATCAAGGTTCACCACTGAGTGTAGACTTTATAGAGATCTTAGAAATACTAAGCCATATACACCTGTAACTGAAGATACTCTTAAACCCTAGAACACGAGGCTTAGAATAGCCTTAATGGCTTCCTGTGGTAATAATTCCACAGTCTAAACCAGTCAAATCTGTAGTCATTAGAAGTCAGAGGGACATGCTTAAGGTGCAAGTTTTACATGTGCATTTTATATGATTCTTCCAATGGGCCATGGATGAAATTGAGGTTGATCCAGTAAAGGGAAGCTTACACTCCCTTGCATGTCTATATTTGCCTGATTTTGTCTATCTACAAGAGTTTCACACTTACAGCTCATCCTATTCCTAGCGTTCTACCAAGAATTTAAAATACGCTGCACTGACAGTTTCCATGTGGTGACATGAGGGGAATAAAACATTTTCCTTACAGCTCATAAAATGTGACCAGGTCCAAAATCAGCTCTTTGCTACCCTACTCCACGGCCTTGAGCACAATGTTTTGACTCTACCAGCTTCCTGCTAAAAAGTGCAAAGCTGTGAGAAAGAAAGTGGAGGGTCCGAAGCCTTTGCCTCACCTAAGAGCACTGCAAGTACTGAGCTTTTGTGGCTACAGGATTTCACTGATTGCTGTATGTGAGGCAGTGCACAAGTGCAGGCTTTTGGCACCAAGAAGTATTGAGCATTCAGATTCCTTTAGTAATATATGCTTAAAACTTAAGTTGTCACAAAAAATTGGCAGATTTTATTGAGTTTAGGTTAAGCCAAACATACCAAACCGCAGTAATTGACATTGCTGCAGAAAATAAAACTGACGTACATTCTGCTAAAGGTTTGTGACCTGAAACTGAATGGTTCAAATTATACCCTGTATTGTTATCTGTAGATAAGCTGATGTTATTTATGAATGATGAGTTTTCCTCAAATGGTCTGGATTTATTTTCTTCTCTCCAAGGTAATGCTGTAGAGTTTCATCTACAGGTATTGTAGTGATAATGTCTTAATTTATACCTCTTAGGGAAAAAAAAAACAGAGAAACATCAGGCTTGGGAATGATATCTGATGATAGAACTTCATGACTTTTCCTTCTTGAGAAATCTTCTGTGAAATATCTTTGTATATAAAAAAACCCCTTTATGCTATTCCTAAAGCGCCTTTTCCCACTGTGGATCCTATAGCTGAACACTAATTCATGGAAAGACTGTTTCTTGTGCCTACCAACATGTCTCTGTCTGAAGCACATTGTGTGCTCTCTGCAACTGAGAAGTTTTATCTAATAACTAGTGCAACCTGTACTTACTTCTTAGTTAGAGCTCAAACAATACAATAAGCAATTAGAAACCTACAGGTGCTTACCTATACGTTGCTCTGGTAAATATGAAGGAAAATAGGAATGAGTGGTTAATGGAAAAACATTCACTACCAGCTTCTCTTGCACAAGAAAAGTGCATTTTTATGTCAGTAACAGCAACCAATCATTCTTTCCCTGTTTACAATCTAAGGAGAAAGACATCTACATGGCCACATGCAGACAGTTCTGTGATGGATTTTATCCATCCTCTGATCTGTCCAGATATGAGTCAGCTCCAGTCCAAAAGCAATAAGACACAGAGTGATAGGTCTTATCACCATGGGCTAATTACTGCACTAACAAGGGCAAGCTCTGATCCACTCTGGGTGAAGGTAGACCAGTCTATACCAGAGCATAAGTAAGAGAAACACTGTTTGTGCCACAAGGACTAATCAAGGTTTTTGATGGAACTGTTCTTTGTGGACAAACAATAGTATAATAAAAAAGTCATAAGACATCTACTACACATAAGACATCCACTTATGAAGATATTAAGAAGAATTTGGGGTTTTAGGGCAAACACAGCCTGGGCTGCATTAGGAAGACTCCTGCCAGCAGACTGAGGGAGATAATCTTTCCCCTCTAGTCAGGACTAGTTGGGACACACCTGGACTGCCGAGTCAAATTCTGGGCTTTCCAGTACTAGAGACATGGACATCCTGGATAGGACAGTGAAGGGCCACAGAGACAATTAATGGACTGAAGAATATGAAGAAAGGCTAAGAGACCTGACACTATTTCTCCTGGAGAAAAGAATGTTCAAGGGGAGATTTTATCACTGTGTAAAAGTACCTGACAGGAATAAAGAAGTTGGGGACACTCAGTGCTGCCCAGTGAAAGGGCAAGATGAGATTTCATTTAAACATAATAATTAATTTATTTTTACTGTAAAGGTGATTGAACAGTGAGGAAAAGTTTCTTAAGGAGGCTGTTGAGCCTTCATGCTGGGAGGTGCTTAAAAACAGAGCAGACATGGTCCTAAAAAATACGTTGTAGTTGACCCTGCTTTGAACAGAGAGACTGGATTAGACAATTCCAGGAGCTTCTTTCCAACCTCAATTATTCTCTGTTTCTGTAATTCTGTATTTCTTTCAGAATTAAAAATGTTTAAATGAAACTAATTTATAGAAAAGTTTTAGCCATTGGTGAAAAATAGTCAACACCAGCAGAAACGTTCTATACTAAGACAGAAATGATGTTGGTAACATCAGGTGCGCCTTTCGTCCCCGAGGCAGAAAAAGTTCAGTCAGCTCTTACTTCAACATCCAAAAGTAAGTGAGATTAATGCCAGCCTCCTTCACCAAATCATCATCAGCACCGATGTGACTGACAGGGGTTGAAACACACAGCATTTGTAGACACGTTGTATGGCAGTGTATAAGCCGAGACATCCAGAGATAACTAATTGGGAGAACACCATGCTCACAAGGTAGCATTGCTTCTGACACCGAAGCTAGCTCAAGTCTGTCTCTGTGACAGGGTGTTTTGCTGAGTGGCTGCATTTGCTCTGGTCTGTCACAAGCCGGGAGCTGACATTCACTCTACACATTACCATAACAGAAAGCGAACCAGAAGATTGGAGCTCCTTCCTGTGTGCAAAGACTTAGTGATATATAAATATGGTATAAAATGCTCAGTGGCAAGGAAAGCTAGTGCCAGATCTACAGCTCAGCTCTGCTCTCAAAAGAGGGGAAATGCTCTCAAAAGAGGGGAAACAGATCACCATAGAGCTCATCCTGCAAGATTCTTCTCAACAATATCTGAACGTGACTATTTAGAGGAAAATGGAAAATCATGTCATCCACTGGCAAGAGGAACCACACAGAGCAAAGTCTGTGGCAGCTAGAATGCAGCTATAGAGCAACTCATCCTTGCATAATCATATTAAACATTTTCATTCATTTCTGCTTGTTAAAGTAACATGATGACTTCCGCTAGTTTCAAACATGGCAAAGGAAGCTTTACTTTCCTCAGCCTGCTGTGCAGTATTAGTGCCAAAGGCAACAGCTTTTTAATCCAAAGCAAGAGTTACAAGATGAAATACATTTACCAGCACAGAGGAAAAAAAAGAAATGAAAAAGGGAAATGGGCTCTTCTCACCGGCCCGTGTTTAACCGTGTGAGCTAAATGAAAAACACACATTTTCAGCTGGAAACTCATTTGCGTGAAGAACCGTTGGCAGGTTTTGACAGTGTGCTGGTAGAGCAGGGCTGAAGAGCTGCTCAGTAGTACAGAAGTGGGCACAAGCCAACCTCATAGAGTTCAACAAGACCAAGTGTAAGGTCCTGCATCTGAGTTGAGGCAATCCTAAGCACAAATACAGGCTGGGCAGTGACTGGCTGAAGAGGAGCCCTGAGGAGAGGGACTTGGGAGTGCTTGTGGACAAAAAGCTCAACATGAGCCAGCAGTGTGCACTTGCGGCCCAGAAGGCAAACCGGGTCCTGGGCTGCATCAGGACAAGTGTGGCCAGCAGGTCAAGGGAGGTGATTCTCCCCCTCTACTCTGCTCTGGTGAGACCTCACCTGGAGTACTGCGTTCAGCTCTGGAGCCCTTAATACAAGAAGGATGTGGACATGCTGGAGCATGTGCAGAGGAGGGCTACAAGAATGATCAGTGGGCTGAAGCACCTCTCCTATGAGGACAGACTGTTCAGCGTGGAGAAGAGGAGGCTCCAAGGTGACTTCTTGTGGCCTTCCAGTATCTGAAGGGGGTTTACAAAAAGGCTGGGGAGGGACTTTTTAGGATCTCAGGTAGCAACAGGACTAGGGGGAATGGAGCAAAGCTGGAGCTGGGTAGATT
>JAOXOE010000001.1:70491166-70502807 GCA_028565055.1 Phoeniculus purpureus
GGGCGGGAGCATCTTCCCTCTGCCGCGGTTCTCGGTCCCGCTGCCGACCTGCCCTGCCTGCCGGTAACCCCAGCCCTCTGCGGTGTCAAAGCACCGGCAAGTCTCCACAGTGGAAAAAACCCAAGACCAATAGAAGACGGCAGCAGAATCTCCTGCCTCAGTAGTTGGCTGAACTGCGGCCTTTTGGCATCAGCTGAGTTGTATATGACTAATGTGTTGACAAGCTGAGGGGGGAGAAAGTGTGGGAGGGGGCCCTTCTGGAAGGGCACAGCCCAGACAGGCGAGCACATCAAATAATTGACTTGGATTCTGTGCAAAACTGCAAGGAAAGAAATACACGTATCTACATTTCCCAATGCTTGTACAGCTCCAGATACTATTTGGCCTTTCGCATCCCTCTCTCCCTGTGGTAACAATTTTTTTCCCCCTGCAGAGAAAGAGCAAACTGCAATCTCCATAACTGAAAGAAATTTCTGTATCTGTTCATTCTTCACATCTGTGATGTGAATGTCTAAAAAAGAGAAGGAAAAGAAAAAGAAAAAAGGTAAAAATATTAAATGAACACAGCTAAAGAAGAAATCAATACTGTGAAATACATAACAGCATTAGGGCAACTCTGAATTCAAGCTGTGAGATGAAAAGTAAACACAACAAAGCAATAAGGAATCTCAACCTGCAGAATCCTTAGTGTGTTACCAAACAGGATCACCTCACATTTGGGGGTCTTCACGGACAAAGTTAATTATTCCTTAAAATTTAAATTGATTAATTGATTAAATTCCTTTAAATTTATTTATAGCATCATACATGGCCATGCTGACAGGATTCAGCATTGTGCACTGTAATGAAACCCAAGAAAGGATGTGCCCCCAAAAGTCCTTGGGATGAGCATGTGCAGAAACCTGAGTAACTCATCTGGACAGGGAAGAATATCCATCTGGAGGTGTTTCTAAACCCATTCAGAATGGAATGAAACACACTTCTGAAGCACTGTATAAGGCCCTTCATGCTAACTAGAGAAAACCAAAGTCACAACTGAAACACAGTGAAAGGTATCATGCAAGTGCTTTGCACCCTGCATCCTGTTTTGGCTGGGATATCAGCCAGGAGGCACTGAAGTCCTGAAGTGAACATAGGCGATATAAAACTAATACTGGAAAGAGAATAGCTGCTCATTGTTGCCCTTAAGGAAAACATGGCTGTTCAGTAGCAAATAGCATCTGAAGCCATTAAAGACTAAGAGAGAAGTACCAATGTCTTGGCGGGTAGGGGGGAAGAAGAAGGACATTTGCTTTTATTGGGAAGTGAAGTTAGGTTAAAAATGACAATACTTTCACTGCTTTGTTTAGAAGAGAGCTAGTGACTAGCAGATATGCAAAAGTGTTCATTTGAGAGTATTCTGGAGAAGTTAGTGACAGATTCGTTGAGGTAACTCTTTGAGAATTGCTTTGTTTCCCATTTTGAAGCCTGAAACATGTTTGGGGCTTAGAAGACAACAATGCTATACCACACAGAATGAATGTCCCGTCTTACACTTTTCTACCTCCTTTACTCATCTCTATGATGCCAGTGTCCCTTGACGAATTCCCTTTTTATTTAAAGCAGTCCCAAGCAAGTTTATGTAAGTTTACATTTATTTAAAACAACAGCAGCTGTTGACGACAAAACTAAAGCCTTTAATTTGTCTTTCTGTGGCACCAAAATGCAAAGCACTGGGTTTCAGTGGGTATTGAATGGTTTTTTCCAAGCCACAGCCAGCAGACTGGGGACTGTAATCATAGTCCTGAGCTAGGTTTAAGGAAGGGAGCAGAAAGCGGGACACGATTTTGCAAGAAGGCTGGGTTCACTGTTTCTGATGCTCAGGGAGTAACTTGACTGAAACCTAAGTTAAACAATCTGTTAAGGTGGAGAAACAAGACTATATGATAACTTCCACATAGTATACATCAAATCAGTCCAGAATGCTACTTTTTAAGTCTAAAAAAACTAAGCACGACTGGGCTTCAGGTGCAATCAAGACAAGTTAAGGTGATCAAAGAAGGAGAATCTCCTTTTATGCTTCTGTTTGTTTTATTAAAATAGAATGTTCTAGATGAAGTCCTGGGAATTATTTAATTCTTCCTAAAACAAGGTCAGTCATTTTCCAGCAAGATGTCTCAATTAGAGTTTGCACATAATCATATCTTCTCTGGAGGGAAAAAAAGTCTTATGCAGCCATTACCATAACAGTGATTACAGGTCAAAAATCTTAGAATAGGTTTAAAACAGTTCTTGAACTGGATTTTGATCTTGTATTAGTTGACTGCATCAGGTTATTTGTCCTTGCTTTCTGCAGCTACCACACAAACCCTGTGAAGAAGAGTTCCTGAAACTAGCAAAGATACGGTATCAGTACGCATCAGTAAATGATCACTCTAAATGTGTCTCAGATGCTTAACACTTTAGATTCCCTTATAATGCAGGAAATGGAAGAAGACTTCTGTATTACAGTCTTGCCGAAAACTCAATGTATTTAAGCCATGTGATTCTAATGGAGCATCCAGAACATGAATACACTTTCTTACAGGTCTGGCCACACACATTCAAGTTGTCGTCCAAGCCACCAGCATGAAGTGCATACAGATATACCACTAGTACGATCAGTTTGACAACAGTCATCCCAGCCATGGCTTTGAGTTGAGAGCACAGAAAAAGGGTTAAGTAGCAAGGATGATGATCCAATTTTACAATGTATGATGTTTATTATAGTCTCATATTACAAGTGAGTGGACACACAAGAAACGACGACCCAGCAGACCAGTACACCCAATAAGAGATGGATGCAAGGTGGCCATGGGAGATCCAACTATCTTTTTTTTCCTAAGAGAACAAAAAAAAAAAAGCATAAACTGGCCTGTATACAAAAAGTCTGCATTGATTTGGACTTTAAAAAACAAAGCGATCTTCCAAGGAGACCCTGGGCTGGGAGCAGCAGTAATTGGTTCTATTCAGATCATGGATGGTTTCATAGGCTTTGGGCTTTAGGGAACTCAATCAAATATCTGCCATTGAAGCATTCAACTATTCAAACAGAGCCCTTCATTGTCATTCAGGACGCAAAAATCTCATTTGCAATTTCAGCTTTGAAAATGGTTTTAAAAGTACCTGGGGGAAGAGAGAATGGGAGGGAAGCAGAGAGGAAGTGAAAAGAAAGTATGGTGAGAGAAGAAGTTCTCAACAGTCAGAAGATGTAGGGAAAAAAATGAATATGCATGAAACCAGAAACTAAATGACTGATCAGCCCAGCTTCTGGAAAAGATTATACCTTGTTTCAGTCTTCCCTCAGTTTCTAAATCATTCTGTACCTCCTTAGTACTGATCTTTCCTTGTTTGTAGTCTTATTGATTACTCTTTCATTATAGTTATTTTAAAGAAAAATATTATTATTTTGTAGACTCGGTAAAGATAACTGCTAAGGGCTATCAACTAGGTTAACTCTATTTGTAAGTTTAGTTACCTAATTTTGGTTTAATAAGATTTAACAATGTTTTCAGTTCTATTGAGAAAGAAATTACAGTCTCACTTAGCTTGAAGTCAAAATCAAAAGAGAGACTTACCACCCTGAGACAATAACTGTAAAGAAACAAAACCTAGAACATTTCATTAAGCAATTCTTTTTTCCCCTCTTTTCATGAAAATTTGCAAAGAAATTTCACACAAAGGATTTGTGAGTATTTGGTTGAAATAAGCACCAGTCCAAAGCATTCATATCTCAATCTTCTAAAACAAATATTTTAAATCTTCTTTCTAATCTCTTTTGAAGGCTGAATATTACAAGTTTGAACAATGCTTCCCTGAAAGTTCAGGTAAACTAAGGTTTTGGCACTGGACCCATTATGAAGGAAGATAAACTCAAAGAGTAATAAGGGGACCAGGGGTTAAGATGCGAAGAGAGGTAGAAGAGGGAAAGCTTTTCAGTAGCTTCCATCAGTCTGCAAACAGAAGAATCAAAAGCCTTGTGAGAACAGGTTTTCCTCACAAGTCTTCATGCCTGATTTGATACTGGAAAGATTCAGATAAATGTTGAATGCTTGTCAAAACCAATAGCTAAACCTTCTGATATTCACTGGCTACCAAGCTTAATACTTATATCTATAAGCTCACAGTCAGCCATTTTTGTCAGAGCAAGCTGCAAAAATTAAATATTTTCCATGAAACTTAAGAATTTAAAAGCAATTTCTAGTGCTGTAAGTACCATGGTGAAGATACGAGTTAAAATGCTCTGCTGATTACTGTGAACATGGGAATACAAACAAAATCTAAACATCTACATGTAATTACTTGTAAAAGCATCTACACTAGTGAATCCTGTCTAGTCCACCCCTGAAATACAAGAGACTAAGTACAATTTTCTTCCTGTGCTTCATGTGAAGCCATTGACGTCTCCAAACTGATAATGTGCAAGAATATTGTTATCTGGCAAAAAATGTGCTCTCTCGCATGACCTGTCCTTACAGTATACACACAATTAACCATTCAGTCTTGATATGCTCATGAATTAAAGCAGCAGCTTTCAAAACCCTGTAGATGGCTTAATACACAGTAAGCTTGAAAGCATAAAATGGAGATTTATTTTTCCCTGCCTGAAGTTATTCTTTCATTCTGCAGCCTGTTCCTGGGGTTCCAATAACATCTGAAAGACAAGACTGAGCAAGCTTACCTCATCAGGTGGTTCTGTGAGCACAGAGTCAGTGGTAAAAAGAATTTCCTCTGGATATTTAGTCAGAAGACTGAAGACCTAAGTGAGTTTTTAGATGTCTACTACTTTTCCAAATGCTTTCAAGAACTTGGCGTGGGATTAGTCTCTCTATCCTCTCCCTACACAGGTGAATGTTTATACACTTAATACACACATAAAAGCAATGACTTAGCCTTTTTTTCTACTTACACCCACCTAACAACTTGATTGAAACTAGCCAGTAGGTTCAAGAGTTATTAGAGAGAAGGAGGACAGGAGCTGACAAAGGCATTTCTTAGAAAACCATGCTGGAGTAAGGCATGAAAAAATCCAGTCTGTAGGAAGGATTTTAAAACCCTGTTGTATGATTCATGTTTTCTTGAGAGAATACCAGATTTTCTATTTGAAACATCATCAAAACATAGGGCAGTGATACTTTATTTCTTTCAATGCTGCAGACTTCTTTTTGCATCGCACTTTGCGAACAATTAGAAAAGGTTAGATTCTTGGCTGTTTAAAGAACTGATAGCCAACTAAAGGAAAATTACTCTTTTTCAGAGCAGAGAAGCCAGAATAAATACTTCTTAATTTTGCATGTTCATACAGATGAGTTTGTTCTTGCCACAGAAAAGACTGGGAGGGGGAGCAAGTGAAATAGCTAAAGAATAAAACCAGGAGCACAGCACCCAACACAGCAGACAGTTGTCTTGGGTGAAAATCTGGACTCGCAGAAAGGCAGAGAGTCTTCTCTTGGCGCTAATTGCTTCTCATAAGTGAAAGTTGTATAACATGACATACAATCATTATAGCACTGAAGATATCCATTTAAAGTCTTCATTTAAAAGTCTCCAAATAAAGATTAACTAAACCCCTTTGTGTGTCTGATGTATGTGTAAAGACAAGACATTAGAGACTACAGCATTAAATTATTTTAATGGCAAGATACGATGGAATGAATTGCATACATTGAAATTGTAGGCATAGCTATGTCACATAGTACATATCATAATGTTGTTGCATAATGTAGGCTGAGTCAAGAGAACTATTTCATTTCCAAATCTGATTTCCCATTATTTGGATTAGGAGTCAGAGACTTTTAAGAAGAGATGTGGGACTGCTCCGGGTTTCAATACAGGCATGTATACGTACACGTGGCTGCTTCTTATTAAAAGCAAGGCGGAAGGGAGGAAAGAAAATTCAAAGGAATATCACAGCTTCAACAGGGTTTTTTGATAAATGAATGACGGTTTCAAAGCTCTGCAGACCTCTCTTTAATAATTGTTAAAGTGCAATCCATTAAGTACCGTAGTTATGTGGGAAGGCGGCTCTCCTTGGTCCTGAGCCAAATTCTGCTGTAACCTTACACAGAGCAGCAGCCACATAAACAAAAGAAGGACTGAACAATTTTGAGCCAATGCCCCTGGACCAGAGTCAATACATAGAAGGTACCAGGAAGAATGCAGCTTGCCATGTATTGGGCAACACACAGTGTCCCCCACATTGTCATCTTCCTCACATGGCCCCCGCCTGCTTCCAAGCACTGATACTGAGACAGTATCTCTGCTTGCAGATTGCTAGGAACACATGCAATCATGGCCCTTCTCAACCTCATGGGTGGGGAGCAGCAGAACTGCAGAGCAGCGGTGGAGCAAGGAGGTAAGGTTGCCAAGCAACAGCCTACAGCAGTGGGGGGGATTGGGGAGGCTTTAAAACGGGGAAAGGAAACAGATATCAAATGCTTTTGCTTGCATGGGGCAACAGTAGCCCTCCCATCTGATTTTCTTTCTGCTTCCATTAAGTTACACTTGTGGATTTCACGAGAGGATTTGGCCACAAGTCTATCATGAGCTTCAGTCAGCTCCTCAAGGAGGTTGCAACAGGGAGAACCGTAAAGAATATTTTCTTTGCCATCTTGTTGGCACAGATAATACAGCAAGAACAGTAGCAGGCTGTCACGGGTTCTTCAGACAGCCTGCCCCAAGACTTGGGAAGACAAAGCAAAACCAGACCTTCTCCATCAACACATCTGCATCAGTGTCGTTCCTTCTGTTGCTTTAGAGAGAAAGACGCATGACAACATTTTTTCCATTGTACCATATAGACTCTATTATTTCCACGTAAGGTTCTTGTTTCTGTTCCATGAGGCCATAAACATTTGATGGCATAGCATGGCATCAGAGGAGACCTTCACAAAAGCTTTAGGCAAGAGGTATTCTGGTGAAGAAAGAGCAGTTTGGAGAGTGGATGGAATAAATATGAATTAAAATTTCTGACAGCTTATTGTCCACACCACATAAACCAGAAAGGATTCCTTGGAGGCTGACCTCAGGCATCCCAAGCCCTCTCTGAAAGGACAATCTACCTCTAAGCCAGTTTCTCATGGCCACGCACCACATTACAGCTCTGGCCAAATCTGGCAACTGCTTCCAGCGCTCTGGAACCTTCTGGAGCCTCTGCCACTTCCCTGGTGCAGTTTCAGGGGTAGTCATAAAAATTAATTGTGATTCCTGTCTTTTGTTAACCTTTCCTTGCCTGCCCACACTTCGTACACATTATCACAGATCACTAAGGAACTCCATGCTCTTACAGCCCTCTGCACAAACAATTTAGACTCCATAATGCATTTTCTACAACTTATCATTGTTTACATTTACAGACAAACGAGACAGAAAACAATGTTGGAAACTGCATTTGAATTTACTTTCCACTACAGAACATAAACTTTACTAAGGCAAATTGTTCACAGACAAGATAGAAACATTCTTTATGCCCTCCAAGTCATGAAGTCACACAGAGAAACACAAAGACATTTCTCTCTCTCTCAGCTGGGATTCGAAGTCCTCTTTGATAGTCAAAACAGTAGAGTAAGCACATTAAAAATGCCTCCTGTCTTAAAGTGGTTGTGCAAGGTATAATAGACATTGCACCCTGGAAGTCCCTGTTTCTCTCCATTTATTACGTGGAGAAGCTTCAGTGACTTGCATCACAAACACTTTAAATTAAGTGAGATAAGCAATGTCCATAGCAGCCAACTGTTGCCAAGCTTTTAAATGGCAGCAAGACCACAGGCAGGATTTGAAGGCAGCTAATGCAGATTTTGTCTTTTGGGTATGAAATTCTTATATGAGAGCAGAAAAATACTTGACTGTTAGTTTGGCAAGCAAGTGGAAATTTATATTGGTTGGATTTGGAAGAATAATCCAGGTACTTCATGCAAGAAAATTGGTTGGGCAGTGGTGTGAAGGACTTAAAGCAGTAGGGCGGAGAAACACGAGACAGAAGCAATGGGATATACTCTCCAATTAAGGTATTCACAGTAAAAGGAAAGGCTGGGTAAACATGAGTAGCAGTAGTATGTTGGACTAGTATCAGAGGGAAAAAATAAATAACAATACTCATGTAATCACTGGTGACAAGACATCTGGAGTACTGCGTACCAGTTCTGGGCTCCTCAGTGTAAGACAGACATACTGGAGTGAGTGTCGTGAATGGCCAAAAAGATGGTTAGGGAATTGGACAATCTCATACATTAGGAAATTCTGAGAGAGATGGGACTGTTTAGCCTAAAGAAGAGAAGACTCAGGGGTCTTAATAATGCATAAAAATACTTCTGGGTGGTGTAAAGAAGATGTAGCTTCAGTGGTATCCATTGACAGAAAAGGCAATAGACCCAAGCAGAAAATGTGAAGCTCCATTTGAACATATGTTTTCTTTTATACACATAAAATATATATTTGTTCTTAGATTAAGGGGTGGTCAATCACTGGCAAATGTTTCCCACAGAGACTGTGGAGTCTCCATCCTTGGTGGTATTCAAAACTTGACAGGACACAGTCATGAACAACCTGGTAATGTGGTTAACTTTGCTTTGGGCAGCTGAATTGGTCTAGATCTCACAAGTCCAACATCATGAATTTTGTGGCTACACAACATATGCATCTACCACACGTAACTCCACTATCAACAGAGGAGCTGATCTGGGTCCAACACAAACCAGTGCTATGTCACTTCTCATAGATTTCCCTTGGGGATTATTTTGTGGTTTCAGTGTTTTCTTTAAGTAGTCACCACATAAATGTGGCCTCTTCACCACCAACACTTTCTTCTAGATACTAGTGGTTTATTTAAAAAACCCACATTTACTAACAGTCACCACAGTTGAGTTTTCTCTGAGTTTAAGCGCTTATAAAGTGACTGCTACTAAGTAAACAGTATAAATATAATCTTTGCGAGAGTCGCAACAGGCAGGTAAAAAGAGCTTGCCTGCCTTAGCTGGAAAAGACTGCGGTTTAGTGGAGTGGGACATAGGGTGAAACTGCATTTTCTCCACTACTCTGCAATACCTCTTCCAAAACTACAGACAAAAAATTCCCTATGGGCCACCCCACACATCAAGAGGTAGAAGTGGTGTGCAGGCCACAGCATGTGAAGGGGAGGACTTCTGTATTTGGCACATGGTACAGAATGCCAATGTCTGTCTCCAGTGCAAGTAGGGATGCCATTATCATACATCCTGTTTTACACGGTTATCACATCCTTGCTGATTAATCTCATCCTTAAGCATATTATTTCCTCCTCCTCACCTTGTATGCCTCTCACACAGAATTCCTTCCTGCTTCTGCCTCTTCTGTTGTATATTTCTGCATCCTGTCTGCTTCTGCTATCTCTTTCTTTGAAATGATGTGACCATAACACAATAGGCTTTAAGGACTTTTTAGCTGAGTGGCAAGCTAGAAGTTTTTAAAAGATCCGCCCTTGAATAACATCTCCTGTCTTTCCAACACCAATTTTGAGAGAATAACTTGTTACTATTTTGATCTCCCTGCTTTTGCTGAAGCCACGGATGTAAAAAAAATAAGGTTATGCTTAATTGATCACAAGTTAATAAATGGATCAAGAAGATTTTTCCACCAAAATAGGTTTATTTAAAAAAAAATAACGCCAAGGAAATTATAGATGTGGAGGCAATAAAATGTTCCTTGGGGCAATGCACACATCAATAGTGCATATGATACGATATAACACAAATATTCAATTTCACTTGACTGACAACTATACTGTTTTCCTGAGTTGCTGGTCCTCATTTCAGATGAGACGTTTCAAAGCTGATTCACTGAATTTTACTGACTTTCATAAATAGGTGTAAGTTTAAGGCAGTTCAAAAAGTTTGCTTTTTGGAAGAAGCCAAACTCAGTCTACTTGAGACATTCAGCTATATGAATCCAATTTCAATACGGTTTCCTGAATGGCATAGTCAAATTACAGTAACAAAACAATTGTTTGAAAACAAGAAAATCATACCAATCTGATTCTTTTCTCCATATTAAATTTGGGGTTACTGTCAGTTTAGAACTGAAGAAAATTACCGCATGCTAGCATTTGTCATTAAAATTCTGTTTTCAAATAGTTTTCTCTCACATGCCAAGTTCTTCATCTAGCACTGTAATAACAGGTTTTGTAAGTTCTTTTTTCCATACTTATACATATAAAAAGTCTGGTGATCTCTCATGCTAAGTCCTAAGAGATAATTGTCATAGAGCACAGCACACACAAAAATCTCTTCTCTCAGAGTTTTTAAAAGGGATCAGCAGCTGTTTAAGGTCATGACTGATGGGAACTGGCAAAGCTTTGCGGGGAAAATGGCAAAATGCCTACACCTACATGTCCAGATGATGCTCTTATGATAGACTTTTAACATAAATAACAATAACATTCTCCAAAACAAGCTTTAAAAGATTGGGGATGCAGGAATGTGGAAAGGAGGGAATATGGTGGGGAGCAGTTCAGGAGCGATCTAATTTGATTTCAATAGTTAATATTAAGAGATTAATTTTCAAGTACTCAATACTGCCCAATCATAAACTAGAATTTTCCTCCACGCCTTGAAAGTCTACCCCAGCTGTTTCTTGTACTCGATATACTGCCATAAGCACAACAAATATTTTTAAAACCTACTTCTAATTCAGTCTTTTGAAAGATATATTGATATAAGGATTAACAGGAAACTTAGAACCCACCAGAAATACCACATGCATCTACCACAGACAACCTTTTAAGCGCACAGGACAGCACAAAATAAGGCCTTGAAAATACCATATACATTTCTTTTCTTTCACATGCAGGGTGAGTTAGCCTTTTCTTGTTCCAGAAGAACGTGTTCGTTTGCTATGTGGGGGGATGGGGGAAACGACGGGACGACACGACGACGGGAGAAGAAAACATCCTTAGTGCCTCGCCCCCTGCGAAGCTTGTCCTGATGTCTGTAACAAGACTTAAGTTAGGGGCTATCCCCTCCCTAGGTGAGAGGGTTTAAGGGCTCGCAGCGCAATCTTCGCCCTTCTCCTCACGGCTGCCGACACCCGGCGCGAAGCGTTTGACCCGACCGGCACAACCGCGACACGCGCTCGGGCAGCGGGAAGGGCCACAGCCCCGCGGTGGGGGTCGGTAGCGCTCACCATGAGAGATGCTGTGGAGCAAGGCGACGGCCAACATCCACATGCCCCCGCCGCTCCCCCGCTCCCCGCTCCGGGCTCGCCCGGGCCGGAGCTGCCGGGCAGCGCGCACCGGGTCCGGCTCTGAGTCCGTTCGCCGCCGCCGCCACCACCACCACCTCCTGCCTCGGCCGGTGGCCGCTCGGAGCCCGCGGGGCCACTCGTCCGCTCAGCAAGCGCTCAGCCCCGCCTGCAACGCACCTCGGCGTATCCAATATGCTTTCTATATATGCAGGCCCTCTTGTGCGCTCAGAAATCGGCTTTCTGCCGAGTGATGTGGCGGGTGCACGCACTACACGGCATATCGCTCTCGGCCGCTCAGAGCCCTTATACGACACCGCAACCTTTGCGCTTTTCCCTGCGCAAAACAAAAAGGCGCCATGACTTCGACCTCGCACAGACTCTTTCCGTCGACGCTGTCTTGTTGTCGCGT
>JAOXOE010000001.1:70502907-70525485 GCA_028565055.1 Phoeniculus purpureus
AATGTTTCCCATTTTACCTTTACGTGCCACACCTAGTTAAAAAGAGTAGCTTTAAAATAATATTTAAAAGGACTGAACATTTTTATACTCAAAACCAAGAGATGATGTTTTTAAGCTCTGCTCCCTCATCTCAAGGGGCAGAAACATCCTTCTTTTTAAGCAATGTAATGACAGTGGTCCACATACAGGTGGGCCTTTTCAAGGCAAAGAAAAAATACTATGCTGTGCAATAAAAATCTAAAGCATCTTTAAAAGGGCTGGATATTTTTGTAGGGGACAAATAAGAGGTGCTGCATTTATGGAACAAAACAAACTTCTAGAAAAAAACATAAAAAATCCAACTAGCAATAACTTAGGACTGGATAATTTTCATAAATATGTCATTTTATTCTTTAATGATAATGGTTTTGTAATTGCTAAACCTAGTTTTCTCCAGTTAACTCCAGTAAGAGTGCAAAGACTGCATTTCTCTTGTGTAAACATCTAAGATTAGAATTGGAGATCTCAAGAAAGTGGCAAATAATGCAAAACTGGTAAGATAAGCAACACATTAATTGCCATACAGACATACTTTAAGACTTCCTAACACTTATGCCTACATTTTACAATGCATTTAAATCCCAAGAAAGCTTAAAGTGAACAAGAACGGAAAGGTACACTAAAGTCTGTACCACTGAATTTTTGGGAGAGGTAAATCCAGATTTTATGATAACCATTAAAAAAATCACGACAAAGACAGCAATCTTCCAGAAGATTTAAATCTCAAGAAACACCAAGTTTTACAAAACAGCCTAGGTAGCTCTGGCCATAGCAAAGAGAGAACAGGAAGGGAAAGAAAAGGTGTACGTGTTCATCGTTGCTCTCAGGGCTGCTATTTTCCTCTTTGCCCCAGGAGGTAGACCACGCATGCTGCTGGAAAGGAAATGAGTTTGCCACTCAAACAAGGCTAATGCAAATTTAATGCATGGGGTGGGACACAAGACCAAATTCCCTTTCTTGTAAGTAGGTGGTGAGGAATTTAGCTGGCACACTGTATGCTCTGGCCAGCAAACACAACTGTAGTGCACAGAAGATGGTTGTGCAACTGCAACAAAGAGAGAGAACACTGAGCTTCTAGATCCTAAATCAGCTGAGCAGATGGAAAAGTGGCAGCATCCTTGTGCACTCCCAGCAATATTTCATGCTGTAGGCAGGCTGTGTAGCTGGAAGGCATCCATTCATAGCCCAAAACAGCACACTGAGCTCTGGAGGACAGTGATTTACATGGGAAGTGTGAAAAGCAGGGTTTGGTTCGGTAGACTTGGCTTCACATTCACCCAGCTGGCAGCCAGCCCAGAGGGACCCTGGCAGTGCAAACCCAGCAGACAGCCGTGATAACCTGAGCACTTCCCATGCTATCCCTGAGATCCCCTCAAACTACTCTGTCCTGTAAGCAAATCACTCTTCCTCCATCTGCTAGGTTCAAGCATTAGTTACAGACACCTGCCACTTCTGCACCGACTCCATGAAACCATACACCCCAGTCTTTATCTTTGCCATATCTGACATCATTCTTCTAAGATGATGGCGGCCCCAGGACCTGAAATAATAGGAAGCACTTCACAACAGACCTGCAGCTTCCTCTCTCACTGCCTGACGTGCTTCTCACTGCAACTCACCAGAACGTCAGAGCTCATACAGGTGCTCTTCATGGGAGCCTCAGCACTCCCCAGCACCAGGGATCATTGAGTCCTCATGAGGTTTGAAGTCCTGATTGTTGCTGCCCACAAAAGCTCACTGAACAAAGCCTACACCCAGGAAAAAAGAATTACAAACCACACCCCTCCCCAAAACAGAGACAGGCTGCTCAGCTCTACACAGCCTTTTTAATATAGCTCCCAAACATACCCAGTAAGCACAGTGAATCAGTCAAGTGTCAGGATGCTAAAGGTCAGCAGCCAAACCAAATATAAAATGAAGGACAATGAAAATAAATCACTTCAGCTATGGGGGCCCATCTTCTCTCCACAGCATGTATTTTACTGGTACAGCTAGCTCAGAATTTTTATCAACCATGAAAACGTGAAGGGGGGGGACACCTCTGTGGAAAAGACTAAACCTAAACCCAAAGGTGAGCAATATGCCATACTGCCATACATGAGATGCAAGAACAATTCCATTCCTCTAAAACAATATTATAATTTTTAGTCCTTCTATGCTATATAGTATTGTTTATTCCTAATGTGACTGTTTTATAGAATTGCACATAGTTCCTCATCCCCTTAGGGGGGCTCTATTTCACCTTTTGATGTAATCTTGTTTGATGTTCCCCTTACCATACTAGAAATGTTTTCAAAGCAGACAATCTCCTATTGAATCTTCCTTCTAAAATAAAGGCTTATTACAGTTGATGCTTTATGTAGGTCAAGAACAGTTTTACAGATCCTCATGTAAATAAGGCTTGAAGCAAACAACCCCTAGGAATTCCTGTGCCCTCAGGTGCCACACTGTTTTAATTTGGTTGGTTACATAAATGCTACCTTTCCAAAAGCAATTTTTGTTTTTCTTTGTTAGAAGCACCAACTTTCTTGTTCCATGGCCTGAGGGCTCCTTTTGTTTGTTTGTTTAGTTAAAAAGCTGTGGGTTTGGCAGCCTGCCTGGTTACGGTGTACAGCACTGGAGGGATTTCAAGTACTCTCCTATCATTTGCAGGTGGGTTTTTTTTGTTGTCACAGATTTAGAGGTTGATTTTGAATCTCTTGTTTCTGCTGCAGCTCTAGGAGCCACTATGAAACACTGAAGAGCACCTCTGGTTGGAGAGAACTTATGCTCCCCTCTCTCTCAGTGACTCCCTGGCAAGCAGTCCCACATAGTGTACTGAAGTTTTATGTTTACTTGTATGTGAGATACATGCAATCCTGTTGGATACAAGGGGACAATCCAAGGTGAAACAGATTAAAATAGCGATGTGCAACTGAATGATCAGAAACACTTGGGAGGCCCTCTGCACACCACCTGCCCGTGTTCAAGTAGGTGGAGGCATCTTTGAAACTGAGAGCGTTCAATCAACATGTGCACTAAACTGGGAGAAGGTGAAGTGCTGTCTAATGACTCACTACCCAGTGGATTGCTGTTGTTTACTTTTAAAAAGGTTTGAAGATGATTATATGGAATTGAACTACTGTCTGAATATTTGTCTCAGATCCCTATCACAACATTCCCACTCTAAGACATAAGAGAGAATTTTCTTTGAGTAAGGGGATAAGGGCAGGGGTAGAAGTCAGTCATTTTTGTCAGAAGATGAAGGCTTAACAGCATCATTAGCTCTTTTGTATACTTAACAGAACTTGCAGAACACAGTACAGTTCTATGAAGAAGCAAAAGCCTCTGAAGAAAGAAGAAAGGATGATTGCTTCATGTCTGGGCACTTTCACTAATGAAGTTTAGGGGAAAAATCCTCTGTTTGTTTGTAGCTTGGTATTTTGTTTAATTAGATCATACAGTTGATCTGCAGTCCAAACAGATACAGATGGGACCACAAATGGCAGTTTTTAAGTCTTCTCACTGACTCTTAAGTGGTGGGGGGAAAAGTGAGGTCCTTCATATTAACATAATTGCTATAGTTATAAGGAAAAGGAGAGGAAAGCAAGTGGAATACAGGAAGGAAGTCCCTTCCCAACAAAAGTCAATCTCTCTTCAGATCCTTCCTCCCAAGCATATCCAAAATATCACACCACTTCGATCAATCTTTTTTTCTTTCCTCTACTTAAGAATTCAAATCTCCACAGTTTAAAAGCTCAGCAACATTTAAAGCAAATCAATAAAGGTTTCTTAGGAGAGACAATGTGTTTGCAAGCACCTGTGATGCAATCATACAAGAGACATCTTAGTCTTCCTCAAATGCCCAGTCTGTTCAAGAACCAAATTGCTTAGTGAAAAGAGGTATTTTGCTATAACAAGGGGCAACATCCCACATGTCCTACTGTTTAGGATGCACCCACGAAGGCACACAAACTACAGACTGGATGAAGACCACAAATAAGGATGTAGAGTGGTAGCTTTCATCACACTAACAACTTAAGGTTATAAAGAATCACCTATTGAAAAAACTAATTGGCAGTATACCAGTGGCTCCAGAAAAATCATTGTGGTGTCTTCAGTACCACAATTAAAGATAAAGGAAAAGAAAGCAAATCAGTTAGGTCTCGATGAGATCTCAGATAGAGTTTGCAAGACAATGGATAGCTTAGGGAAAATGGAAAAGGGTTTAACAACTCTATAACTGTATGTAGAAAGAAGAAAAGATTAAATAAGTTGGGACACACAAACTAGAAAGCGTGTCACAAATGCCATCACACAGACTGAGAAAAATACAATGGGAGATCACTATCGTATTGGTCCTTGGCTTTTTTTACATTAGAGACCTAGGGAAAGAGCATGTCAGTCAAGTAGAGATGGGTACCACCGCCCTCTCTATTCATCATGTGTCACCACTGCTGTCTGCTGATGTCAGCACCCTCAGCTGTCCAGACTGGCGAACCCGTCAATTCTTCAGTGCAGCTTTCTCCAGCAAAATGCTGATTGAGCAGGCCTGATTCCTCAGCACCTGAACTGCATCCCTTGATGCAGGAGACATGCTTTCAAATAGGACCCAGTGTCTGTCTTTCATGACCAAGGCTTAAGGATTCTCGAGTCCTTCTGCTTTCTTCAGCTAACCACAAAGGAATTCTGAGATGCCTCTCTTAAGGTTCCTTCTCTCTCCAATACTCAAGCATCCCCAACTTTTCCTCAGTGGCAGAAATGACAAACACTCTCTCTTCCTGTTGATCAGTGCTCTAAGACGTCGGCTGATCAACCACATGGCCCCAGCCACGTGCAGAGCTCAAAATGGAGACTGACCGCATGGCTATCTCCCTCCTCCTCTCGACCGAAGACTACAAGGGAAAAGGAGGGAATCCTTCGGCTCACCACAGATTGTTGAATGTTGCTCTGTTGGGGGTGGGTGGGAGAGGAAGAAATTGGTGCTAGCACTCTAGGTCTTGCTTCTCCAATCCACGGTGCCAGCTGGTGCTGGGGTTGGGTCGGAGCCGGCACCATCGGGCTGGGGTCAGAGCCACAGGGCTGCCAGTCCCCACCCCACCATCTACGGTAGCACAGCGGGCCCGCTGTCTCCCCTTCATCCCATCTCTGACGGGGGGAAATGGAGCTGAGGGCAGCAGAGCCGTGGCAAGTGGGATTGGAGGGGAGTGTGCTGCAGCGAAGCCGAAGCCCCACTCAGGTTGAAAATCCCTCAGCAAAAGGAGGCAGGGGCACTATGATCAGCCCCTTTTATCTTGTCACCTAGCCCACACCCACCCAGGGCAGGTACCTGGGACAATTCACTTAAAGCAAAATGAACCTTTTTCCTCATGAAAGCACAAACCTATACACCTGAAAACCCTGGTAATTTTCAAACTGCAAAAATCATCCATCCTTCATCCTGTAACTTTAACATGGTACCCACTCTACAAGACATGTAGATTTAAAACGTTATTTAAATGTATAAAACAGATACTGTTCTTCCACTGATAAATGAATTTAGCTTATCAAGATCAATACAAGCTTCAGGCAACAGAATTACAGAAGATATAGAATATGTATTAGCCAACAGAAATGCTACTGTGAATAAAAACTACAATTTAGCTTTATCCCTGTATTCATCTTCTCTCTGCAGCCACCCACACATGCCTTTTTGCTATATTTTGAGGCTGGGAAGCTCCAAAGAATTTTTACTAGTATAAACTTCAGGTATCAAAAAAAACTGTAATTGAGCTGACAGAACAGCTGACAAGCAAGAAAAATCATAAGTGACATCCAATATAGCCCAGCCCCATCTGAAGACTTCCATGCAAATAAAACAATTAAAATTAGACTTCCTTTTTAGACAAAACATTCCATCAAGAAATTGATTCATAAATGTATTTGATTTTTCCTGTTTGTCACAGTGACTTGCTGCATATGTAATGTATCCAGACACTCTCTAAAACTCTAAAAAATATCTTTCTCCCCTTTTAGTTTCTCACATTAGAAATATTTTACTTAACTTAGCAAACTGGACATAGGCATTCATGGAAAATGAATACTTATGTCAAACCATCTCCTAAAGCCTTCTACCCTTTCAAACAAGCTCTAGCACTGCGTTAAGATGCATCAGAGGCTGCTGTGCTCATAAGATGTTGCTACTGAATTAACGATATTGAACACAGACCCATTAACTGCACAGGTGATAAACTCAGCAGGGGCATAAATCTTAGCACCAAACAGCATTTCTGTGCAAACGAAGACCTAGCTTCTGTAAAGAGTATATAAACCTCAAGAAATGGCACTGGCTTCAGACTTAACAGAACACCATGTGCAAGTCAACTATGAATTCTCTCATTGTCAAATTTAACGGTGTCTCAGCAATGGGAGAATCTTCATTCTATGCTGCAAGCATTCAAAGTCACAGCCTACTGCTCATTTCTTAATTATGTAAAAACCTATTTAATACTTATGCTCAGTGTGCCATTTCCATCTGACTAAAACTGTTAAGAAGTATTTCAAAACGAACAAAGATGGTTCTGTCATGAATTAGCAACCACTGGAGGCTTTATTTTGCCAATGCCAAAAAAAATTTCTAATTAAATCAGAAGTTCCAGAAATTGTCCACATTAGCTTGTTTTCTCCTTTTTTAAGGCAGATCCTCCCATCCTTGTTTCTACACATACACACTCCCATGTTATGCTCTGTATTGCAAATTCTGAAATAAATGCATTCATCATAAAATAATCAGGGAATGAGAATTCAATGGAACTTAGTTTTTTTCTAAATGGTTAGAAAAAACCAGCAAGAAAACAAAAAGTTGCAAGCAAGCCATAGAAAAGCACAAGACGTCTTACTGGTATTTTACAATGGAAAAGGTTAATTCATCAATCTGAAAAAGTTGTAAGGGTTAAATAAAGAATCTGATTCTTGGTATGCCATAGAATCATTTGGGATCAGAAGGGATCTCGAAAGATCATCTAGGCCAATCCCCCTGCCACAGCAGGATCACCTAGACCAAGTCACACAGGAACATATCCAGGAGGGTTTTAAATGTCTCCAGAGAAGTTAAGAAGTTCTCCCTCACTGTTAAGAAGTTCCTTCTGATATTTATACGGAACCTCCTATGTTCCAGCTTGCACCCATTGCCCCTTGTCCTATCACTAGATGACATTGAGAAGAGCCTGGCTCCATCCTCCTGACATCCACCCCTCAAATATTTGTAGACATTAATGAAGTGACCCCTCAGTCTCCTCTTTTCCCTCAGCCTTTCCTCATGAGGGAGGTGTTCCACTTCATCATCCTCATTGCTCTACACTGGACACCCTCCAGCAGCTCTGTGTTCTTCTCGAACTGAGGGGCCCAGAACTGGACACAATACTCCAGATGTGGTCTTACTAGTGCAGAGTAGAGGGGGAGAAGAACCTCTCTCAATCTGCTAAGCACCCCCTTTCTGATCCTCCCCAGGACGCTGTTGGCTCTCTTGGCCATAACAGCACGTTGCTGGCTCATAGTCATCCTGCTGTTCATGTGATTTAATCTTCGGCTACTATCTGCAAGTCGCTTATTGCCAATCTGTATATCACACACAAATAATAGAACCTTCCGCAGTGTTTAGACTGAATGTACTAACATGGAATGTTCAGCTTTTTTTTTCTAGCATACATTTCTACTAAATCTTGTAAACAATAATACAGGTTACCCAGCACTAGAAACATACTGTGCCTCATTATGCGTTGTAACTCTCTTTTCTCTTTTGAAGCACAGAGGAAAAAATATCTAGTGTAGGCTTATTCTATTTACATTTAATACACAAAACCGCAGCATCTTTATAAATATTTTATGGCATCATGGCTTTGTAAGGACAAATAAAAACAGTATAGCTCTTTGTAAAACTATTTACTACCATCACCTTGTTCCAACTCCTATAGAAGTTGACTGAAGGAATCCTTTGAGTTCAATAGGGCTGAGACCAAATCAACAAGGCACCTATGTTGAGTGTGCTGAAATTTGAGTAAGCAGCACAACACAGCCTAGTTGTATTTTCTTCCCAAATCTCCTTACAGCCTAAAACCACTACGTCCAAACAGCAGGGACATGGTGAAGAAGAAACAGTCTTACTGTACACTAGCAGGAGTTTCCCTTTAGTTAATTTGATAGTGCCTGAAAACACTAAGGAGTTCAGTTTTGTAAAGAGGGTAGAAGAGAATCCATCCCAGCGACAACAGGCACTTTAGACTACAGTACTGTCTAGAAGCTTCCATCTGTGCATATGGTTGCATTCAAAGACAGATTTTAAGCCAGAGTGTAGAGATAGGTCAGAAAACCTGAGTACTTTTAAAGCTCAACATAAAGTGTTACTGCATGTGAATGTGCTTTCTGGTTATTAGAAGCAGTGCAGTGACAGGAATCAGGATCCACCACATCTCAGAAAGAGAACATACGAAAAGCAGGAGTAATGAGAATAAATCTTTTCAACAGCTCCTACAAGGAAGAGGAAAACATGGACAGCCCAGGTTTCTGTCTTTCCTTTTCTTTACAACTGTTTCTACCTATGTATTCAAGAGTAGAGAGAATGGAAGACTGGGGCAGGGCAACTGATTAGGAATAAGGACCTAAAACTGGATGAATTTTGCATCCATACCAGTGTTCTAGCCTTCTCATATAAAATATCTGTAGAGCTCGCTTCACACCAGGACATGTCCATGTTATTTGCTAGCATAAAGATAAATGGTCACAGGATCCCTTTCCTCTATCACATGAATGTAGGACAAGCTCACTGATGAGGATTGGCAGAGCAGGTTCTGCTTGGCCTCTGACAAGCACTCCTGGTGTTTCACTCTCTTGGACTTCACAAAATACCCTCTTGGCATTCTTGGAAGAAAAAAAAAGCTTTTTTCCTCCTACTACTGTGTTTCTTGTCTTCCACAGAAGTAGAAGATTACCAAGTCATGTCCACCAGGCTAAGCTAAGGCACAACTACACATGTTAACGAAACACAGCATACCTCTCCAACACAGAATCACAGAACACCAGGGATTGGAAGGGACCTTGAAAGATCTAGTCCAATCCCCCTGCCACAGCAGCATCACCTAGACCAAGTCACACAGGAACACACCCAGGCAGGCTCCAAACCTCTCCAGAGAAGGAGACTCCACAAACCCCCCTGGGCAGCCCCCTCCAGTGCTCCATCACCCTCACTGGGAAGAAGTTATAGAATCATAATATCAATCAGGGTTGGAAGGGACCACAGGATCATTCAGTTCCAACCCCCCCGCCATGAGCAGGGACACCCCATCCCACATCAGGCTGGGCAGAGAGTCATCCAGCCCAGCCTTAAACACCTCCAGGGATGGGGCCTCAGCCACCTCCCTGTATGTATCCCATTGGGTCCTATGGACTTGAACACTTTCAGGTTCTTCACTCACGACCTTCACCTATGATGGGCAGTTCTTCTTTCCAGTCCCTGCTGTTATCTTCCATGACTCCAGGAGTGTGGCTGGAGGCTAATGCAGAACCTGCAGCCTGTCCTACAACACATGAAGATTTCGGGCACAACCCAAATGACTATTTGTGTCTCCCAGCACTGTGCTAGTTTAAAGCAGTAACGACTCTAATGTGCAGGAAGGACTAGAAGCACCATAATAGTTAAAAACCCTTTTTTGTATGCTTTTTCCCCTCCAACCATGAACTTGCTCTCTTCCTGAGAAACAACTTCTCTTCTGAGAAGCTGTGGCATAACAACATTGACAGATATGGGTTGGAGTGAGAAGGGGAAGAGCAGTACAGCTGAATAAACCACACACAGATTTCTCCAACTTGCTGGTCTATCCATATTCTCTAATTCTATTTGCTTTTCTTCTCCCTGGGGAATCAGAATCTTTAAAACCTGTGAAACCGAGGGCATCTCAATACATAGGAAGGTAAAGGCAGAGCAAATGGAAGTAGCTATTGGAAATGATAGGAAACTTAAATAGGACAAGGAGAGATCCTGTACTGAGAGAATGTAGAGAAATTATTAGAATTAATGCTTCAAAGGGTTGCATTTAGCAAAATAAAGATGAAAAGAAAGCATGATCATTCACAACCCAACAGTGAACTGAAAGTTGCCAAGAGTTCAACACATAACCTGACATGACAAAGGTTCTTTCAAACATGTGCTAGATACAGAATAGTGCTCTTAGTGACTGAAAAAAGGACGTAAAGCCTATAAACAACTGACAATAAGATCTTAGAGTCTACATTTTTGCTAGGCAAACACAGGTAAGAAGAGGTACAAACATGAGCCCTAGCAGTAAAGAGAACTGACTGTACGAACATTTCTTTCTACATCTTTACACGGACAGGGTCCCTTCAAGAAGGGTTTTAAGGTCTAAATCTACCACAGAGCAATGACAATCAAACATAATACCAAGAATGTTATTACAGTCTCAATAACTTTAGGGGTTGTGGGGTAGGGGAGAGTGGATAACTATCGTTCTGTAACCACAAAAACAATTATCCAGAAATAATGCCTACAGAAAAGGACTAAGATCACATTCCTATCTCATGGTAAAATCCCCACACTGTACCCACTGGTTTCAGCCTGGAGATAGATTTCTATTCATTCCCAGCTGCAGAGTGTGAGGCACTACCACCGTAGGCATGAATGCAGTCCTCCTCCAGACATGGGCATGAAGGTTTACAGCTCAGTCTTGGTCAGTGACAGTGACACTGTTCTCCCAATAACACAATGCTTTTCTCAGCAGCTGTCTACAAAGCACCGAAGCAGCCTTTAAAACAGCATGTGCATAGGATATAAGGGAACATTCCACCCAACCCTTGCCTTTGAAAAATCAGGGTGCAACTACTGGCTAGTTAATTCTGGTTATACAGGAAGTGAGAGGACGCAGATTTGAGACTTTCTTGATAAGTGTCTCAGGAAACAAATGCAGTTGCCAATTGTCTGTGGGTCACCGGCCGGTATCATCTTTAATGTCCTCAATGACATGAAAAGTCATTTCCCCAACCTTCAAGCATGAAATATCATGTTCTACTTGCTTTCTGGGGAAGCACAGTAATTTTTAACCCCTCTTTCAAATCCACTGCCTGCTGTGACTCCTTAAACATCTATTCAACCTTTCTCTCTCTCTCCCTTAATTTTTACAAGATGCAGCCTAGGCAATCTCTGTGACTATTTAAAAAATAGGCTTTTATGAAAAAACAAGTGCACAATTCACCCTTTTGTTCCTCTTCTATGCATGCAAAACCTAAATATCAAATTAGTTACAAGCGAAAAGCAAACATTTACTTGACAGGGCAGGGGATGAAGAAAAAGCAGCTGTAGCACTGAATCTATTCTGTGCCATCAGCTTCTTAATTAATCCCACTACCACTGTATTTTTCATTAATTTGAGTGGGGGAAAAACAAGGTAAGGATAGCAAATTTGGAGCATCAGTAGTAATGTGCAGATGGCTTCAATGGAAGCAGGGTCAAGTACTCCCAGATATAACACACTACCACCCACATTCTATCATTCTCAATTTTTCAAACCTTAAGGCAGTGCTGAAATTCCTTAGAAACAGAATATGACATCACGAAAAGGTTTTGCAGAAGCTCTTCCTGCTTGTCCATTTATATTAGTCTCATCATCCATAACAAGTGTTTAAAAAGCAGAAAAACAACTATGATGCATAATGCATTGTGTCACGATGCATAATAATTAAAACTCCTCCCCTTGCTCCTGAGGTTTACAGTTTTTCCAAGTAAGCATTTTGGCGTAAAGGCTTTGACAAAAACACCACTCGGGGAATTTCAAATTTACAGCTATGCAATTTGTCATCATTTATATTAGCAACAAAGTTTGAAATAAAAACAATGATGAAAGAAGATAATACAATGCAATTCTGCACTTGATGAATCTCCTGTTGACTAAAACCCCCTACGCCTGGCAGTCAGAAAACTTATTAGCCTGCCAAATTCTAGATGGAATCAGTGCAATTTTTTCCCCTCCAAATTCCTTAAGCAGAAGAACAGAGTATCCCATGTTCAAGTATTAGCAAAAGGTTTCTTGCCTTTAGAATATTGATTAGCACAACCCTTATGGGAATTATTTCACTTTTCCAAAGCAAATTAAAGATCTAAAAAGCAATTCTCAACTTAACTTCAAATGCAGTTATTTAAAAATGGATGATTAACACAATTACTGCCTGGCGCAGAGAGCACGGCTTTCCAGAGGCAGCCGGCAGAATTCACAGTCAATGCTGAAATCAGATTACTTTGAAAGAGCTCCCTTGATCCAGGGAAGAAAATATAAAACTGATACCTGGGAGCTTAATTCTCACCTGAATGACACACATTTCCTTCTAAACCATGAACTGTATTGCTGTCAGATGTGCACATACTCTAGTGCAGATTTTCTAGGTTTTTCCAACCAAAGAGGGGTGATTTACTTACTTGCATGCCTCTAACTAGCTCTTTATTCACCTCTAAGGTTTCCACAGTGCTTATTGAGCAATGCTAACATTGCTTAACTAAGCATTTCTGCAGGCTATTTTCTTTAGTAACGATTCACTCAATAGTAAATTAATTTGTTTTTTTCATTTTGGACCTCTATACAGCAACCTCCAACAGAAAGCATACAAGTCATGTTCCTGAGCACTGTTTTACTGACATCTTCATTTAGAAATGTATTTATTCATTTATTTTAATCTTTATTAGCACCCTCTTTATTGAATGGTGAGCACCCATACAAACCAAGCAAGTATCCCTGACACAGAAAAGCAGGGACTTGAGCTTCTCACCTCAGGTCTTCTAAGCTTAATCACCTAATGCTGCCCCGCATAGTTACAGAGCCATTAAGATCAAATACAGTTTCAAAATCAACGCAGAAATATTCCTGCTGAAACTTTATGTCAACTGCTACTCAGTTTTAGAACACCAATACACGCTTCTGCTAAAATAAGGATTTAATAATGCTAGTAACACACATTTCAGAGGTAATTATTTTAGTCAGATTTCTTCCTGTTTCAGGCTCTACAAAGGTGCCCATTTTAAATCGTTACCAGATAGCATAAGTGATAACGAGCTGTAAATCCACAGAATTAAACTGTTGCTGGGAGCACTGCTTAGGACTTGTCAATCACTATGCCTACAAGTGTATCAGTAGTCTATCAAGTAGTAGCATTTTTTCTTCAGTCACATAAATTAAACAAGAGACTACGAACAAAAAAAGCCAGAGACTATATGCCTGTTTAATAGTTCTATTAAATAGTCAGACAACACCTTATTGTTTACTGACCAAATGTGATAACTGTTTTTCTGAATCAAGAAATGAGCATGCTAGCAAATGTCAGCCATTACTTACTATATGATGTTATGTGGTGTTTCACATTTCAATCACTTCTGAGTGAATTGGGCAAACATGTCTTAGTAAATGCAATTATTATCCAAAAGCAATGAGCTACAGTCAAGAGCGAGCAATTCCTTACCAGGTGAAATAGAAGATTTAGGACTTTGTGTGGTGACTACAGAAAATCCCATAAAACTATTAGTTTTTACAAATTAGGAATATCTCAAGAGGCTGTGTCACGGATCTGTTCGGTTTTCTAGGTTCTGGAGCACAATAGCTTTCTATAACACGGAACAAACCACATACCACCCATTCCAGGCTTAGGGAATTTCTGCTTATGCCAGCCCAGCAGTGAAAATCCACATAGAGAACTTGAAATGCATTTCCATCTGAAGTTACTAAAAAAAAAAGATGTGCATAGATAGGTCTCTTTCCAGAAGCACAAATACACATCCTTCAGATGTTAGTATTTGCCGTATCACCACACGGAAAGAATTATTGGTTTTGCCACAGTTCTTAGGGTTCATTAATTGTGGCTATAACATTCTTATCCTGGAATAAATACCAAAAGACAACTCACATGCACTAAAAAATGTACATTAGATCATCACCAGCTGCTCATCTCCAGTGCATACAAAGCAATTGTGCTTTGCCTGAACGGCAGCAACAAAGGACAGGCCTATAGAGTCTTTCAGGAGGTGATTCCTCATATGGTTTAGGTCAAACTGTGCATGTTTTGAGAGTTAATGGAACCACTTTTGAATCAGACATAACACACTGTGTCGTGTCTCATAAATTATAGGATTCTAATTGTTTGGTCCACCAACAAGAAGAAGTAATTCAAGAGGTAACTTTCTACTGTTTTACTAATGCATTGCTATTGACACAGCAGGTCCCTAGAGAGCTTCAGTTGTGACGTGGCACATTTCCTCAAGCATTTGCACTTTATGATCACGTACCACAGCATAACTAATTAGACATCACTTTGTAGGACAGTCACTGTAGCCTGTCATGATCAAACATTGTTCATACACACGGTTTAAATATGTATGCTTGGTTTGAAATTGCATGCCAGGTTTCATTTTTGAGGCTTTTAAAAAAAATTGCTCTATGACATTTCCTCTAAGAAGTTTATTTGCTGGAGTTGCCACTAAAACATAGTTCGCCCCATATGTAAGATTTCTGGTTGATAAAATTAAATCACTGCAATTCTCTTTCCTGTGAAGATTTCATTGATCTCATCTGTGATCTTTCTTTGCCAGAAAGCATTTTTCTGAACATTCTTTCTAACCATTCTCCCACACACACACCCCAAATCCGATGAAAGCACAGGCAGAACTTGAAAGAAATATTGACTTTGTAGAAACACATTTATTTTCATTAAGTCAGTTTTTCCAAGAGGGAATAAAAGTCACGTCACTCCAGGTGTTTGAATCTGAGCTTCTTCCTGAGACAGCTAAAGTAAAATTTCTTATTCAATTTTAGTCATCTCTGAGGATGGATCATCCCTGAATATTTTCATTTCTGGTGTGGCTGGGAAAGGACACAAAGGGGAACAGCTGGAGGAAAGTAAGTTAAAGCACAGATGAATTGCTGTCCTAACTTTCAAGCCAATTTGTTAGGCCTGACAAGTGCTATGAGATGGTACCAGAGACAGCCCTGGGCAGGAGAGGGGAGAACAGCACAAGCAAGCAGAGACTTTTCTCCTGAGGTGAGAGCTAGTACTGCCCTAACTGTTGTTAATGCAGGAGGAAGGAAATGGCAAAGACAGACAAATTTGAATTTCTGCTCTCCAGCCAAGAAAATCTTCCATACACAGGTGGTCCAGAGTTTAAGTGTACACAGGAGCTAAACAGTTTTGATTCAGTAATTCCACTTTGAAAATAACACATATGGGTTATCCAGAGCATTTTGTGGGTTTTTATCCCCTTCTCCCCTGGCAATCTTACTTCTGCTCTGTTTAGTTGTTGTTTCTAGGCATTACTAATTGTTATTCACGGCAAATGTAGTCAGCTGCTCATGGACTCAAATCCAAGAATTAGCTGTAGGCTTGGTTGGCTTTTTTTTTTTTAATCAAATATTCAGGTTTGCACCAGTGGAATTTTCTCATTCCAATACCCTTCTGTCACACTATCTCTCTCTCTCTCTCAAGTGACACAGGGTATAGTTATTGCAAATAGCAGAGAACTGAGACACCTGCAAGATGAAGAAGTTTTTCAAAGATCAAGACTGGACAGGAAGCTAACTGCATGTACAAGTTATAAACCACATATTCACAGCAGTTGGGGGCAGCCTGAGAGTGTGCCTGATAAGATCCATATTTGCAAGTAAAAACAAGGAAGTAAAGGAAGGGATTGATAATATTTTCCTAAATGTGCCACTGGGCAACACACAAGCATCAATTTCTGGAGAAAAAAAAAAACAAGCTTTGAGCAGTCAAGGATGTAAACCAGATACACAGGGCAGGGGCTGACAGTAGAAAAAGGGTATCAAGAAGAAACCTTGGTCTCCCCACATGATGGTCTTCCCAGTGTTAGCACAGTCTTCAAGTCTCAGGAAGGAAGGGGCTGCCCCATCTTGCAGACCTGTTATTTTTCTTCTCCCCCTAATCAGGTGCAACCACACGCAGCCCTGACCATCCTGCCACAACTCCAGCAGCTATGAAGAACAACCTGATGTGAAACAAGCAAGCTGATGCTAACTTTAGATTATATTCCGTGTGCTGATTTAACAAAGCAGCCAACCCCAACCACACTGAGAAAGTGCAAAGGTCAGGGAGAGAGGTGGACAACATCCATTAAAGCCAGTCAAAGAACCATGACTACTTCTCAGAATGGACAATACATGAATCAGACAGAGCACCAATGGTTTGAAAAATTTGCCAGTATTTTGGCATATGCCTGCAAAAAAAAGAATACTGAAATCTTCAATGCAACACTTGAAAAGGAACAGAAAGTTCATCAAGTTTTTGCACAAGACTCCAGAGACTTTAACTGAGGTCAGAACTATATGTCATCCTGCATCTTCTTCCTCAAAATAGATCCTCTTCAGAATCCCTCTCTATATACTTGTAGCTCCATGAAGGTGGGAAGCCAAGGTGGCTACAGTCCAGATACATAAAAGCAGGGCTCAACGTATTTAGGAAGAAGCAATACACCTGAAATAGCAACAGTTCAACTTGGGGACCTGGGAGATGTCATCCTGTTTGCTTTTACCAGTTTGTACCTGAAGACATCACAAGGAAATCTGGCATAAGCAGGTGGTGGCGGTAGCAAAGTCAGGGAGTGCATTTTTGTTTACAGCAGGTTTGGAGAGGTTGCCCCTTCCTTCTTAATTTAGGTTTGCTTTTCCAATGCAAATCAGTACTGACCTCTGCTGCTAGTTTATCAGCATGTGTACTTACTAGGGAAAGAGAAAGGACTGTGCAATAACAGGGATGGCATTTTCAAAAGAGTATTCATGCTACAAAATCCGAATTCCTCTTCATCTAGAAGTCTGAAGCTCCAAGAACACTGATATTCATCCAAAAGAGTGCTTGCCAGGTGGGCACAGAAAACATCCCCATTGCACAAACAGGGAAGAGAGTTAAACACTTAAAAAGGAATAGTTTAGAGTACCTTATCCATCCTCCATAGCCATTTAGCTGGTTTCCTACATGGGTAACCTTCCCTGACTCCAGGAACACCTTTACAAAACTGATCTCTGCTTCCTGTGGAGTACCACACAGAATATTTGCCATAAAGAACAGCATGCAGTGAGTTCACCTGCAATATTTAGTCTGCTTCCATGCATGCTTGAGCTTATTTTGCAGTAACGTGCTCAGTCCACAACTTTAAGTAGCTTACCCAAGGCTAGGCAGAGTCTGAGGACCCATCCGCATGGGGATACTCAGGAAATGAATCTGAAATTAAACTTTGAAAAAAAGAAATGAGCTAAGCAGCATTCTAAGCTAGCACCTTCATTTAGAATTAGAGCCTTAATTCAGCTTAGCCTAATTCTTTCAGTTCTAAAATGGGGAGGTTGACACAAGCCTACTTCCAGTTCTATTTATCTGAATTTGTTGAAGGCATTAACTGCCTCCAGCTAGCCATCCCTGCTTTCCAGATGGAGGTTTCTACCCCACACTACTGTGACAGCAGAGTGATTTATGTGAGTGCTCCTGCTTACAGACAACGGTATTAGCTGCCATTTAAAACTGGTTTGCTGGTTTTGACAAGTTTGCTGGCTTCTGACTGAAAGGGACTTCTTATACAATCCACTACTCTTGGGCTAACCTGCAGGTGCAGTAACCTCTCTCAGCCACATAGCAGTAGATAGCCGTAGTTTTTAACTTCTTAAATTTGCACATACATTTACAGAACAAACATCTGCCCATAATCCGTTTGGAGGGAGTAAACAAGTGGGACAATTGCCTAAGATACTCACCCAAGGCAAAAGCATAAACCAGTGAGCCAGGAGTGAAAGAGAGATTTACAAGGTAGAGTTCCTGGCAAAGCATAAGGCTTAATTCATTGACAAGACACATGTTTTCTTAAACTATGGGTTTAATGACATCTCACTATTCAATCACTGCTACACAACTGCACTTTAAAGACCAGCAGTGTGAAAGAGCTTTTGGCCTTCATGACCTTAATTACAAAGACTCATTTACCCCATGTTGTTTTATAGCTGGTAATAGATTGTAACATGCCAGTCATCTCACAGGTAAAATTGTTTCCTACACAGTCTGAAAACAGTTAATTAAGATGTTATAGGAGCTCTATGAATCTCTGACAGCTTATAAGGTAAACAAAGGGAGCAAAAGAGGAAGGAAAACATCTTTTACATCCCTATTCCCCTGCTCTACCTTCCCACACCTGAGTACAGCAAAGCAAAATCCCCCTAGACATGTCTTGGCAACCCTGTGTTCAATCTGTTTCACACTTCCCCTGAGAGAAATTCATGAGAGGGAGGTAGGTTGTTCCACGATGGGGTTTTTTTTGCACTGTAGAATGGAAACAAACCAAAGGATTTACATTCAGCATCTTCTCAAAAAAAAAAAAGGTCAGTTAACACATCTAGCTGTGCAATATCTTTAATAATCAAAGCCAGAGTACCTCATCTGAAAAAGTTTGTTAATGTGTTTTTTGTTTTCTCCAGTATGTAGGGACCTAGTCACATGAAATAAGATTACCTAAAAACACAGGACTCCAAAGACAAAGAAAGCAGTGCTGCAGCTGAGCATTAATCTCTTAGAGACACCAAGATTATAAATTCAGTGTGTTCTCCGTTCTACACCCCTGCTTGAGATTATCCCCTCCAGATGACATGCTAAAATAAAACTGCATGAGAAGAGAGTGAAAAGCAGGTAGCAGTAGAAAGAACAACCTTCCCTCTCACACACAGAGAATAATTTCTTCTGCAAAGAAGAGCCTTCTGGAACAAAATACATTTAATCTTTGAAAGGGGGAGAACTATTTGGGGAAAATACCACTCAGAATGGAAACAGAGAGGATTTAGCTGTACCAGCTTTTCATATTGATAAGCTGAGTATAGGACGTGAAGTGTGTGTACACTTAATGGGAGGGGAAAAAAAGCTTGAATTTTTTTTTCTCCTGTTTTTTTATAACCCCTAAGAACACTCAGATCATCTAAGTGGAACCTATACATTTCTAGTCCTGTTCAGTAGAATAAGAAATAAAAAAGCCTTTTCTCTATCAAAAGGAACCATAGTGTTTTCAGTACAGAAAATCCACCAGGTATAGGAAAGGACAAGAGCCCTGCATCAAGCTGCAAAGGGCAATGCTTAAGCACAAGGCATTCAGGCGATGGAAATGCATTCAGAGCATTTAGCACATAGGATTAATCAAATTATAATTTAATCATCTGATCAAATACTAATTAGCATAATGACTTGAGGGGAAAAGCTGCTAGAGGAACAGATGAAGAAACACCTTAGGCACCCAGCACATTTTAATGACACAAGATCACACACAGATTTTTTTTCCCTTAATAAAACACAACAGAGATTGAGGCTCATAATGCTGAAGAAGCAATTTAAGTATTCCCGACACAGACCACGTACAACCCTCCAGAATGGAAGATGTTGAAGCTTGGTCTGCAGACCAGTTTGTTCAGATTTAAGAAAGAGCTGTACACTGCCCTGGTTTGTCATATAAAGAACACGAGCACAGATTTTAGCCCACGGTGTTTCCATTATAATCAGTCCTGTTTCCTCCGGAGTCTCCCACATGAATGTTTAACTATAGCTTGCTTAGATGACCTTCAGTGAAGTATTAGCGTACTTTTACAAACTGCATTTGAAGTAATTAGTCTAAATCAGCTGGGTTTTTTGGCTCAGAGCGGGAGAGAAAAGGAAAGCAGGACGTACTAACGGAGTTTTGCTGTGTAATATTTTCTAGCTTTCTTGGTAAAAATCAGGCCACTTTAAATACAGAAATGTGGAAAGACCAGAAAAGTCGCCACTGATGTCCACATATACAGTAAAATGACACTTGTGTCTGGATAGGGGGCAGGAAGTGATGTATGGACAGAAGGAAGCCCAGAAGACTGCATGGGAAGGAGAAAAGGGAGAAGCAGGGCATTGGGTGTGGCGAGGATCTTGGGGATATATTTTTGCACAAAGTAACTTTATCAAATTATTATTAGCAAGAGTAATTTCTCAAATAGATAATTCTTCTGGATACTAAATACATTTAAATGTAGTGAATTGCAGCATTTATAAATTGGACTTGGAAAAAGTTTCCTCTAATATTATGTAAGGAAGCAAAATGATGAGCTGCTTACCTACGTTTTAAAGGCACCAGATCATACAGGCTTGACTGTGAGCTAATTTAAATTGATCATATCCCTCTTACAGAGCTATTACTAATAATCCTTTCAGCTTCTCAGGATGACTGTACATTAATAAAATAAGGTAACCAGTTACAGCATACACCCTGCTATGTACAATCACTATGTGCAGTCTGGAAAGTCTCACATGTACAGCATGCAGCTCTCCACTGCAGGTGATGTTCCAGAAAATATCCCAGTAGCAAACAGCTGTATATAATTTCAAAACATTGTGGCACTTTTAGTAAGAAAAGTCACTGATGGATGAACTAAAAAGGCAGTAATTTAGTTTCTTACTGGCATACAGGTAGAATCACCACACTGCTTGTATTCCTGTCTCAATGAGAAAGATCATGTACCCGCTTACATGAGGTCACGGAATAATTGAGGCTGGAAAAGACCTCTAAAATCATCAAGTCCAGCCTATGACCTAACATCAACACAATCACCTAGACCATTTCAACAAGTACCATGTCCTGTTTTATTTAAACACCTCCAGGGATAGAGACTCTACCACCTCCCTGGGCATTCCATTCCAATGTCTGATCACTCTTTCCATGAGGAGGAAGAGCTTCCTAACATCCAAGCTCAACCTACCCTGGCACAGTTTCAGGCCCTGCCCTCTCGTCCTATCACTAGTTGCCTGGGCAAAGACCCCAACTCCCACCTGTTTACAACAACCCTTCAGGTAGTTATAGAGACAGATAAGGTCACACTTGAGTCTTCTCCAGGCTAAACAACCACAGCTCCCTTAGCCTCTCTTCATCAGGCATTCCCTCTAGTCCCTTTGCCAGCCCCATTGCTCTCCTCTGGACCTGTTCCAACATCTCAATCTCTCTGAAGTGATTAAGTTCATTAAAAAGTAAAAAAAAGAGTTTTGTTTAAAAGTTACAGTTGCTAAAGTACTTTCCTTACTTAAAACAGCTAGCTTTAAATTCTTGTTTCTTCTCAAGTGACATTTTATAAAACAAAGCCAGAAAATTTTGCATTGCCCTACAAAAACTGCAGTGTGGCAAAGTGAGAGGAAAGTGGCTTAGAGCTTTTATATTATTTGTGACTACACCATAGTCAAAGACAGTGGTGGTTGTCTTGCATTCCAGCCTGTGTCTCCACCAAAACATCCTTAAGCCTCTCTTCTTTTCTTTTTTTCCCTTTAGAGGACAGCAGCCTCAATGCAAAGAGCAGCATCTCCTGCTGGTGTTAGAAGATCATCTCCCCATATCTTCCACTTTCTATCCTCATGAGACTACCAGCACTGTGCTGCATCATAACCTTCATTTTTCACCTACTAGCCATTTAATAGATACTACTTATTTTAAATAAAATTCTCTGAGCACATGGCCAAATGCACTCAAGAAATGCCAAGGCAAAGGCGTTCAGCCAACATTATTCCCCTATAGTTATCCCAAAGTGCATCCACATCAGGGACTGAAAGTTGCAGACATGATATGAGGAAGAACAGCAACTTCACTGCATAGTGGGCAAACAACACTCTTTGAACAGTGCAAAGACAGAAATACTACTTACTGATCCAGAAAGATCTCAAAACTTCTTGACATTAAGTAGCAGTCAGACTACTATTATTTAACTATGGAAAGTGTTTTTAAAAACTCATTAATTCCTTTTGCAATTACTAAATATTATCATTCTTCCCTTCCATAGAAATGCATGTCAAGCTATAGTAGGAATACTGTAATTGCTTTTATCCACTAGGGACTGACATTTGAATACAACAAACATGCACTGAACTGCTACAGAGTCTTCAGACAGCCCCTGCTTTTCCTCTGCATTGCCTTCATTTGTGCCGCTGGTTAAGACATTCAAAACAGCCTCCAGCCCTATCAGTAGTGAAACAAACACAGCTTGAGCAAGAGTAACACTTTAACAGGACAGTCACATCTCTCTGAAGTTGCACTGCTCCTTCTCTTAAGCATGAACACACTAGCTAAAGGCAAAACACAGTGAAGAAAGGAAGGAGTTTGGACATGATTTTTAGTCTAGACCAGGAGAGAAAATGGTAGGAACTGAACAATCGCTTCTTTCCTTAGGAAGAAATAAAATCATAGCATCATTAGGGATTGGAAGCGACCTCGAAAGATCATCCAGTCCAATCCCCCTGCCACAGCAGGATCACCTAGACCGAGTCACACAGAAACACATCCACATTGTTCTCTGGAAGTTCTAAGCACCTGCAACACAGGCTTTAAGATGGAAGCACCTTCCCCACCGTAAGTCACTATAGAATCATAGAATCAGTCAGGGCTGGAAGGGACACATCCAGTTCCAACCTCCCTGCTATGGGAGACCTGGTGGGACAGCTCGCATGACTGGAATGTGGTCATGGACGGCTATGTCCTTTTTAGAAGGGACAGGCCAG
>JAOXOE010000001.1:70527671-70551736 GCA_028565055.1 Phoeniculus purpureus
ACTCTCTGACCTCTACCCTGCAGCCAGTTTACAATCCACCTTACTACCTGAAAATCTAGGCCACACTGACTCAGTTTAGCTGCAAGGATGCAGTGAGAGACTGTGTCAAATGCCTTACTTAAGTCCAGCTAGAGAGCAGGTTATGAAATACAGCCTCTTGGTAGGGATGTTTGTTGAGCACATCTGCCTGCAAGGCAGAGGTGGGAGTCAGCCCTGGGGAGTAGGATCTGGCCCATGTCAGAGTTCATCCCTCAGCCATGCTGCTGCAGAAGGGCCCAATAAGAACGGCCACTGAGACAGCAGCACAGGCATGAATTTTTAACTCCTCTGTTCACTGAAGCAGCAGTTGCTTTCGGTCCAATTCACTGCACAAGATGTGCAATCTTAGTTTTATGCAGAGGTGAAATTCCCGTATTAAGTCATATTGAGCACGCACAACAGTAAGCGAGAAAAGTGGCAGTGCAGAGAGAGAAAAATGAGAGGTGCATCTGCGATCCGTACTGAATCAGGGACTTTCAAACGAGTGAGCAGCGAGTATTCCGTGAAGGTTTCCAAATAAACACAGAGCCATTCATATGGCAGTAAGGGAAGAAAGCTTGCAGTTGTAAAAAAGGACACAATGAGGTAGGACAAGATATGCTGCCATAGATATATACCTACATCCTTCATTTCATGCACCCATAATTCTCTCTGGCAGCAGCATGATTAATTCAAAGATTTATTGATTTTTTTTTTTCCTTGCTCAATCCTGCTGACCTGGTTTTGTTGACAGGTCTGTGTGGATCACACTCCTCTGCCAGCTGAAAAGCTTGGCATCATGTCCGTCTCCATGGCCTGCCGTAAACACTCCAACTCGTTCAACACCAGCAGCATTCAAGTGCGTGGTATTTCAATCATCGTGCTTATTTCAACCATCAACTACCAAACTGGTAGGCTACTTTTGTCCTGAAAACTGTCTGCAATTGCAATTACAGAGCAATTTTGATGGTAGGAGAGCAGACCTAGACAGTCCAAACTTTCTTCTGCTGTACTCTCGCTTTTATAAGAAAATTACTAGCTTCATATTTTCTACCAAAACCTACATTTTTGTACAGCACTGCTTGCAACATAAAACGTTTCATCTTTACATCTACCACCTCCCTGTAGCAGGACACAGCGTCTGTCCCTGTGCAGTCACACAGGTTGACCTCACACCTCAGATTACAAGCCTTAAAAATTCACTTAATTCTAACTAAAAGATGACCTGGCCTTCATTGGAGTATTATTGATATTATTCTGAAAAGAAAATATGTGTGCAATTAATATGTCTTTGCAGTTTGGCAACCCAGGCGAAGCCACAGACATACAATAGTGAAGACATGGCAAATAAAATGAAGCTCTACTAGATAGGTACTCCCAATTGTTTCTAATGAGTCATTAGCTTTTCAATTAAAACTGGACTGGCAACAGTCCTGTATGGCCATCTACGTCCCTAAAAATCAGTGGGTTCGTCTACTTAATAGTAGTGTAGTCCATCATGATGTTTTAGTTGAGATCAGTTATCTGGTCCAAAAACACCCTTACAGTTTTTTCCAGGTTTCAGTTCTAGGTACCTACCAAAACCCCCAAAAAATTGCAGCAGGTGACCATTTTAACGTCCTACCCATCTTAGAGTGTTGCTAAACCATATTCACAGGCAAAAGCTGTACGGTATAAAGCACTCTGTGTAGCAAGGCAAGCAAGGCACGCACTCATTAAAATGAATCTCATGCATCAGTTTTTGTCCCTTCATAACAAAACTGTCAGAGCTCACTGACTGTTTGCTCAGGTTAGACAGAGTTTTGATGGGAAAGCTCAAGCGCACTGTGCTTAATGTGGACATCTACTTAGCCACTGCCTTTCAGGAAGGTGACGAGACCACAGGCACATCAGAATTATAAGGAAGCAAGCAATGCTGTGATCAATTTACACAAAGTAAAAATGAAAATAAATAATAAATACAGACCTAAAACCAGCACACTGATTCATTGTGTTCTGTTCCTAGCCCTTTAGCACCTAATTTGATAGCACCAACCTTTGCTGTCTACAAATCAGTCACACCAAACCTCGGCATATCAAACAAAAGCAATAAAAATAGCGCTTCACACATGCATTGCAGGAAAAATTATATGAGCCAAAGAAAAGGAATTATAAATAAGGAACAAAGGCAAAATGGGAAAACACTGAGTAAACACCCGTGAAGGTTAGCAGACTGGTGCTCTTATTTCCTTTAATAAAGATTTGGTAAACATCAAGTTAATTAAAATGCAGGGTGTGTTTATACGAAGGTTTTACAAGCCTCAGAGAGAATTAATATTACAGGAACTGAGTGATCTGGGAAAAAAAATCTGTCCAGATAATATAAAGGGATTCACCCCAGGAAAAGAAAGAAACCTGAAGACTCCTGGAGACAAAATAATGTGACACAGATATTTCCAGTGAGAAACTAACTGTGTCACTGAATTCAGCCACCCTCTAAGAAGCCTCTTTATGACTGGCAACATCACTAACAAGGTGGTAAAACAGGACAGTTGGGGAACCAAATTGGATAACATTACGCACTGTCCAACAGACCCTCAGGCTTGTAGAAACACAATAGATGCCCATATTTTTTTATATATACATGTATACACACACATAGTGATACAGAGAGGGACTAAGAAAGGCGTGTATTCTAAAAACAAAACCAAAACCAAGCAAACCACAATTACAATCTTTCTCTAATTCACAAGAGCACAAGAAGCAATTCTGGATGGAGGCGGTAACAAATCCAGGTGTTTTGTTTGCTTTAATTGTGTAAGTACAGAGAAAAAAATAATTAAAGTACTCAAAAATTTAAAAAATAAGGATTGAGGTGCTGGGAGGAGCTATTGCTATTTGGTTTTAAAGCGAGTAGAGGGAAAATAACATGTCTGTTAATGAAAAAGGAGGGCTCTTCCAGAGAAATCAGCAACAGAGGAGGAACAAAATTACAGAGTACACTTATCTACTAGTAGTACTAATACCTATTAGCATTAAAATCACTAGATGTAGTGAGAGAACAAATTTTGACTTTCTGCACTTTAAGCACCATGACACCCCCTCAAACATATTTTCCTCCTCCACTTGTCACAAACATCCACCAATGTTCTACACCTTCAGAACATGCAAAATATGTAGTCACACTGAGGAAAATACACATTGTCTCTACAGGAAACCAATAGCCTTTGCGTTATTAACACCTCCACTTTATGTGCTTGCTTCCCCATGCAGATTAAATTGTCAGAAATCACTCCAATGCCTACAACCATATCACTAGCTTTCCTCTGTGCTATTAAAATGTGATTCTTTGACACATGGAACGGATGCTTTCCATCTTCATCCCTTCAAGCAACTCTGCCTCCCTCAAGGGTAAGGAAACCTGGCACTCAACCCTACCAGTGCCACAACCAGAATTTTAGAATGATTCACCTGTTTGAAATACCCTGGTGTACCAGAATAGGAAGCAAACATGGAGGACAGATTGCAGAGTAGCCAGAAGAAATGTTCTCCAGTGAACAGCTGTAAGCACTAAGCTTTGCTCTGTTGTTATTTTAGTTTACAGAGAGTCAAAGGAGTGAAAAAAATGTTTGCACAAGAAGAAAGTTTTAACCATTTCTACTCCAGGATTGTAAGATGCTCATCTTAGATGAGGAGCAGAGCTCTCAGGAAAAATTCAGGTAACTAAATGTTTCTAAATAATTTAGTAAAATACTTTTTCCCAGATCCTTTAGGAAAATAATCTTGTTGAAACAGGAAATTAGGAAGCAATATATTGTCTGCAGAGATGAGCAAGTGCACTTTACATGTCTCCAAGAAGTTTAGAAAACACGTTACTGTTACAGCAAACCTACAGTCTGACCTGCACATTGCAGAAAACTGACAGTAGCTTTCCAAGGAGTACCCCTCTCACTCCACCTGGAATCAGAAAAAAAGCTTGCATTGAAAGCATTTGGTTGCATAGGTTAAGTGTCTGCTGAATGCTTGGTGTTTGGAACCATGATTAAGACCTGACATCAAAACAAAACGAGACCCTAGTTCATCTCTAATAGACACAGCCTCAATCTAACTCAATCTACTACTGGCTGGACTTAATTCCCATGATCATGAGCAATAACCTAATTGTGAACAGGGGTCCCTGCAAACAGGAGCACTCTCCATTAAAGAGAGACCTTTTTTTTCCATGTACAAACACCATGTCAAAAAAGCAGCGGTCACTTTGTGCAAGCTGAATTGCTGCTGTAATATCCAAACCCCAGCACAAGCTAAAACTGCAGTGCTGTATTTTAGACGGCACCACATGATAACCACTGGCAAACATTGCTTACTGTCCACCACAGCAGTTCAGAAAAGCCCTTTGTGCAGAAAATGCTCCAAGAGCCCCTGAGCCTTTCAATGTAAGACTTGAGGAACTAGCTATGTCTAAATAAGCAATGCCATTCATTACATCAAATGTAGGTCACCGTGCATCAGTGACACTTCTCAAATGTGGTCCAGCGTGTCTAATTTCTGGCTGGTAGGCTCATCAGCTGCCATCTGCATGCCAATCACAGACCTTCAGAGAACACTGTTCCTTTCATGCTTACACACCTTTTCCTCCATGCTAGTGTTCTTTCAGTGCAGATTTAAATATGCCATTGTACACAGTCATTATTATCTGACTCCTTTCGTACCTTTTTATCAGATGCACTCTGCGTATGAATCAGACAGATTCTTGCATGGTATGTCATTAGGCAGGAAAATAAGAACTCATAAAAGTCAGGGCACAAACCTATTCATGATCCTTCTCTTGGCTCTAAAAGAATCCCTCTTAGTCATCAGCATCAGGATATGAGGCATTCATGACGGAAACACAGTTACGAAGTGACAGAGCAAATGTGATCCGTCAACCTTTCTCTTTGTTTCAATCTGTTCTTCACTCTCCTCTTTTCCGTCTCTTCACTGATCCCTTCCTCTGATCTTTATTTTTAATAATCCCCTTCTGTCCTCCTTCCCCTGTAACCCACCCATTCTTTGCTCTCTCTGGGACTAATTAACACACAAATGGGCTTTGCTCTTTGTTTTCACCAAGGCAGAACAGTACCAGCAGTACTGTTTGTCTTTACTTTTCCCTTCTACTCCACTTTCACTGTTCTGAGTGTGAGGAAGACACTACGAGGCAAACACTAGTCTCCCATCTGCCTTACAGTAGTTCAACAGAAGCCGAAGCACAATCTTGCTGTGGCACTTTTGTGTGCTGTTTGTCCTTGTTTTAATGGTGGTTCATACAAAAACATACTTTTCTGAATTCTTTGGTTTTCTGCAGGGCCTGGGCTGTTTTTAATGGTTACAAGGTCAACATGAAGTTGAGTCCATAAGTCTCTTTCTTTGTGAATGGTTTGCGAAGGAAAGCAGCAAGGAGGAAAAGAAACTCGAGCGAGACACAGACAGCTATCAGTCATACAATGTTATAGGATCATTTAAGCTTTTACATTTAGTGTCATCTATTGAGAACGTGTAAGAGTTGTTTACTGATAGAAGATAAAACGGAACATGATTATGGTACTTATTATAATTAAAATTGGTTTTAAGCTAGGGTTCAAGTCAACTGACAGTATACAATTCTTCAGAAAAGAGAGCCTGAAATTACGGCCTTGTACAGAAGTAGCTGCACTTTGTGAGCTGCTTAAGGGTTCTCAGAGTTACTGCTGGGCCTTCTATTTTTCCAGCATCTCAGAGATTTTTAAACAAAATACACACAGGTGGAAGATTTGATTTTGGTTTTTTCCTAGAAGGAAATAAGATCTACAAAAAAGAAAGGTAAATGAGATCTACAAATTAATAAACTGTATCTCAGTCATTTGTAGCAGATCACGAGTTGCAGAAGTTAACTGCTGTCCTTGACTATCCAGCTGTGTCTAGTGGAGATGGCTGAATACGTCATCCAATAATTATTATTAAATAATATTCTTTCCACTATGAAAAGATTTTTGTGCATGTGTTTTTTGGAAGCTGGGGGCTTGTACTTTTCTCTAAATAACCGTTATCTTTTTCCTTCTACCTTGGCCACTAGAGAACACCCTGAAAAAACTTTTTTGGCCTCAGATTTGATGCAACATTGAAAGAAATTGTAGGAGTAAAGCCTCATTCATTTAGCTGTTCCCTGACAGACAAGGAAGCACATGCACATCCTTTCAGTTCACATCTGTCTTTGTACATGGAACATTTATAAAATTCAATCTTTCCAAACGTGGGCACCTTTCCATTTTCTGCACAGGGAGCCTGACCTTGCTGGACACTCCTTGGAAATGTTTTAGCAATATGTCTTAATATGTTACAGCTCCCAATTACTTAACAATAACCTGGAGGCATGACATAAAATAGCAGCCAGGAAGCAGAAGATGCTTTTGCCCAGCCATATTTATTACCCACTCTGATTAGTATGGACATCACTGTGTCCTCTGAGAACTAAGCATCCAGGCAAAACTGGATGTGTCCAGGATAGTACACTGTTACAAGAATGAAAAAAATCTCTCTCCATCTTAATCAAGGAATATGCCTCTAAAACACTTGTTCTAAAAAGCCAGGATTTTTAAAATTTTGTGTTACAAAACAATAATTTTCTTTTTTTCTTTAAAAATGTTGAATTTACATTAAAAACAGAGCTAGTATCTAAATAAGTAACAGCTGAAATAAATGTTTCTGGTTCATCTATGGTTCTCTCTGTCAGTCAGAATGGGACTACAGATAGACAGGTATGGGTTAAGCTTTTCAGGAAGGTAAAAATTATTTTTTTTAAAGAAAAGGTTATTTGTTGTACTGTTTACATATGGAAACTCCCCAATGAAAATTGTTCCTGCCTCCTGTCATGGGGGACTCCCATACCTTCCTGTAAGGCAGAAGCTCCTTGGATTACTTGTGTTTTCTGTTTGAAACAGATATATCATCTCCATGAAGATGTTCATATTATCTTTTTTCCTCTTGATCTCCACCATCTTTTTTCTTCTTCTTTCTTTTCAAGTAAAAACTATCTACTTTTTCCACAAAGCCTTTGACTAACTCAAACAGTAATAACCGTCACTCTGCAAGTCTGTAAGTCTATATCTTTTTATATTCTTGCTCTTTCACAGTAAAGGTTTCTCCTCAAGACGGCTCTCACGTTTGCTGATGTTAATAAGTAACCAATTAGTTATATTAAGAAACAAGAAAAAAATCAAAACTTGATGTTTTCCAATAATAAATGGTGAGAAAAGACACAGCAATGAATTTGGTCTAGCACACAGTAAAAGAAATACTAGGAGTAGCAAGCGTGTGCATTTTCTAAGAATATTGATCATTAGTGATAAACAGCTCAATAGTTGTGTTATATCTTGCATCCTATTCATCAGCACTGGCATTCTAAGGAGACAGGCTTGATCAATATCTCCCATTTGAGTTCATGGCCAGATTATTGCACAATTGATTATGGGTAAAAACCCAAGGCAATTGTTTTATGAGATACATGAAGGTTCGTTTGTTTTTTTTTTTTAAATGCTCTCACTATTAAGCTGCTGTTAAAGAGTATATATGGTGAATAAAAACATTTGCATCATTGGGCTTACACAGTGGAGAAATGTTTAATGTTTTTCTGCATCACTTTTGCCCTTGCATGAGAGATAGCTTTTTTTGGTGATATGATCCAATATGATAAAATGAGATTTTTTAATATCATCAATCTTAATGCATTATGGTTTATGTCCATTTAGATTTCTGTTAAATTAAGGGATTGTGAGATAATTAGAAACTGGGGTTTAAACACTGAAATCTGTAATAGATTTTTGAGTATTATAGCCTCATCAACCACAGGCAGAAGCTGCATTAAGGGGAAAAACAAAAAAAAAAAAAGAATTAAATTCAACTCCATATAGTCAAATGTTGTTACACATTTGTATCCCCCAGAATTTCGGAGTTAAGACCATTAGGAGCTAACCAGAATGCAATTAACTAAAAATATCAGTCCTATGATGTCCTGCCTTCTTTGCTAAAGGACGGGCTGAGTTAGACAGGCCTGTGTGCCCTACTCCTGATTTCACAGTGAAAGGCAGGATTGAACTGCTTAGATATTACACAGCTACTAGGTGCTAATGCTCAATTAAAAAAAAAAACAACAAAAAAAACAAACCAGTCACACTGAGAGGAGACAGACTATGCTGTGAGAGAAAACATGCGTGTTTTCTAACACAGAGTGAACAAACTAAAAACATTAAGGCAGTTACCCATGCAAGTATACACATTCTTTTCCTCCAGCCAATAGTTATATGTACAGTTCTACATGCATCATGTAGTAGCCTGCTTTAAGATGACACAAACGCATCCATCCACTGTTGCATTAGATAATTGCAGTTAGAGAATCTTAAACATAATTCTGTCTAATTATATACAGAACAGTGGAAAGCTACTCTGTGTATTTAAATAAAGCTCTGGCTTGACTATGTCAACTGAAGCATCAATGTGCCCTACAATTCAAATACTACTTGTAAACACACTTCACTCTTCATGTAAACACACTCACTTTAAGTTGCTTGATGACAAAAATAGTATGCCATATCAAAATCCAAGAACATAGCATGGATGTTAATTTACCAAGTAATTTAGGACAACAGATCATCGATTACATGACGATCAGTTATCCTCAGAAAACCATTTGAAATACACAAGCTTGTTCTATTTTTTAAATGTAAGAAATCAATAAAACACAGAAATAAAATCTTTACTATAAGTCACATAGAAACACTGATATTTCCATTTATGCCGTTTTTGTCAGAAGAGAAATATTAATATACTGAGAAGTACAAAAACATTTCCCGATGGTTCTAGGATCATACACAAGTTCTTAAATATAGTCTGCAGCAACATTTAACTCAAACCATTTTTTACCATTCTGCATTATCTTGGAACAATGTATTTCATATCTGCGCACACATAAATCATTCGTATGTGTACTGCACTGCATGTAATACATAATTTAGATACCTACCATGCTGAAAATATTTTTCCTACATATACTTTCTCCTATGAATTTCTTGCAGTGTTTCTGCTTTAAAATACTGGACATTCTTTCCTGGTTTTCTCGTACTTCCTTACACCTCTCCTTGTTGTCATTGCATAGCACTACCTCAGAATTGATTCTTGCACTTCAGTATGATGTTTACCATGTGCTTAAGCCTGCAGTGTTATCTATGAAGTTATTTAAATTTAAAATATTATGAAAGTATAACTGTCAATTGCATACCTTATTTAAACATATCCAAACAAATTTAGACTCAGGATCTCTTCTATTTCAGTAGTGTTACTCACAGATTAAACTACAGACCAACAGAGTTTTCGCCACACTCAAATTTCTTTGGCATATAGGGGTTCCTTTTCAAAGTTAAAATGTGAACCTATTGCCACAGCACCAGGAAGCTGGTTTTATGTCTGGTATAAAACAAAACCCATGTTATTTTCCCCTCAAGCATGCTAGAAAAAGCAGGGCTGTCTAAAACCTTCATGTCACACAGAGGCATTGGGATACAACAATGCTAATGTGAAATACGTTACTGGAAGGATGACATACCGTTCAGCTATAATTGACTCAAAAGAAACATCAGGCATTTGGGGGGAAAAAGCAGGAATCATAGCTGCCATTGTCAATTGGAAAAGAAAACTATAACAGCCCACCTGAGACAAGCGAGACTGTGTCTTTCTCCCATGAGACAACAGTGATGTATGCCTCCACAGAGGAGGGGATAATGCACTTGAACACTGCTACATTGCCTCTCATGGCTTTCTGGTCCTCCACACGGACAGTATAGGGTTCCCGTAAAACTGAAGAGAGAAAAGAGATGTCATTGAACAAGTCATAATCACGCATTCCATCCATTCCCTTGGTTAGCCTTGCAGAGTTCCCTTAAGAATATTACCCAGAATTTGAATTCTTTCAGAAAATGGTACAGTTTTGCAAAGCTATTTGCAAATTTATATGAAAACATACCCAGACCTTTGTACTTCCTCAAAAATCTGTATTTCACCATATTACTCTTCTCCTCCTTCCTAATTCTGAGTAGAAAGACTGTAAAAATTGCATATTTATATGGATAAATGACGTTATGTCTTCTGTTATTTGTTTCTTATGTCATTGTCTCATTGGTTTCTGCTCTATCAAAAGTACATACAGGTACTGTGTGTGAATTACACATCCAGAGGGTAGAAAAGTAGGGTGGTGTCATTTAGGATTTTGAAGAAGTGAGAACCAAAGGAGAAAAATCAATGAAGGTGACAGCCAGAATGAAAACAAAGTGTCTCAGAAACACAGAAAAATTACAGTAGGTGAAGTAAAAGCTACTTTCAATTGGCCATCACTGAAAGAAAAATGAAAGAAAACAGAAACTATGATTCAGAATTGTATTAAAAACCAGCAATGGGTCATTCAGATGCAGGATGTGATTAGTCTAGCATGTCAAAGAATTCATTTAATGGATGAAGAGAAAAAGAACAACTGAAGAAACCCTTCACACTAAACTAGCATTGCTGGGATGAGATGAACTGGCATTGGGTAGGAGAACAGAAAGGAGCAAAATCCTTCCACAGAAACAACACAATGAAGAATGAGAGGTGAAAAATCCTGTGAGCAACTATTCATCAAGGAACTACCAGGACAGAGAAGAAACAGATGTTGTCTACTACATGCAGTAAACAGGTAAGACAGAGAGGACAAGCAGCAACACAGACACTCCACAGGACCTTGAGGTCAAGATACAAAAAAGAAATCACCATACCCAGCATAGTTATATATCTTGAAGTGGTGAAAACTGTTATGTATCTTGACATGACAGTTTCAATAAAAATAGGGATGAATGTATTGGAAAATTATGAGTCTGTCCAAGGCATGTAGGTGCCTGGGGGTGAAAGTTATTGGGAAGAACAATCACAGTGCAGCAGTGTCACCAAGTCAGCAGTGATGTTTCTTGCCTACATATCCTGACCACAAACATAAACCAAGCTCTACCAATAGCATTTAACTGCACTGATTTTAGACTAAAAGTCAGTAAGTAGTTCCTTTGCAGAGTTTATGAAAGTATTTCTGTAGGCCAGGAACACTGGAATTTCTAAATGGTGATACCAATTACAATGTATTTCAAGAAAAAAAGGCAGAGTACTAAAAGGTAACTGTAGCTTTCACAAACGTAAACACCATCACTCAGTGCTACCATCGCAAGAAGGAGGACTGAAGTTCTCCATCCCAAACAAGCCCGTAGCAATATGGCAGCTAGAAAAATAAATAAATTTAATTACTGTCTATGATAAGATAGGCATCACTAGTTTTTTTTAAAAAGTCAGTAATATAACAGGGTTAAGAATCGCAGCTTTTGATAAAAAAAAAATATAAGTGCTGAACTGATATTCTAAGCATTTTTAATGCAGTGACTTTATAATGCTAGCTGTCCTGTAATAAAGCAGTCCCCTAATCTTGTTCTACACTGGAACAAATGGCATATAGATCATCTTAGTGTAGCTGACTTTTTTCCAATGCCTATGCCTCAACCACAATTTACAGAAAAGACTTAGCAGCAATATCATAACACACTACTAGAGGTATTCTTATTTTTTCTGAACAGCTGACCATTTTGAAAATCTGCCCAGCTGATCATTTCAGTAAAGGCAAACACAGAAACCATATGAGGGCACAAAAACCTGGAAAGATATTTATTTTCTCTCTAAAAAATTAAATTATTGTGATTTCAGAAGCCCCTCAGTTATTTCCAGATCATAGTTCAGCAAGTCATTCATGGGAACTGGCAAATTTTATTACTCATATTTAAAATCCCAAGCCCTTGAGTCATGAATTTACAGGAAAATTTAATCTTTCCTCAAAAGATGTATTGTGCTCTACCATAATTGCACATGAAAGCTTGAAGATGAAATTGAGACATGCATCCTTACTCCCAATTGGGTCTGGCATGGGCTTGGATTAGATGTGGAAGTCTAAGTGTGGGAGTTATTGTTTTTGGGGGGAGTTGAGAGCATGTGTTCCATTATATGAAAATTGCAAATAAGACCACAAAGAAAATTGTCTGAGAGCTGCAATCCTTGCATCTGATACCCATATTCTTGTGGAAGAACATAAATGAGCTTCAGACTTCACCTGCACATAAAATACACTTTCTGCTTTGCACAAAAGCCTTTCTCAAAATATATCTTCCTGTGATTAGGGGATTAACTTTTGGAAAAGATTCTTACTAATAGCTATTGTCTGCTATCAGGTGCATTAACAGTTTCAACAAACCATAGCAGTCCACATGAAGGAAGGGCACTTGCTTAATTTGTTTTCCAAACCTCAGATTTAACAATAAATTTATTCATATGGATCAATGGTAAAAGGTTAAAAAAGTGAAGGAAGAAGGGTAAAAGGGACTGTTCTGACTTGGACAAAGAGAGTTTTTTGCCTGTGAGTCAAGCGTCTCCAGCCACCTTCTCATGTCCTTCCATTTGTGAGGTTTATTTTTCAGCTGTAAGATGGAGACTTATTTTGGGTTTCTACGGACAAATGGGTCAATGCTGAGCTATGGACATCCTGTCATCTATATCATATGGTTTTAAAACCAAATGAAAACCAGTTCAGGAATTTAGCTAGCAACTTGACAAATTTTAGCCTTCTCTGCTTCACCATATTACCTAAGAAATGCAAAAATTGAAAAAACCTATTGGAAAAAAAAGATGCTGAAAATTGAGATACATTAACAGAGGACAGATGAGATGAAAAAAAAATAGGACATTCTGACACACAACTTGTCTACAAATCTATTAAAGTAAAACCAAAGTGCAAAAACCATAACTGAGTTCCAAATAAAATTGGCTAATGTGTCTTCTCATGAGACTTTGATTTTCAGATATTTTTTACCTGTAGGCAACTAAACATTTTCAGAAGCAGCATAGACTATTACAGCAACTGCATAGATATGTAACACATCAGTTTGGTCCTCCTAGCCATTTCTTATGCAAAAAAAACCCTTCAGTAAAGTTGTAAAAAGACTGACATTGTAAGTAAGACTCATGAGTTTTAAGGAAAACTATTCTTTTATTCTTATCTTCAAACTGTCTTCAAACTACATATCTCTCAATATTACTTATCATGAGTAAGAAAATAATACATTGTCTTATTTTTTAAAAAAAGTCACAGACAAATCTATTTGCTAACTGTTCAGTTTTCCTACGTAATTCCTGTGAAGGCATTTCTCTAAAGGAAAGACACATCTCTTCTGAGAAAAGATTAGCGCAGCCCCACCAACCCAGCAAAGAGGTTATGAGCATTTGCATTAGCCAAAGGTCACCTCCCAGACTAGTTTTTGTTTGACTGTTTTAATTAACCAAAGTGGGTAGACAAACCCTTCAAAAACTGCAATCATGTGTTTATGTGTTGTAACAAAAGGCCTGATTTTGATCCCACTCTAATTCTCCACTGGCTGACCCAGTCTGCTCACAGTCAGCATGGAAATCAGAGGCAAAACAATTATGCTCATTTACATCTTTCAGATTAAACACAAACCACTGCCTGTGGACCAACACTGGTTGCTGAATCATTACACAGGACACACGTTTCTCTCTCAAAATAAAACAAAACTGAATACATGCAAATGAAAAGAAATGTGATTAGGCAAGCCCTTAAATCCAGAGACCGCATCTTTTCCTCTCTCAGTTCTTTAATGAGTAAGCATGACCTGATTAATGATTTTGTTATTCTTTTATTTCTCTTAACACTTGTGCAGAAGCACAATTTACTATGATCTTTGAAAACTAACTTTTCACCACCAAAATAAATCAGATCAAGGAAGAGAAGAAAAACCCCACTATTTTACTTAATTTTGCTTAATATTGTAAAGAACTCAGAGACTGCACTTCTAGCCAATCTCCTTTGATTCACAGCTGCTGCTGTGAAACCAACCCAAGCTTCTTCCCTCCTCAAGCCCATCTGAACACAGTAAAAGACTGTACTTACCGGCCTTAATGTGAACATCCTGACTCCTGATTTTCCCTGAAGGATTTTCGGCTGTGCAATAGTAAGTGTTATCATGGATTAAGTTATTAAAGCTTGAAGGAGGGAAGGGGAAAATTTGGAGAGTGCCATTGGGGTGGACGTGTCGAATCCCTGGGACATCGTAGATCTCCTCGCCTGTTGCCAGGTACCATCTGAGTGTCACAGGGGGAATCCCTGCTGCTGGACAGGGTACCAATGTCCCTGTGGTGCTAGCAAATACTACCTCTTGCAGAGATGCATTGACAAAATATAGACTGGCATGTAGATCTTCACTGAACACTGTAAGACAAAAAAAAAAAAAAGAAAAACAACAGACCATGAAAATCTAAACAAATCCAGATACAGAAGAATTTGACTATTACTTGCCACAAAAATAAAACACAACTCCTAGGAGGGTAATTAAAAGATCTGAATCCTAATGCAAGCTCTAATAAAATGTGTCTCACTTTAGAAGAGGTAGCACCAGATTAAACACACTAAGTAGTTTATGTTCAAAAGTAAATTGGAAAATACTTTTCTAAAGAAAATCATATATACTATAAATATTGTAAACTGAAAGGTCAGATTACTTTTGCATTTCCGATACAGAAATTTCTGTAAGGCCACCAAAAACTGAAGAGTAATCTATTTCAATAAAATTCTCACCAACTAAATTTCTGCCAGTTTGTGTTAGTGCTTACAGCTTCCTTTCTACGATCTTTCTGCAGCAAAATGATTTATAAAGGAATAAAAAGAACTGAGCAAACAATGAAAACAATCCCCAGAATTCCTTAATAACAACAGATTCCTATATTCAATGGAGATACAGCTTAATAAATACATTAGATAGTTTGTCTGTGTCTTTCTAAAAATAACTATAATCCTAGCACATTCACTATATCTTGGATGTGGTATGTGCTGTCATGATTTTCTAAAGCAAGCCTGATAATGAATAAGCTTTTGAAAAGGTGACCGCGCCCAACCAAGTGAGCATCATTGAGATAAACTTGAAGGTTAGTCTTCGTTTGCACAAGATCTATGCTACTGTAGTGCAGAAATAATTTGCAGTCACAACACTAAGTCACGAAATGCCTTATCTACCTCTACCACTTAGTCTTATGGTAGCCTGGAGCACAAAATAGAAAATACTTTTCCTTCTCTTTTTTGACATCTTGAAGAATTATAAGGTGGAAAGCTATTCTGATCATCTTAGTATTGACCATCAGGCGACATCACCACAAAAGAGAGCAGAAATGGCTCTGGGAATCCCAAGAAAGGAAAATTAAGAAAGCCTCCTAAAGCAGTATGTCCAGCATGCAGGAGGCAGTCAGATAAATGGGCATCACAGAGCAGGATGAAAGGCACTTGGAGATTCTTAAAAAAAATTCAGGCACTAGAGCTGATGAGGCCCTGCATATAGATAAGAGAGTTGCAAGTCCCTTGCAGGGAAGGTATTCATCCTAGTTGGCACAGCCTTGTAAGAAACTTGGTATCTGGAAAGCTAAATAGGACTAATATAACTAAGCACAGGAAGAAAGGTTGAATAAGATGGTGCCACTTTTACATAATCACATTTCCAATTATAGCTGTACTTTGGAACAGAGAAGACATAACAGAAAACTGGAAAAAAAATCTGGCATTGTTAATCTGCTATACAAGCTATTCTCTACAAATAGAAGTGGAACAATCAACAGCATATTTTCATTTCTGATGGACAACAAGAATATCACATAGAAGAAATAAAGACAGTTCATGTTTGACAACTTTTATTATGCTATACTACTTCTTTACATTCACATAAAATTCATAGAGAACAAAGAGGTGAATACCAAATAGAGAATACCAGGATCTGTGTTTAAAAGTTCCTTAGGATCTAACTTTCTCATCAAAATGTAGCACAGCTGAACTAGAGACTCCTACTACTAGCAGCATAAAACAATTAATTTATCTAGATGCTTTGTATCCTTTACAGAAGCTTTCACTACTTTTGACAAATTTTCCATCCATAAGCCTATACAATAATGCTTCATTTTAAAACAGTATCTTACACATTAATCTTAATGGCAAACACAAACACAATAAGTTCCCTGGAAAAGAACTGTGGTTCTATGAAACACACTCACATATAGAGATTTCTGGCAATCCAGATGCCCTTTGTGGTGGAGAACAATGTGTGTGTAAGATACCTTCAAGAGCAAAAATGGGATTCCAGAATGTTTTTAATAAAAGATTCCATAGGAACATTACATAGGAAGAAAGTGATTAGCTGAATATTGGAAAAAGTGATTTATCAAAACCTGATTGAAACAGACAAGTCAAAGAAAACACGTAACTCTATATTACTTAGTGGCAAAATACAACCCATTTTACAGTAAGCAGAAGCAAGCTGAAACTAAAAGTTGCAAGGAAGAGTGGTTGGCAACACTGAAAACTATAGACACAAAAAAGCAAAGAAGAATACCTGAAGAGAAAAAAAAATGGTAAGACTATAAAAGGCAGAAAAACCATAAAATTCTACCAGCTGCCTAAATACTATTACAGAATCACAGAAGTATTGAGGCTGGAAAAGACCTGTAAAGATCATCAAGTCCAGCCCAGGACCTAATATCACCACAATAACCTAGACCATGCCACTAAGTGTCACATGTAGTCTGTCTTTAACCACCTCCACCACCTCCCTGGGCAGTCCACTCCAATGTCTGATCACCCTTTCTGTGAGAAAGTGCATCCAACCTAACCATCCTCTGGCACAGCTTTAGGCCCTGCCCTCTTGTCAGATCACTAGTTGCTTAGAAGAACAGCTTGACCGCACCTGTCTACAACTTCCTTCCAGACAGTTATATAGAGTTATTAGGTCCCCTCTGAGTCTCCTGTTCTCCAGGCTAAACACCACCACCTCCCTCAGCCTCTCCTCATCAGACTTTCCCTCTAGTCATTTCACCAGCCTTGTTACTCCTCTGGACCTGCTCCAGCACCTCAATTTCTTTCTTGAAGTGAGCAGAGCTGCACACAGTACTAGAGGGGAGGCCTTACCAGTGCCCAGTACAGAGGGAGAATTACATCCCTAGTCATGCTAGCCATACTATTCCTGACACAAGCCAGGATACCATTCTAAAAACAAGGCTTTTGAATCACACAGAAATACAGAACCAGGTTTTTTCAGGTTGGAAAAGACCATTGGGATCATCAAGTCCAGCTATCAACACTGCTCTACAAGTTTCACCCCTAAACCAGAGCCCCCAACACCACATCTTTTAAATTCATCCAGGGATGGGGACTCAACCACCACCCTAGGCATTCCAGTGCCTGACCACTCTCTACATGAAGAATTTTTTCCTGATGTCCAATCTAAATCTACCTTGTTGAAGCTCCAAACCATTTTCTCTGGTTCTGTCACCAATTACCTGTGAGAAGAGACTAGCACCAACATCTCTACAATGTCCTTTCAGATAGCTGTAGAGAATGATAAGGTCTCCCCTAAGCCTCCTCTTCCTCAAACTAAACATCTCTCCTCATAAGATTTATTCTCCAGGCCCTTCACCAGCTTTGTTGCCCTCCTCTGCACTCACTCCAGTACCTCAGTGTCTCCCTTGTACTGAGGAGCCCAAAACTGGACACAGTACTCAAGGTGAGGCCTCACCAGTGCTGAGTACAAGGAGGTAATCACTTCCCTACACACAGTTTCTAACACAGGCCAGGATGCCATAGGCCTTCTTGGCTACTTGGGCCCACTGTTGAGTCATATTCAGCCACCTGTCAATTAGACTACATCGACAGGCTTTCCCTCATCCACTAAGCAGGTCACCTAATCATAGAATGAGATCAGGTTAGTCAAGCAGGACCTACCTCTCATGAACACATGCTGACTGGGCCTGATCACCTGGTTGGCCTTTAACTGCTCCATGATGGAACAACAGCAGATGATAATCTGAAGGCCAAAGAACTCTGTCTCCAGAACAAAGGAGGCCCAAAACTGTGAGGGCCCAAGCAAGCTCTGGCCAGTCCTCACAGTCTGCTCTGCAAGAGTGGACTTCTGCAACCCCTCGTAGCCACAAGTGAAATAGCTTGTGGTTGAATTGGACCACACTTGGCCTGGACAGACATGACAAGCATTTTCAAAGCTGTCCAATGGAAGGAAAGTTAGATACCTCCTGAGTGGGGTTTATTTATTCGAGGGTAATAGGGTGAAGCCTGACTCACAGCGACAGACATCTAAACAGAAATCCCAAGGTAGACAGACTGCATCTACAGGTACTTCAGGACAATGAGAAATTTATCTGTTCAGCTCGATGCCAGAACGTAATGTAGAAACACGGTGTTGTGCACTGCCTGTTCATCGTATTAACTTTCATGTTTTAGTAACTTTAAATAACATGTTTGTGATTTTTGAAGCTAGCTCTTTATGCCTCACATTCTTCCAAAGCCCTCTTTCCATACACTACAGGTGATCACCTGTGGTTTTCTCTTCAGTTATTGAAAGAACTTAAACACCTTTGGGCAACAAACAACATGCTCAGAGATATTAATGAAAAGTATTAATGAAAGGTTAACTGATACTTATGTTTAATTACACCTTCCTTGTCCTTTCCAAAGGCTAAATACTATTTCTGTAATGCTTATGCAAGTGGGAAGTTTGGTCCTACAGGAATAACAATTTCATAACAAAGAGAAAATTTTTTCTCATCCCTTTGATTAATCAAAGCCACCATGAAATATTTATATATATATAAAATAAAAGATATAAATCAGAGTAAAACTCTGGAGCAAAGAGACCACTGAGATTATCTAGATAAAAATCAAAGTAGGAAAGACAAATTATGTAACTGAGCAGCTATCTGCTTTGGACTACAAGAGGCTTAAAACAACAGCCTTAACTATCTTACAGTGGAACATCAGGTTTGCCTCAGCTCTGGACATTAGTACTTTCTCTTCTCCTCAGTGATGTGATTGACGAACTGGGCAGCCATCAAGTATTTTGTTTGGATTTACTAGATCTTATAAAATGTCACCTTAACATTTAAGAATTTCTCGCTGTTAAATGTGAGCAACAAAAACATGAGAAACTTCAAAGCAAGCCCAAAAAGCATAATGAAACCACTAAAAATAAAACTAGAAAGTTGCAGTATAAAATAAAGCCAAAACTTTGCCTGTGTCAGAAATTAGTGATCTAAGATCATGCCATTGTCAGACAGCTCCTTTCTCATGCTGACTCTTGGAATTTGTGCTTGGAACATTTGTACTACATTTGTTCAGCTTTGTACCATGATGGGACACATCACTAAAAGCTGACAGTTGGGAAAATTTGCTGCAGGCGTCTTCTCAGCCACAGAAAGTAAGTGCAAGCCAGGATGAGACACTGTCCCTTAAGCAGTTAAGACCACCTGGGTTCCTAGTCACTTAATCAACACAAACTGCAAAACAAAAAAACCCAGCAGCCTGTGTGTCCTCTGCAGGATGTGTTTTCCTGAGGCACCCCAGGCATTGTGCCTAGGTTGGGAGATTAGGATTTTTGATCCTCCTACACAGCTAACGTAGGATGATAAACACAGACTTCAGACAGTTTAGATGACACTTCGGTGGAGCAAATCACTTGCTTCACTTGATCTTTCCTCTCCACTAGTTATAGAAAGATTATGAAAATTCAGTATCTTTCTTGAAGACCTCAGTTAAATGGGGGGAAGACCAGCACAGCTGCCTCAGTATTTTTAGCTTTTCTGTGAATATTTGTTGCAGTTACAGGTTCTTCTACTGTAAGTCCACTCCATCTGGTACATGTCTTAGCCTAAAAGCATCACATTCACTGTTAGTTCTCACACTAGCAATTCCACAATATATCTCCAGGTTTCAGAAAATTTAAAAACAAGGCTTTTTTTTCTGGTTTTGGTTTTTTGTGTTTAGGTGGTGGTACATAAAAAGCCATAGGAGGATATCAGCAAAAAAATTTAAGACATTCCGCTTCAAAAGACGGCAGAGAAGGAAGGGAATAAAGGAAGTCTTTGTGTCTTGTTTAATATAAAGCTAAGAAAAAAATATGCACATTTACAGGAGAATATTCCATTTGGCATTACTAAAATGTACATCTTCTTTTTGGAGATTCAACATCTCTGTGAAGTTTTAGGATCCAAATATAATAAAAACTTTGAGACTTTTCAAGATTAGACAGCTAACCAACAATAACGCTGTTATCACTATGCAATTACCAAGTAACAGGCTATGCAAAGTGACCTAGAGGAATTACTTCAGCTATTTGGGAAAGATCAGAGTAATGAGGCATTATAATAATCCATCTGTGATCATGTCTCCCTCTAGGGGTTTTATCTAATGAGTAGCATATAAGGTTGGTAAATATTATAAAAGTTATTAGAGTAAGAGTAAAAAAGAATGCCCTTTTTGTCTTGTCTTTCATTCTGATCCCAGACAAGAATTAGCACACTTCTCAGAATTTATAAGGACTAAATATTCCTCACTAATTGGGAGTGAGGGAAGACAGGGAGGGGAAGGTAAATCACAATGCACACAATGAATTAGTCTGAGGTGGAGGCAAGATAGGCATCTTCAAGAACACGGAACAGGAAAAGAGCACTGGATAAAGATGATCTGACTGAACTCCAAAGTGAGTCTTACCAAAAAACGAACTCAAAGAACAAAGAAAAGTGAAAACAATACTAAAGAAAAATGAGAGAATGTTGAAATGAGCACAAAATAATAGGTAGAACAGAACAATGTTAATCACAGAAACAGATTTGAGATTACAAACATAATCTAAAAAGCAGTGATTATATTAAACCACTACACTGGTAAAAATAAATACTAAAGAACCAATTAAACACCGCCATCCACAACAGTTTTTAGTAAAGATAGAGTTAAGGGAAAAACATTTGTTTGCTGTCAGCCACTTTGATCTCGTTGATCAATGTTACTTTCTTGTGAACTGCTGAGAAAAGCAGGAAAAGAAAGCTGAATTTCTCTGTCTGCAGTTGTCATCACCTACAAAAGGAACGGTAACTCCGCGCAAGTCAGATCACAGTTGTTCATGAGAACAACAGGCAGGACAACCTTTTCTTTATTTCCCCCAAATAAATATATCTTCAGCAGCAACTGCTGAAGCATCCATTCCCCTGACAAAACACTTTTTTTAATACTTCTTACAGATGCCTCCTAAACAATGAATAAGGGTGTAGACTCTTTTTTAACAATTTTGCTATTAGAAAACTCTACCTTGTCCAAACACAAGCTTTGCATATAAGCTGTTAGTCATCCTTGACAGGCTGACCTGATGGGATTGAAGGGAACCCTAACACCCACAGGAACCTTAGGCAGCACAGGGAAAAGACAGAGTCCAGTGCACCTCAAAGTAAGAGTTTGAAAGATGAAAACTCCAAATTTGACTAAAACACTCCTTGCTTTCCCTTTGTTGTGGCTGTCAGAGACCCTAATGAAGCAAGATGACAAAGTGAATCCTGGTTGCTCCCTTCCAGACATTCCTCCTAGACGTGACATCCAGGCGTAGTGGCAGAGAGTGCCCCAAGAAAGAGGCAAAAGGGAAGATGGCCTCCAGGAATAGGGACATGAGGTGTGGTTGTGGGCACAGGTCTTCCTTTTGCTTGGGATCTCTTGTCCTGAAAGTGTAAGGGAACAAGAAAGGGTTGACAACATAGGATGCACAGAGAGCCTGCATGAAGCCTGGGACACACCCATTATCAGTTATTTATGTCTTCCTCATATAAAGAAAAGATTTAAGGGAGTAAAGATATCATTAAATTTGCAAAATGTAGCATTCCAAATTGTCCTGTACAAAAGAAACTGATTCATTAACTTCATTCTAGCAGGTCCCTACTTTGAGTGGTCATCTCTGAGACTTGGCTTAAGATACAGTAAAATAAAAATAAGTAAAAGCATTTACTGGATGTTTAACTTTTTGAACTCAAAGCAGTCTTGTAAATTGTTGTGATTGTTACTGCAGTGCAAAGCAATGGGAAAAAATCAAAATAAGATTATACACCACAGCAACTAGCTGAGCTAGTTAGTTTTTGCACCGTTTTCATGTACATGGTTGCACAATTGTTATCATTCAGAAAGCCAAAATTCTTTCCGCAGTGTATAATCTCCCGATTATACAGAACTGCTTCCCATGTAGTGTGTTGCATAATGGTAGGCCGTATTTTAGGGATAAACAGCATAAAATTACAACGTGTCCACCAAAAGGAACAAAAAAATAAATTATGCTCTTTCAAATCGCTGCTTTGATTCAACGTGCAAGTGCTCAAACTTTTATTCCAAAAGGGTATTAATTTGAACCAGTTTCAAAATCAGAACCACTAATGAGGATAATTAAATACGCAATTGTTTTTGCCTACAAAAAGATCGGTACAGAAAAAAAACACGTAGTGTCACATTATCATTCTCACAGGACAGAAACTTCCATTAAATCAATGCAGCTTTCCACAATTAAAAGAAAAGGCCATCAGGTGAAACCATAAAAAGAAACAGAACTCACAAATGCGTTGCATCTCTGGAAGGAAATTTGGCAGACTGTACAGACCTGAGTGCTCAGGCAAATGCTGAGTGGCAAATGGAGTAGATGGGAGTGACAGGAGCCTTTAATCAGCATAAAAGAAAAAAAAAATCTGTTTGTGGCTCAAATACTCATTTTTAATTTTGTGTTCAACATTGAATTGAATTCGAGGGTAGGTTTTCAATTGGAATAGGCATTCTAGTATGGGCTACAAAGTACCAGAGTGAATGTGTAGGTTAAGGTTAAGCAAAGAGAGAAACAGAAAAACAAGAAAAATAAATAATTCTCAACTTAGGGGCAAAATGTGCATTTTTGCTTCTTGAAGCAAGAGCTGATGCATAATCTCAGCTCCATTCTTTCCTATCATCAGGAGTGCATTTCAACAACACCAAAAGCAACCAGTGAGAAATGAGAAGAGCCTCGGATTTGGGTATTTTTCTCACAAAAATACTCTAACAAGAATGACAATGACAATTAGCTGAATTAATATTTCTATAGCTTTTCTTTTGTCTGATGTACAAAATCATCACTTTTTCCATAATTTACCTAATTATCATTCTTTCCATAAACCAAGCCACCATGTACAAGGATTCATTGGCTAAGAGCTTTCAGTCTGGGACTTTGCAAATGCTGCATCTGACCTAATGCTTTTTTACACTATTCTGCTGGCCACATACATCACAACAGTTCTACGACAACAGAGTTTTAAAACTGCACAGCAGCAAACGCTAGCATTCTTCTCATTGGACTGCTCAAGGAAGAGTAAAAATATTCAAAACAAGATCTCTTCTAAAAAAACATGACAGTTAAAATGGATCAGAATTTTCAGTGAAGGTAGTTAAGTGGCAAGATGATTCATAAAATTATTGGAAGTATATTTTAGACCAGAGCAATCAGTTACATCATAAGTCTCACCGTGTGGTCACACCTTTGTCTTCTTTCTCACATCTCAGATAAATACTGTAACACAAGGCAGAGACTGCAAGATCTTTCGTCTGGATGCTGAAAACAGCCAGGACATCCTTCAGGGATTCGTTCTTATTCTTTGGGTTTTTATATGAGTAACCTCCATTTGTGTGGTGGATTAAGCCCTAATACCAGATTTAGTCTCCCACCAGATCAAGCAAGACTTCCAATGACCAAGTATAGGAAAGCAGAGAAGGAAAAAAATATCCCAGAACATCAAGAGATTTGTAAACCTCAATCTCTTAGTTATTATTTCATATCACTGTTATTGGTGAGCATCCTCAAAAGTAGTGCACAAAAGCTAGTTCAACTAATTCCTCTCATACCATCAGGAGGCCTTCAGGAGTACTTGGCAATACTGATTAGAAGTTCAGAGGGCTCCTGCATCTTCAACCTGGAAGCATATCATAGCTGGAAGTTGAATATCATAGAATCACAGAATCATTAGGGATTAGAAAGAACCTCAAAAGATCATCTAGTCCAATCCCCCTGCCACAGCAGGATCACCTAGACCAAGTCACACAAGAACATATCCAG
>JAOXOE010000001.1:70551744-70567607 GCA_028565055.1 Phoeniculus purpureus
ATAAAGCTGCTTCTGGACACAGGTAACTTAGCATGACAACTTCCCATAGCAGAAAAGAGACTTTACATCACTGTATATGATGCTGCTTTTAATTCTATGACAGGGCAAACCGAAACAGCATAGTGACTTTCTACATATAATAAGTAGATGCTCACATACCTACTTAGTTTTCAAAAAAAGTTAAAGGAGACTGCTGAAACAAGAGCTTTCTCCCTATATGATACAGGCACACATCATCTCCCTTGGAATGTCTCCAACTAATTCTGCGTAACACACAGCTGATACCTATTCTTTGTCCAAGTCACCAAATAAAGTCTTATATTATGCTAATAAGAGGGATGCAGAATTTTTTGTACACACCACCCAATAGCAGATATTTCATTGGTGCCTCCAGACTCTTCCGAAGTACACAAAAGGTAATGGTTGGTTTTCCCAGGATCCAGAAGTCATATAACTGATTTGATTATGCTGAACCTCTATAAAATCCCCTGTATCAGGTGACTATGAGTACTTATGGCTTAATTTTCCCTGATATAAATAAATGACCAAACAGAACAGAACAACTTCTGAATGTTGTGTACTGGGAATTTCAGACCATAATATTGTAACACAGAGGGGAAAAACTCTACCTGCAACAACATCAGAGAGCCAGAAACTCTGACATTAGAATGGGTGGATCCATATCATCTTGTACTAAAGCTTCTTTAATTTTCAAGTGGTACTGAAACTTATATATATAAATTTATTCTGTTTTTCAGACACCACATTCTGCAAATGGTCAGCTCAGCACCAAGCCATTGGAACCTGCAACTGTTGGGTTTCTGGAGACCACAGTAGCAGCACCATATGCAGGAGGAGCTTCAGATCCTCACAGCAGTTGAAGCTTATCACAGAACCACAGAACATTAGGGATTAGAAGGGATCTCAAAAAACCATGCCATTCAATCCCGCTGCCAGAGCAGGAACACCTAGACCAAGTCGCACAAGAACATATCCAGGCAGGTTTTAAACATCACCAGAGAGGGAGAATCCACAATATCCCTAGGCAGACGGTTCCAGTGCTCCATCATCCTCATTGTGAAGTTGTTCCTTCCCATATTCATGTGGAACCTCCTGTGTTACCGCTTACATCCATTGCCCCTTATCTTGTCACTAGATGACACTGAGAAGAGTCTGGGTCCATCTTCCTGACACCCAGCCCCTCCATATTTATAAATGTTAATGAGGTCACACCTCAGTCTCCTCCAAGCTCAAGAGACCCAGCTCCCTCAGCCTTTCCTCATAAGGGAGATGTCTCTCCAGCAGTTCTGTGTCCTTCTGGAACTGAGGGGCCAATAACTGGACACAATACTTCAAATGTAGTCTCACCAAGGTAGAGTAGAGAGGGAGGAGAACCTCTCTCGATCTGCTAACCACCCCATTCTGATCCATCCCAGGATGCCTTTGGCCTTCTTGGCCACAAGGGCACATTGCTGGCTCATGGTCATCCTGCTGGCCACCAGGACCCCCAGGTCTCTTTCTCCTACACTGCTCTCCAGCAGGTCAATCCCCAACCTATACTGCTACCTGGGGTTGTTCTTGCCCAGATGCAAGACTCTACACTTACCCTTCTTATACTTCATTCAGTTGTGATAGTCTTTTTTTGTGAAGCACACCAGGGATGGGATAACTGTCTTATATTTGGACAGTCACACATCTGTGAAGGCAACTCCCTGCTCATGGCACTTTTCTCATTCTAAGAAAAGGGAAAAGAAAAAGATGCACTCTTTCTAAATTACTGGCATGATATTCCTATTCCAGAACTCTAATTCTCTATTACAAAGGAAGTCCATATTCTTGTCTTTTGTCTACAGCTTGGCTATCCACATTACCTCCAGAAGGCAGGACGTACAGTGATGATTGACACTAGTGAATTGCTGTGGTGACCTGGGTGGGGAGCATGGGGAGAACAAAAATATGAGCTTATAGCAACTGGTAGAAGGGCACCATGAAAAACAGCAAATAACTCCACCAGCAAAGCATAATGCATAGGTACTATGAGCAAGCACCCAGAGTTCTTCTGAAGACACATGCTGATGGCCATGGCCATGACCACAAGGTATGACTGACAGTCCTTAGCAGAAGTAATATCAAGAAAAAGAGGGCAAGTGGATGAAGTAGAGGACAGAAACTGCCACAGGGAACAGTTACAGAAATTCTCAGGCTACCATACCTGTATGTGGTTATTTAAGATGCCACAGATGAGGTAAATCTACATCAGATACAGAAAGCAAAACCTTCTTAACTACCTAAATGTAGTTACAGAGACATTGGAAAGTGAAAGAGATATATTCACATGCCAACATAATGCTCTGGGAAATAATCAGCTGCTGCAGAGATTCGATCACTGTCTAACACGAACAAGGCCTTCAGTGTTCTCCTGAGAGCAATGACTGCTGTCACTTGGCTTCCAGTTGGGTGGTCTTCAGTGCAAAGCTCTTCTGGGAAATCTAGTTCATAGGATTCAGTTTTCAGGGAAGGACCGCTACATACTTTGCAGTATTAGTTCCTTGAAATTGAGTTTACGCAAATGGAAACATTCAAAAGAAAAGCAAAATTTAAAAATCTCCTACAAATTACTGAAACCAATGTAGTATGCTCTGAAAAGCCCAGTCCTTCTAATGTGCAGCAACACACAGCTTCAGAGAGCTCAGATAGATGATGTTTCTAAGTTACACACAACTTCCCTAGAGTGATTTACATTACAACCAAGTCAGCAGCTGAGATGAGGATGACCTTTTGACTATAACCACTGCTCTGCTCACACGTAATTTCTCCAGAGCTATATTTCTCTGCTTCATCTTAGCACATGATACTATTGCTGCTGCCAATGCTACTCTAAAATTCCTTTTATCTATTTTCAAGCTGTTATGTGCCTAATAATTATAATGTAAATGTGCTTTCATAGCTACTGGGCAATCTCTGTTTTTTCTCTCTTCATAATACATTACTTATATTAAATTACAAACAACAGCCTGAGGCTATAGATTTGATACCCAGAGGCTATTAAAAACTTTCAACTTCATATCTGACAAATGGAGACTTAAACATCCTCACATATGTTACAGTTGCTATAAAAGTTATAGTTATCTTTGTATTATAAAGGATGTTAGATATCCTGCAAATTTTTCTTGAAATTTTATAAGGAAACAAAGCCACATTTTATAGCTTTTACTACTGTTTTCAATACTGAATAGTTTGTAACATCATCTTACAGGTCTGAAACTAACATGGTGTTCTTTTCATATTGTTGGTTTTGTTTTTCACTTTGGCTAATAAATATTCATTGTTTTTAAAGCCTTCGCTCTTCTTCAGTCTCCAATAGTGCTGAAAGTACTGCTGTACTTGTTTTCTAGGGTGTACTTCTTGGTGGATGATATAACAACTGAATTCTACTACTACTATAAATTTTAATTATTTCATTGTGGTTTATTTAAACAAATGCAAGGAATCAAAGGATGCAAAGCAATCAGGTATCACATCAAGACAGAACAAAAGTCGACAGATTTCAAATGGTTTTAACCTTCACAGAAGCCAACTGGCATAACAACGTTTGATGTTAAGACAGATGCTACCCTCTTGGGTGAGCAAAACTATAGCCTATGAACAGATTACCTCTGGCAAATGAAGCTGATGCAAGAAAACTGTAGAACAGAGGATGTAGCTCCTGAAAGCATGAACTATCTACTCCAATGGAGCTAACTGAATAATTGTTTCATGCTTACATGTACTTTGCAATGTATTACCTACACCTTTATGCACAAATGCCACAGTGCCATTTTCACTAGCTTTTGTGAGTTCAGCCCCAACTTTCCATTTAGATGTCCATGGCTGCAAAGCCACGAGTTATGAAATACATTTCTGAGAGTAGGATGGCACTTTATGAATGGCCAAATCTGCTTTGGTCTCTTGAAGAAGTTTTTTTAAAGCAATGAATTTCACAGCTATTAAAGAGCTGTTTGATTTGGAACATACAGATATTATTAAAAAGCACCTACTAGCTCTTTTAAGTATTACTTTCATGAGAATATAAACATATAAAACCACAGCATAATGTTCAAGAGAAACAGCTTAAAGTGAAGGTGTTCTGCAGGAAACTATGCAACTATGCAAAATATTTTGTGTTTATAATACAGTATTTCTGTTAAGAAACTAATAATCTGAGCTACACGTTTTGATTTTATATTGGATATTTACACTGCTGTACTGTAGATTTAAACTGTAATTATTGGATATTTATATAGGAAGTACAAAAATAGACCCTAAATATTAGAAAATGTATTGTGATTTTTTTGCTTTATTTTCTGGAAGAACAGCTTGTTTTCTGTGGCTCCAAACCAGAACTGCTCTGAGGTCTGAATATTACAGAGAAAAAAAAAATCTCTGTCCTTTGTGACTTTCCCCTTTGGGAAGAAAGGGGAAAAAGACAAAGCAACAAGGAACAGAATGATGGTTGTTACACAAATAAGCCCTTATTGTATGAATGTAGACTAGCTAAATATAGTGGCGATTGTATCTGCATAATGTTCATGCAGTCCTGTCTCTCTTCCTGAGATTTTGCAGACGCATGGGTATTCTTTTCTAGGTAAAACATCAGAAACAAGAGCAAAAGGACATCTATAAGGAGTGGAAGAAACCCAACCCAATATATGGAACTACAATATCTACAGTGAAATGAGTTGCTGTGACCTCATTTGGCAGCAAAGTATTTTTGTTCTGCAGAAGGAGAACGAACACCGAGTATTTAAAATATGAGCTATTCTTATGAAATAAAATATTATTAAAATAACTATAAAGCAGTTTAAGTCTGTCTCGTCTCCCCATGACATAGACCAAGAGAAAAATCAAAATGCGTATGGTCAGAAGGAAAAGGGGGCATTTTCCCCCTTAATATTTCCCCAACAGATTATTCGAAACATGTTAAGCTGCTTTCAAGAAATCTAGGTGACTCTAGAAAGATTATGCAAATAATTACTTTATTTCTGCTCTTTTTTGGTGAAATATCTCCACCATTTTTAACGTACTGAAGTCCCAGCAGTCCCTATCTCTACCACACAGCTGGCAAGCATATCGAAAGGATTATGCATAATATGCATGTGAGCCGATGAGGAAAATGCATTTATTCAGAACTGAAAAGAAGTCAGAAAGCTTCAGTTCTCTAGCTACAGAATAAAAAATGCTTAAATAAGTTTTTATTTTTCACCCTTTACCTCAAATCTCGGCCTCTTGCTACCTGCACTTCCATTCTCACAGCAAGGATAAAGCATCACCGTACCCATCCTGCTCTCTGCCAAAACAGATATATACTGAAACAGGTCAGAGTGGCTTTTTATTGTTTCCAGATGCTTTTTTTTTTTCTCTAAAACTAGATGGACGTAAAGAATCTTTTCTTTCCTCCATCTCAGATTTGCATTTGTCACAAACATTTACAAGAGCTACAAACACCCATGAAGAAAAGGCTGCTGGGCATTCACATCTGCCAGTATCCAACACAATCATTCATTCTCCTCAAACTTCAATTCTAAAAACAGATGATACAAAAACCTGCTGACTTTTTGATGATTGCTTACCCCAAGCTATGACTACTTTACATCATTTATCACCTTTTTAAAACTACTATTACCATTAGATAGGACAATCCCTTAAATCTGAACTCCAGCTTATATGATGTGCAGTTTCATGCAAGCATTTCACTCCATTGTCAAAAGTCCCAAATGAATGTGAATATTGGTGGATACATTACCCCTTCAACCCCCTTTTTGGAAACTAATGGCTTGTTTTGAAAGTTCAGGACTAAAAATACTGAAGAAATCTTGTGCTAAAGCATGGCAGCCGGTTGGATTTTTGTCATATTCCCCACATGGTTTAGCTCACACCACGTGCACCAGCAATTACACTACAGATATAAAAACAAGCTTTTTTTTGGGGGGAAACCTCAAACAGAAGTGCTGATAAGCAACCAGACTGAGACAATGTGAAGTCTATGCACCTCAGATTCCAGAAGGGGTTTTGTCATCTGCATTGAGGTCTTTGCTGCCACAACTAGGATATCACTGATGTCCAAGAAGGCTGGGAGCATCCTAACTATGCAGCAGTTACGGGCAATTCACTCAGAAGCACTGCTGGTAGGACTGTTGAGCTCCTGAAGTGGGAGATTTCCCTACCTAAGCCATATCGTTGCAGAGCTCAAATGTGACTGCTACACTTATTCTGCAGCAGATTTTTCTACTGTCTCTTTTCATAATTTGCACCCGTGGTCTCATTCTGATTCCCAATACCCAAAAAAGACAGCAAGTGGCTAAAAGGTTTGCTACAGGAGTCCAGCACAGCCATTTTCAATCTTTGCCCATTTGCAAACATGTCAGTATCACCCAGTGACATGTGGATCCCATGCTGTGAATTTCAGTCCAGTGGCTGTCCGTGTTTTGCTGTCCTGCTCAAATCCCTCTGTGTTATCCCAGAAACTGCCTGGTTGTCAGCTCTGTTGTTCAGTTTTCTGAATCTTCCTCAGCCTTCCTGCTCTTCTCAATCTGTATTGTCTATCATTATTTTTAAGAAATATAATCACATGCAGCAACAGTATCACCAAAGAACGAATAGTACCTGTACACCATCCTTCATCTCTTGCATTAAACTGCCCACAAATAAGGTTAGTTAACTTTTATGGACTTCAAAGCCCCTGCAATGGGATGGATTCTGACATGTGGTGGAGGCAGAGACAGCACATGATTGTGTGGCAACATCTCTGTCACCACAGACATCACCTGGCTTCAGTACATTTAGCACAGAGAGAGCAGATAAAGATTGCTTAGCCGTCTCAGTGCTAAAGACCAGACTGAAGCATAGACATACCCTCATCTGACCCACTTTGAGATAACCAGGTGAAGAATCACAAAATGAAGTAAGTGTTACTAACTCACAGTGATCATAACTTTTACCTTCTCATTGGAATTACTTCCCTTGACATGCCATCCATTTCAGAGCATTTTTTAATCTTCTTTAAATTAGAAATTAAAATGTAGGCTTGAAAAAAATAACAAAAAAGAGAGAAGTGCTAATTCCACTGAGACAAATCATCAGCTGATATACCTAGACGTTGATTTCTGTCAGCCCAGGATCTGGCCTGTGAGACCAAAACTTAAAAGATGCTTTTACCAAAGGGGTTAATTCAGACAACTCTTTTAAAATGAAAATTTTCTGCTTTTTTGCTTTTCTTGATTTCAAGCACAGCAAAGCAGGGGCTGTAATTAGAGAATGGGTAGTCGGCACTGTTCACCAGTTGTGCGTAAGCTTTAAACTAATAACTCAGCAATTAGAAGAAAAATGAGCAGTAATTACACACATTTTACTCACTGCTAGACAGATGGAACATTTTCTGCTCGTTATTGGCAAACTGTCACTGCGTTTATTTCATTTTTAGTGTTTACTGTTTGTTGTAGTTTGATTAGGAATAATTATAGGCTAGGAAAAATATGAAAGAAATGAACAGCCTTTTCATTTTTACATCCTTAAAGCAGTACAGCCACTTCTTTCCTCAGTTTCTCCAAGACAAACATACTCTCTTTTTAAACCTTTATTGAAATTAAGCTTATGGAGCTTGGTGAGGAAGCAGGGTGAGAGCACAGGAACGGCCACCTTCTCAAGAACAGCTGGCTCAAAACTGACCAAACACAGTCAGCTTTCCTAATGGGCACTGCTCCATATTGCTAAGCTGTTGCACAAATTGGTTTATATTTATTGCAGCTACTAGACTTTATTCAAAAACACAATGGAGGGTGGGACCCGCACAGAGCTGTTGGCACTGTTACTCCAGTTAAGAAGATGTGGGAAACACAGGAGGCTGGAGAACAAGATCTTCTTTATGTCAGGTTGTTGCAGCTTGCTTCCCAGTTCTCACCTACCCAACTCTGGATTTCTGAGCCTTTATATTGCATAAATCATGCCTTCCTCACCATACTGGGGATACTGTAGGGGAAGGGAGCGGAAGCAGGTGGGTATCATCTGTGGATAGACTGAGCTGCAGAGCTAAGTGTCCAGAGTGGAAACCAGGTACTTGGAGAGATTTCAAAGTATTGTTATCCCTGATGCAATACATCAACTTTCTATTTTAACTCTCTTCATGAACAGATATTCTAATACCTTAAGTGAAACACAGAAAAACACACTGAAGTGTTCAGACTTAACACATCTTGTAATAAGGCGCTTGGAAGTATGAGGTAACTCTAGCCTGCTTTGCCTCAAGAATGTAGTCAGTGTTTAATAGGTCGTTTCTGTGAAGACAGTCTCTCTCTTCAAATATTCCAGCACAATTTTCTTCAACCCTCTAACCACCTTTTATTTCTTTAATTTTTAATTATTTTTTTTTAAATAAAGAGTCAAAGCAGCAAACCTGAAAAACAGGCTGATGGATTTCCTAGCAATTAGCATGGGATTTGAATTTTGGCAGTGAGGCACATAACTGTAAAAGTTATTTAAATTCACCAGTACTGATACATATAATCCTACACCTCTTGAAAGAATTATGATGCTGATGAAGTCCTAAGAAAATCTGAACTAGTCCCATTACAAATTGTAGCTACTAGCTTTACTTGAAGCAGTGGTGGATAATCTCCTATTTACTTTAGATGTGTAATGTCTCAGAAAAATATCCTCTCTTTATGGTAGCATCTATAAAGGGACAAAATTACAGCACTACTAGCAAATCCTGTGTTTGCCAGGTGACATGGACAGTGTTATATTTGGGAAGGCTTTCCTACTGTTAGCTTTTTTGTCTAGTACGAAGTTGCTAGGCACTACACACCTCCCTTTCACAATCCATAGTGCTTTTCTCAGCAGCTGAGCAAGTAAATGGGTTATTTATTATACCATAGGAGTAAATGGAATATGAATAAATGCTACAGCACATGGCATCATGTGAAGGAGCATTTTCAAGGTCTGAAACATACCATAAGCCTGAGACAAGTTTCCCCTCAAAAAGGTAAGACCAATTCTAATGTGTAAGATTTTAAGTCTTTTCCAAGTACCCAACAGCCATAACTTTTTCTTCGGAGTAATAAGCACTGAATACTTACCATCTTCTACATTGCCACCTGAAGGGCCAAACAGAGACTCTAAAACCTTAGAGACAGAGATGGCAAGGGTAAAAAAAGCCAACACTACAAGATTTGTAATGTCACTACAGCAGCGAGGCAGAACCATATCTTGCTGCAGAAGGAGAAAGCAACAAAATAGTAATGGGGAAGAAATGAGAAGCTTAGAAAAAGGCTGAAAGAACAGTCTGTGCAGTACCAGGACTCAACTGATGAAGACCACAACTGCAAAGCACCAGCACCTTTGGGTATTAGGCAAGTGCCAAGTATGTGGCTATTATGGAAATTTCTAAAAGAAGAGAAGGGAGTCATATTTATTCAGTTGCATGTTGCATGGAAACATGGAAAGCTATTTTAACCAAGTGGGAAATTGGAAGCTAACTGTCAGTGTGAGATTCAATGGAGCTGAGACACTTCATCAAGTCAAGATTTTGCCCTGTCAACAGCAAGTGGAAATTGTCCTTGTGATAGTATCCACTACATGAACACTTGGGAGCATACTTCTGCCAGCCACAAGGCATAAACATCAAGGTCAGGGCACTGTATTTCTGTGTACTAAATTCATAGTAACTTAAGTTGATATTTCACCTTAGCTAAAAGGAATCCAACTCCTAGCAGTTTCTTACTTTCAATAAAATTTGGAAAAAAAGCATTTTCTCATAGTAACAGAAGAAAAATAATTCCTGCCTAGTTGTAAAGCTGTGTTCTTAATGACATTTAATTACACATGCTTAATTACTCCTGGCACATCTTTGGCTCCTCAGGATTTTCCTAGTCAGATGATTAATGTGCATGTAAGTGAGGAAAATTTCAATGCTAAGGCTTTGAGAGTTGCTTAACCTTGGTACTAATGTACCAAGGCAAATTCAAGCATCTGTACATCTATGCCTGGGCTTTATGTCTTTTCTGTACTGTATCCGTACAAACCTATGCTGATAACATAGACACATCATACAGTGGTACAGAGATCTCCAATTACTTTTGGTCCTGTGACAGTTACTTCAATTTTGTTTCCCTCTGCTCTCTTCCTAGTCCTTGCACCAGGTCTCCAAACTGAAGAACAGATTTTCAGACACACATAGATAATCTAGTGAAAATAACAATCTTTGTAAATGTCTGTAACATTTGAGTACTATATGTAGCATCCAATAAACCTCAATAAATGTCAGGTATGTATGATAAACTGCTTGTTGGCTGGCAGACCCCGTAACACCTCTCTTATCTATGTTTCAAAACTATAACCCCTCTTATTTCTGCTCCAGTATGTAGAAGGTTTGTAAACAGAGATGCTCAGAATTGTGTTTCATTAGAGCCTCCACAGGAGTCTGCATTATTAATTACATTTGAATAGTATTCCTGAGTGGCTTTCAGAGGAATTTTTGAATTGCTCTGAAATTTACGTCCTGGAGGATAAATATAATTTTTAGAAGCCCATAAGGAATGGCCTGTTTTGATCAAAGGTTTTTTGTTTTAAAATTGGTACTAGCAGGCTGGAAAAGTTCATGTGTATAAAGGCAACCATAGAACAGTGTCAATAAAAGATCTTGCAGCAATAGCACTGGGCAATGCAACAGGAAGTTGAAATATTATTCTAGAGTAAGGATTTTGAGTTGTGTGATGTTTGTGACACTCAATACATAAGTTGCATAGTTTAAAATGAAATTCACCAAATAACAAGCTATGTTTTTATGGAGATAATTTGATGTATGTTTTGAAACAAAAAGGTACCTAGAACTACTTTTTTCCTACTCCCATGCCATCTATACCTTGTAGATGGTTAGAAAAGAAATAACTAATGCACACCCTCCAAAACCCAGCTGACATAACTTACTCAATAAATAAACCATCTGGGAAAAAAGCAGCCTCTATTTGATGCCTTCATAAGAATTCCAAAACTGCATAAGGTATTTCAGATAACAAAATTTTTAAATCCTCACTTTCAATTTCACGCAAGAAGTTATGAAGACACGTTTTATAACCATATCACTATAAACAGTGTTGCAAGTCAAACAACCTTTGAGAAACCAAAGTTATTCCTTGGCAAATAGACCACAAGCCATGTCGCAAAACTAGAACTTTAGGTTATCTTAAGTACAAAAAAAAACTTGGCTTACAATAAAATAGAATCCTTTGCTAAATGAATAGCTTATGTAGAGACCATTTCAAGGTAGTTTAATTGACCTTTTCTGATTGAAACTTTTATACAGATACAACATTATAAAGCTTAAATGCAGCAAACATAACCCAAACTCTCAAAATGTGACAACCTTTTACAATTCCCAGTATGTGGAAAAGTGCATTGAATACTGTGAAAACCTGGAAGAATAGCAGTTTTTAATGGAGAAGAGCAGGACCAGAGAAAACAGGAGGTCACCAGTGAAGTGACATTTACAAGTAAGGTTTACTTCAGCAGAAGCACAGCACAGTTATATTTCCAGTCTTCAAATACTCAGATGCTCAGAGCTAGTATTTATTTACTGCTGACTGTGCTACAACACCAATTTCTTTGCTGAGCAAACTAAACAAATTGTTGCTCCAATATTAAAGCATATATTCTTTCCCCTGTTCTGACACAGATTTGAGTGAAATAATTTTTCCAATTAGTAAAGAGATAGATGACCAACTTAATTTCACTGCTGACTTCTCTTCTTTCAAAGATTGATCCAATGTGACACCATTAATGGTTAATTAATGTGTTTTGTGAACTTTAATTATTAACCATTATCCATGAAGACTGTGTCCTAAGGGTATTCAAGTTTTCCTCTTAAAATTAAAATGAAAGGAAAAAAAATCAGCCCACAGTTACTTGTGCATTCAGTAAATGAAAGTGATAAAAATTTCTCATAGATCTAGTAAATTGAAGCTCAGCTCTTCTCCCTCATGACTTTCCTGAGTGCCAAGATGCCTCACTTAGCTTCATCCTGTTTACATGACTTGGGGATACTGGTAGATGAAAAATTAAACATGATCAGCAACGTGAGCTTCCAGCCCTGAGAGCAACTGATATCCTGGGCTACAAGAAAAGAAGCATGACCAGCAGGTTATGGGAGGTCTTTTTTCCCCCTTGTACTCTGCTTTGGTGAGACCCCCTCTAGAGTACTGTGCCCATTTCTTTAGTCCCCAGTACAAGAATGACATGGACCTGTGGGAATTAGTACAGAGGAGACCCACAAAAACCATCAGAAGTTTGCAACACATCTACAAGGAAAGGCTGAGACAGTTAGCCTTGTTCAGCCTTGAGCAGAAAAGACTAGCTACTGCTAGTCTTAACTTTCAAATTCTGTTGATCATCTCAAATAAAAGCCATAAACACTTCAACAAATGCTTTAGAAGATGTGTAAAGGTTTTCAAAAGCTTTAAGCTCAGACTATTCTACACAAATGTCTTCAGCAGTTCTGGCTAATATACATCCAAATACAACTGTATCTTTTAAAAGTAGTTAATATCACCAACCTAGTTTGCTGAAAGCTGAAGTGGAAAGGCAGTTGAGCTGAAATATCTTTGTAACTCCAGATAGATATTTCTCCTTTTTTTTCCTCCCTCAAGGAAACCTATTCATTTCATGTGAAGTGTATGTATGAATGAAGGGCACTACTAGTGCAGAGAATATCGAGGGTTCAAGTGCAAGTGGCCTCCTTGTGATTCAAGGGAAGTGTTTAACTAACAAAAATAGGACGGAATTATGTCCCCACTGAAGTCAAAGAACATTTACAAATTACTTCCATCTCCACACTCAGAAAGAAAAGGCACTCATTTGCCCTCCTAAGCTGATAACTTCTTTGCACTTGTACCTCCTCATGTAATTTTTTTCTCCCACACTACACAGAGAAACGCTGGGGTTTAATGGTTCAAATCATCTCTTCCCTTGAGCACTGACCACTGCAGACCTTCATTCCAGTTGAAGAAAGAGCATGTGGAGGGACACTTCTAACTTCTTATATCCACTTGCTGTCTGAGTAGTAATACTGAATTCAGGTCAATTACACAACACAGCCTCATCAGTGGGCTTCCATTTTTATAACCAAGAAAAACCAAAGGAAAATCTTTGCCATGTATTCTACAGTTTCTTTAGAAAGTGCACATTTACAAATGCACTGAGTGGAGAACCAAGAAGAAAAACACAAAAAATGAGTTTTACAGAGACTGTATGTCCTGGTTTAGATTATTTTGTGCCAGTTTGGATTTCTCAGGATCATAAAAACACAATAGAAAACCAAGAACAGTATTATAGTAAAGAAAGAATAACAAGTGTTATTAACAGAGAGTAAAGAAAGGGTTAAAAAATGAGTTAATAGAAAAAAATCTGCAGACTGCTAATAAGGCCTCACACTTCCCCTCCCCTTTTTCCCCTTCTGATGCTAAATGGTCATGCTGCAGCTGTTGCCTAACGTCATGAAAATGCTGCAAAGATACAAGAAAAGAGAAGAGGAAAGAGAAAGACAAGACAGTTTGTCTTTCACCGGGTCTGCAAGGCAGAAAATACCATCAGCCGTTCTGCAGTGAGCCAGAAACCAGAAAAATAATATCTTCCATACTGCAGTCTTTATAGAGTTATGGAAAGGAATACCCAGCTGTTGCACATAAGGAGTCAGAGGTCATCCCATACCACAGTGCTATCACTGGGAGAGAGGGAAAATTATGAAAGAAAAGTTTTTTATCTCAACTTTTTTTACTATGAGAAGAACGTCTGATGGAATTGACAATTATAAAACAGATCTTCTTCAACTATAACTACTTAATGGCCTCTCCATCATAAAGAATTTATAAGTTTTTTTCCCTTGCCTTTTTTAACGCTTTATCCCCTTTGTGTCTTCTACTCAGAGCTTTGGTTAACAGTGAAGAAAAGAATGGTGCTAAACAATGGTAAAGACAGCAATCAATGTGTTTGCTTTTATGATCTGAAAAAATCCCACATAGGTAAATACTGACATGAGTACACGTTATACTAATATATGTCAAACAAAAAGAACATTGAGCAGGAAAACTTAGTTTTTAAAAAAGAAAATTTACCAGCAAGTTGACTGTCTGAGGAAGGTTAAACTGAACAGATGCCACCTTGCCAACTGACTCTTGTAACAGCTACTTTAAACGCAGACACCAGTATAACAGCTAATGTAAAATTATTGATGTTATTAATTGTACTGTGTCATATATTGTACCATAGTTCTGTCAGGTTCCTGTAGAAATTTCTGACAAATAGAATACTTACACTTTTCAGCCAGTTAGTAACATTTTAACATGCCATTCTCTGGAAAAATTGTCAAAATCTACAGTATTTGGAAAAACTTGCTTCGTTATGAACTAGTTCACTGTCATGCACAAAAGTATTTTATTCCTCTGACTGCTATCAGGAAAGAAAAAGAAACAGACAGGGGAAAATTGTAGAACAGAGGCATTTGTCATTCCACTTATTAGCAGTTAGTACATTCATGACAGTGACAGAAATCCCAAAGAGAAATCAGCCACATGGTTGTGGCCAGCACTTTCAGAAAAATCCTATCTTGAACTTAAGGATACAGGCTGATACTCAGCAAGGTGTTCAAAACAGCCTGAGGACAGTTAGGTACTTGCATCCCATCTATTTAACTGTCTGCCGAAAGGTCATGAGAAGACCAGTGGAAAAGTTTGGAACTTAGCTCGGTTCTTCTCAGTTGTTATGAGCCAGACGATGACTCTTTAGACATTTTCTCTGTGATCAGCATTTCACACTGTTCAGTGCTATGAAATATAGCTGAGTATAAAAGGTCATTTAATTTTTTTCAGTGGGATTATAAACAGAACAGTACTTAGATTAAAAAAAAAAAAAAAGAGCTGCTTTTGCCCTGGAGTACAAAAAGCAACGTGAGAAGAGAGCTTTCCAGCCTGATTACATAAAATAAGGTCTTTCTGTCAAAGGTGCAACATTTATTCCAGAAAGAGCTGAAGAAGGTTTCTGCTGATTCACTTGCTGCCTATCAAGGCTGAACTGGAGCCCTCTCAGAAAAAGAAATTATCATCCGACATTTTGTAAATGGTAAGTTTTCAAAATTTTACATATTTTTGTCTCATTTGCTCTTCAAGTTTAAAACTCAGTAACTGTGGATGAACACATACTTCCATTGGCCAAGTGCAAACAGAATTTTACTCACTTTTTAAGCAAAAGATTTGGAAGGCAAAGTCATGCTCAAATTAAGATTCAATCTCCAATTTCATGGTGGCCTCCTCTAAATATAAGAGCATTACAACTGTTGACAACCACAGCTTTTTTTCTCTGACTTCACAGCTTTGTTGCAAAAATCCATCTATGTGGGCACCTTATCACTGATTGACTGCCGCAGGAAAGCATTTTGTGGGGCAAGGAATAAAAAAAGGAAGGTTCTACATAGGTTATGTTACTTGCAATTGACTTGGTAAGATCACCGTGAAAAAAGAATAAATTATGTCAACAAAATTTGGTAGCACAGTCCAGATCTAAAGCAGAAAGTGTAAAGAGATAAAAAAAAAATTAAACTTGAATAGAAAAATGAAAGCAAGATTTTAATCTGGAACATAGGAGGTTCCATGTAAATATCATAAGGAACTTCTTCACTGTGAGGGTGACAGAGCACTAGAACAGGCTGCCCAGGGGAGGTTGTGGAGTCTTCTTCTCTGGAGATATGTAAAACCCCCTTGACATGTTCCTGTGCGACTTGGTCTAGGTGATCCTGCTGTGGCAGGGGGATTGTACTAGATGATCTTTCGAGGTCCCTTCCAATC
>JAOXOE010000001.1:70567707-70603284 GCA_028565055.1 Phoeniculus purpureus
CAGCACTGGTGAGGCTACACCTTGAGTACTGTGTCCAGTTTTGGGCTCCTCAGTACAAGGGAGACATTGAGGTGCTGGAGTGAGTGCAGAGGAGGGCAACAAAGCTGGTGAAGGGCTGAGAGAATAAATCTTATGAGGAGAGGTGGAGAGAGTTGGGGCTGTTTAGTCTGAGGAAGAGAAGGCTGAGTGGAGACCTCATCGCTCTCTACAACTATCTGAAAGGACATTGTAGAGATTTTGGTGCTGGTCTCTTCTCACAGGTAATTAGTGACAGAACCAGAGAAAATGGTTTCAAGCTTCAACAGGGTAGATTTAGATTGGACATCAGGAAAAAATTCTTCATGTGGAGAGCAGTCAGGCACTGGAATGGGCTGCCCAGGGTAGTGGTTGAGTCCCCACCCCTGGATGAGCTTAAAAGATGCTTAGATGTAGTGTTGGGGAATATGGTTTAGGAGTGAAGCGTCTTTTCCAACCTGAATGATTCCATAATTCTATGATTCTATGAATTCACTAAATATATATCCAAAATTCTACTACCAATAACTCTCCTGGTCGGTCCCTTGACCCTGTCACATCAGTCAAACAAATTATATCATATTCTCAAAGTAGGATGTAGATCATTGAGCAAGAGACCAACGTCTGCCCATTTTCCTCAAAAGGTGCTTGCTACTGTGGTGGGAAACTCTGCTCTTCCCCATCCCTTTCCATCCTCTTGCTGGGGAAATCATGTAACCAAATAGATTGTTAACAAAAGAGGAATAGAAGAGGAGACAGCCTACACAACTCAGTTAACTGAGGAATGCCAGGGCACAGACCAAGTGAAGAAAGGATCTTTTTGCTTGCTCTGCCATCTGACCAATGGCAGCAAAAAAAATTACTGAAGGAGCTGGGTCATCTGTACATCCCAAGGAAGAGAGTAGCCCAACTGGCCTTGGGAACTGGTTGCCCCATAAATATCAGTCTAGGACCACAGTACAGATTTGAAAAACAGCAAGAAAAGGGATTCAGACCAAAGTCTTTCAACAACATTTTTATATGCAGTTATGTCAGAGAACCACATCCAAAACCTGAAAAACTGACATCAAAAAACCACCTCAAAAACATGCAAATCTAGAATGAGATTTACCTCAGACTGCCAAAGTTTAATCAGATGATCAGTTGAGCACCCTTTAATCAACAGAGAGTAGGACCCTTCCAAAAGGGGGTGCATTCTGTTCTAGTAAGATGCCTTAGAACAGGAGGGTGAAATTATTCGACTAGTTCTATAGATTATGAGAGAGAGGAGACCATGATGGTTAGTTTTGGTTAGAGCACTAGAGAAAGTGGATTCTTCCAACAACAGGTCGTATGTCAGTTCCTGCTGTAAAACACTACACCAGTATCGCAAACACTCCTACCTTCCAATTACCACTCTTACCTTTTCAACTGAGGCAGAAAGTGGTTATCTAGGTTGGAAAAATAAACTGCAGAAAGCATTAAAAGGACTTTGTATGTTGTTTGCACGCAATAAAACTTCAGGCAATGACAGCGAGTCCTGTCTAAGCTCAAACTGAACTGTGGAAAATTGTATAAGACACACGATCTTCGGGGGAGAGTTAGTCCTATCTGGCCACTTTTTAATACATCTTTAAAAAACACTCTGCTCTGAGTTGGAGTAATACAGTTTTATGGAACCTGAATTGACACATCACTTAGAAAACTGATTTAGCAGTGGTCATAACTGCTCCAGGAAAGTAGTTTTTCTGCTGCAATAAACAAGGTTTATTGAGTTGTTGTCTAGTAATCAGTCTGCAGTATGATTATTATTATTTACCATCACCTCACTTCACTCTTCATTGAGTAATGGTTGATAGACCAAAAAAATTGCCAAAATACTTTATCTGTCTTTCATGGTGAAAATAGTTTCTAAACTATTTTGAGAGGCACTGCATTTTCATGCACACACAGGTTTATCTATATACACATATACACACACACACAAAAGTTTATACTCTATTTCAGAGACAACACAGCAAAGACTTTGATGCTGAGTCTGCTTAGGCTTAACTGTTCCAGTCAGCTCCTCTCTGTTAATTCTCATACCAGTTTGCTTCATGATTCACCATGTGGGTGCCTGCTGCAAGTGATTTTAATACCTGATTGCTTTTGGCTTCAAGTAAATGAACGTCCTTCATCAGGGACAACAAGATGGGATTGGTAAGAATTTATGAGCTTATGGCTAGATGTGACTCCTGGGTAGAAATCACTTTTACTACGTGCATAAAATGGTGTTTGGATTAAAGGACAACTACATTTCTCAAGATGACAACCAATCCAACAGCATAGACAAGAATAATGCCTGTAGTTTGGTGCTTGATTTTAGTGACATTTATGTAGGTGTTCACTTTGACTAACCTAAGAATGTAATGGATAACTGAAACTTAATGGATATTTAGTTATTTAGGTTTCACAAAAAGGTAAATTTGACAAAGACACTTTCTGTAAAACAAACATTGAATCCTATTTGAATACTGAATATAAAATTTTAAAATATATCTAAAGAGCCATGAGTTGCAAAAAGTTTTCCTTATTACTTTCCTTCAGTCACATTTCTAAGAGTAATAGAAGTGGTCTCAAGGGTATTATTATTAGAGGTTTTCATAAAAATAGCTGATAATTTCTACCAAAATGTGTGCTTGTGGCTAATACACCTTGATATTGTCTTTAAAGTGTGGTTTGAGGCATCATAACCTGATGAATCTGTCTTAAGATAACTGTTTATCTATAATAATTCTTGTACATGTTGCTATATGAACAGCCTGAGTCACAGGGGGTTTCTGTAATTATTTTATAATAATATTGTGAAGGCAGGGGGATTGGACTAGATGATCTTTCAAGGTCCCTTCCAATCTCTAATGATTCCATGATTCTATGAATAGAGAGAAAAATAGCAATGAATACTCACCACAGAAGAACTTTTGCACATACAAGGAAAGATTTTAAGGAAAACACAAACTCATTCAGCACTAAAGGAGAAACTAGAGATGATGTGGAAGCTTGAAATGTTGCTACCGTCTCCCTCGTACACACATCATATGCCATTTTTACATTACAGCTCCTCTGTTGGTTTGAAAGTTTCAAAGATCCTCCTTACCGGTGGTTTTGCATTCTCCCTGCCATGCCCGTGACAAGTTCTATTGACTACTACATCTCAAAGCAAGCTAATATCAAAACAAGCCTTTTAAAATTATTGCTTAAAAGCAAACGTTTCATGGAAAAGGAGAATAAAGACTGTGATGAGCAGGGGTGGCTTACTTTGGAAGACAGGACCAGTTCCTGCCCAGTAGTCAACTTTCAGACAATTAATCCCACTTCAGGAGGTTTCCACTGTACCCCTGCCTCATGCATTATCCTAAACTAGTCAAGACAACACTGCAGCGGAGCAGGACATGCAAAGAGACTGAAATAGATACGTAGAGATAGAATGCCCTTTCCAGTAAAGCAGACACCTCAGTTGTACTAACTAGAAGAAAAGAAGGAAGGAGGGAGGGAGGAAGGGGGGGAATGCGGTTGCACTACAAAATGATAGTCGAGGAACAAGCAGTGATTTCTTTAGCAGTCATATTGGTAGGATTAGCATTTGATGATCTATGGTCATCATGAGCTTCTCTGTTCATGCATTATTATCAGCGTTTGTTGCGTCTTTTTTCACCACATAGCAAATAACCTCTTCAAAACAAATTACTTGTGTCAGGTGGAATCTGACTTAGGGCAAATTTGAAGTGTAGCCTAAACCTAAGTAGTTATTGAGGGCAATAGCAATAAAGTGGGGATGTATTCTGAAAAGATTAGATTTGCTGCAATTGTTTTATAGTCCTACCTGTGACTATTTTCCTTTCACATATAGCTCTGCTTTTCACCCTTCTCTGAACAGGTAAAGGATCATACAGAAGAAAAATTATTTTCAGAAGAGAAATCACCATTGTCTGCTCAAAGTGTCTACCTGAAAACTAATAGTCTGTGCTTAGAAAATAACCAGGAACAGAGGGAAGAAGAAAAAAGTGCCCTATTTGTAGAAGTATCAAAATAACAAAGATACAGCTAAGTAAGGTAGAGTTACTTATTTCTGAAAATACTCTGTACTCAAGGCACCCACACACCCACATAAATCTCTCCTACAGTCTCAGAAGTGTTGCTGAGATTTCTCTTGAGAACATTGTCTGCATCCGAGTTGCACAATTCTCCTGCCACATGGATATGCAATACAGGTTTTAGGACAGACAAAGACGGTAATATCACTGAGCAGTATCTGATAGTATTTTTCAGTTTATGGTCTTCATTGTCTTCTCATTGTATCTGTTTGCAAATAGCTTCAAAGAGAGAAATAAATTTAGTCCAATATAAAAAGAAATGTTCCAGGAAGAGTAAAATTCTGCCAGCTGGTCTTTGCCTTATGTTCTTCTGTTATTAGACCTGAAGCTTTTGAAACCAAAAATTCATACCATAATTATTCAGTTGCAGTCTTGGAACAGATTTTGTACCGATGCTATTTAGACACAGTCAAGAAAACATTTCTTGACTGCTTTTTTTTCAGCTCACAATTCATTTTCCTCGGACTTTTTGCAACAAATGCATTTTAGTATAGTACAGTAAGTATTACTATAATAAGAATCCTTATCATAGGTAATCAAACTTATGCTCTGATAAGAGTTCCTATACTTTCCTCCCTTACTATAGCTTTTTTCCTCCTAGACTTTTTTTCCTGGGAATTTTGGTATCATTTAACTGCTGGTCCCGTTTCTTAGTGCTGCTATTTCTGTCTAATTAAACAAGACTTTAGCCAGACTTCTTCTTTCCTCCAGTCAATAATCCCTCACAGGTTAAAGGCTTTAGACAGGAAGCTTGCAGTAGTTTTCCTTGAAAACTTTCCTTGAAATCTCCAAAGATGCCATTTGATAGGATTTCTAGTTCTCCTACACAACTTTATTTTTCTCCCTTCAGCAGGAATACAGTGAGAACATGTATAATGTTGGACTTACATTCTTTGCTGATTCTCCACAGGGAACACAAAGAAAACTGATGAAATCTGGCCAGAAAGCTGGCATTGCACCAGAACTCATTAGAGGTGCAAAATTTCAGTTAAAACTCTAATGGATTTGCTATTCAAGATGGAAAATAAGCCAGTCAGTAGCTGTAAGTATCTATTCATTTAAAGTAAGCATAAACTAGATTGCGGAGGACATGTAATTTTAAGTTTTTCTTTAGCTTCTGCTTATAGGTAGAGGTATAAAATCAAATCAGTCAGAACAGACTTCTGTCTGAAATATGTTGCAGCATTTTTTAAATTCATGCCATTCCAATAACTTCTGGAGAAATTATATGAAGATGTACTTAGTTAAGGTTGCACAATTTCCTAAAAGCCACTAATTTTAGAACTCCTCCCAAAATTCTTAACTTGTATGAAATAGCCCGTTATCTCTACATCTTTGTAGTTGTCTGATTGCCTGGAACTTTTCTTTGAAAGTCTGTTAAGACAAATCCAACCTAGGTTTATACAGTGTATAATCCTCTAAGTTATACATAGAACCACAAGCCTTAACAAAAATAATACACTGCATTCATTTTTCAAGAATAGCAACCATGTACTGAGGAACCTCACTGTTCACCAGTGTTTGTTTAAATTTATAAAACAAACAAGGACCAAAATTAAACTAGTTACCTCATCATTTTACCATCTTCAAATCATGTCAAACTGTATTTCATCAGTAATGAAGCATCATCAAAATTCAAAAGAAAACACACCACTTAAAAAGAAGTGAGTTTAAGTCACTTTGCTCCCAGCTCTTAAATTCTGATTTTAAACCCCTAACATTATTGTACTCAATCAGAGTGTGAAAAGCATGTAATATGAAGAAAAGCTATATGGATCTTTAAGTTACAATGCACCTACTAGTAACGATGCAGCAAACATGAATTGTCTTCCCTTCTTATATAGCCAGTGTGGCACAGATTTAACTCTCTGGCTACATAATGTACTAGTAATGCTCTAGATTTTGTCAGAGAAATTAGAACTTGGGAATGCAATTCACAAAGACATTAGGTTATTTAACCTCACCTAGCAAGCGGAGAAGAGAATAGCAACAGCAATCAAATACTGTGAAACAGAGACCCTGTCTTTTTCAGTTTTGTGTAATCTTAGATCAAAACACTACACACCATTCATTGCCGTATGAACTCCACTGTAATCCACAGGAAGACACATCATGAACTGCTTCATTAGCTTAAAAATCTAAAGCAAAAAACATTTTACCTTTTTCATGTATTAATGAAATTATTTTCAGTTTATTTTTCCTCTGGCACACATGCTCCTGTGATACAATTGATTTTTATTCTGTAGGATATACTTCTGTGTTTATAGGTTTCTAGAATATTTTTCTTTGATCTTTTTTTTTTTTCCTTTTGATCTTTTTCCTACTAGCAAAATCTGTTCTTCTATACTACATAATTTTCCCACATAAGACTTTAAAACCATATCTTTGTGCTTGGTTTTCACCAGAAACCTCTATTTTTGCCTGCTTTTGATATCACCACAGCACTTCAGAAAATCGTGTTATTACTCGCAGCTTCTTGAGTAACACCAATTCTTCTACAGTAACACCAATTGCTAAACTGTAAAATTTTACATCTCTTACCAGATATTCTATTAATTGGTTGTAGTTTCAAGATGTTTCCCACCTCTGTTTGAAGGCTCAGTTGTTTGTTTCATGATATCACTCCTTCCTTAGCCTAAAAGGTCTGATTTCCCACATTTAAGTCAGCCAGCAAATGGCCATAATCCCACTTATAAGGGTCTTGTTGATTCACATCTAACCATAGATAATCTGAGCACTTGAAATTCTATTTTAAGTCTGTAGAAATAGTAAGTCTTTCCCTACATTTTGACCTTCACCACTTTCACATTTTTTGTCTTCTGTCGCTAGTTAGGCTCAAGGTGATTATTTTCAAAAAGTGTTTAAAGGAAGATGATGACAGGAGCAGAGGATACTTCAAGGCAGGAAGGAAACTGAGGAAGTCTCTAGTCCAACACTACACTCAAAGCATGGTCAGCTCTGAGATCAGTTGCTCCAGGTGGCTCTTGAAAACCTTGACACATGGAAATGACACAACCTCTCTGAGTGACTGACTCCAGTGCCCAGTTGTTCTTAGGGAGAAAAAGTTTTCACTCACACCTGAGGCTAGCAGTCTCATTTCTTGTCACTCATCCAACTGACATGCACCTACTAGTGCCCTCTCCCCTGATACCAGGATATGCTGTGGCCTCCTGTCCCCAACCCCCAAGGCCTTTCCCAGAAACCTGATTGCCAGCCAGGTAGCCTGTGCTCTACCAGGATTCAGGGAGAGGAAAGTGGTCTCAGGTGGATGGAATTCAGAATGCTCAGCTCCCACGTGTCAGAGATAGCAGAAGTGTGTACACACTACGCATGCAGGGCAGACAGTGAACCCAAAGTTTGCTCTCTTCTCACACCTCCCCTCTCTTATTTATTGTGGGTTTCAATAAAAATATTTTAAAATATACTTTTAAAAAATGAAACTATGTTTTAATGTCTGAACTTCCTTTTTTAGAGAAAAAGATAGAGACAGAAGAAATGCCTGAATGTGGCATCTTTAGGATTTGTTATTGAGCTCCAGTCCCACGCTGAGGCAAACTGAAACTCACTAATCATGGTGTTTTCCAACCAAGAATAGCACTGTTATCAGCCACATGCAGGCTTTGACCCCCAAAGGCTGCCTATTGTGCAGCAGGCTAGCAGCGGCTTGGGCCGCCAGCAAGGACAATAGACTGACCTGCTCAGCCTTTGCAAATTGAAGCTGCCTGAAAAAAATAAAAAAAAAATCTCAACAAAACAAACCCACAGGTTTAATACCACTAGCTAGCTGAGAAGAAAATCACCACAAAACCATCACGAATCTTCACCTGTCACTGGCAGAAGCAGATACCTGCAATGAATCTGATGCACACAGCAAAGCATCATGTTTCAGGACAGAACAATTGAATGTAGTTAGCCAGTTAAGAATGCTTCAGCTTTAGATTACATATTCTATTTTCAAATAAATAGAAAGACGAGACAATAAACAGCAGAAACTGGAATGAAACAGAGGTACTGCAGTGAATAAATGGATAATGCAGCAAAATGCAGAAATAAGAGAAAAATCATAATAGAATAGAAACACTATTTTTTTTAAGACTACCAATTTAAAAGAGAAAAAACCCAACAATAAAGCATTAATCACAGAGAGTTTGCACAAAGACATTTTCCTTGCAGAGGTAGTATGGCTCTCTGGAATGTTCTAACTGCTAAATAGGTTAAAAGATTAGTGATACTACAGAAAAATAAATTTTCAACAACACTGAAACTAAATGTTTTCAACTGGGCTACAAACAACCACCACGTTGGGCTTGCAGCGAGAGGTCTGTTTATACTTCTCTAACACAAAAGGAAACATTAATGGTAATTATAAGCATACAGAAAGCAGATTGTATAAAAAGCATAAGGTAAAAGTTGTAATTTATTTTCTGCCCAGTGAGAGTTTCAAAGGCACCTATCCCTCTCATTTTTCATAATTAATGATACACCGCATTATGCTGACAAACCAGTATTTGAGCCTTGTTAAAGTAATTAGTAAATAAATTTTAAAAATCATTCCTGCACAGAGGTGACTTAATCCCCACATAAGAAAGACTACAGCCAGCTTCAGTGCTTGCTTGTCCAGTGCCTCTCAAATGCAAATTTCCACATTTTCTAGGCATAAAGGACTCGGAATTCAACTGGAAGGTCTTATACCAGAAAAACACACATTTAGAGGACTAATCCATGAGATGCAAATGCAGGGGCTTTAATCGTTAACGACACTTAGTAAATGACAGCAAATACCATTCATCTCCATTTCTTTAAATGGCCTGACACAGAATTGTAGTTTGAGAGAGACCTTACTGGCCGGCACCACATACCTCACTTCTTTAACATCTTCTGCTACATCAATTGCAGGAAGTATCCTGACTGATTACAGCAAGAGTGTCAAAACAAACAATGTATTCCTTCTCTAAAATGTAAACAGCATCGCTCACAGATCTCAAGACAATAGAGAGAAATATGCTCAGTACCACTGACCAAAACATTTTTCCAGCTAAAAATCCGCGCCACACAAAATTCACAACCGTTTCTAGGCTCCCTCATATCATGCAGTTACTGACTTTGGAAAACCAGCGTGCTTGAAATGCAGCCAGGCCTATGACTTTGCATTCAAATCAGCCTCTCTAAGCCTCACGTGAAGCAGAAAAAAATTGCGATGTAATAACTTTCAAAAGGCCTAATGCTTTCGTTTAAGCAGCCTAATACATTGCAGATTTCAAAGTTATACAGTTAAGTTATTGCTCAATCAGAAAGATCAGTGCTATTGAACTTAAAATCCAGATCACTATTCTGCTATCATGAACATATGCCAAAAAAATAATAAAAGAAAGAAAGATCTCAGCTCTAGTTCAGGCTGTTATGGTTTGTACTGATAAAAATTGCCTGATTCTGTATGCTAGAATTTATTATCGTGCATTTATCTTTCTTTCTGGGACTCACCTGAGTAATTACATTACAAAGTAGTCACTGTGGTTTCATGATACGATGAGGATCAGTTTTTGACAGGTCACCACCACTGGAGGCAATTAAAAGCAGCTGCTTCTAGCAGTTAGGGTTACCCTGGTGTGACAGTTTAATGTAAATTATACAATCAATCTGTAATGTAAATATCTTTTGAGCAGTGAATTAATGTTTGATTGAACAAACCCAGACATTGTACAAGTCAGAGCAATCAAAGTACTTAGAGGTATCAGACAAATACTAATTTAAATAATGGCAAGGATATGAGTACAAGAGCTCAAGTAAGGTGGGTAGATGAAGGCAAAGGGTGGCACAATTATCTTCAGCTCATGTATGTTTTCTCTTTTTAAAAAGAAGCCACACACTATAGATGGTAGCAGAGAAAAGGCATAGCTGTGCATTGCTGGTCAGAGCATGCGCCTGGTGGCAGCACGTCCACAGCCTGACAGGGAGGTGAAGGTCAAGCACAATCTGCAATATTGGTTTCTAAGGTTTCAGTTTACATTTCACAAACACAATGTCTCAGTGTAAAATATGACAGGCTGACTACAATTATGAGAAGGCACCTTGATACTAGGATTTGAATCATGGTACTGATGTGCCAGTTTTAATGTTTTAATGAAATATTTTAATTAAATACAGAGCAAATGTCATCTAGTGATAGGACGAGGGGCAATGGGTATAAGCTGGAACACAGGAGGTTCCATATAAATATCAGAAGGAACTTCTTCACAATGAAGGTGAGTGAGCACTGGAACAGGCTGCCCAGGGGGGTTGTGGAGTCTCCTTCTCTGAAGATGTTTAGAACCCACCTGGATGTGTTCCTGTGCGACTTGGTCTAGGTGATCCTGCTGTGGCAAGGGGGATTGGACTAGATGATCTTTCAAGGTCCCTTCTAATCCCTAATGCTCTGTGATTCTATGATTCTATGATCCTATGAAAATAAGATGTTAAAGGATGAAACATAAAAATAAGTGCTGACAATTTAATTTCAAGGCTGAGACATGACAGATAAGCATGCAAGTGTTAAATATCACAAAGTTGAAGTTGTGATGGCAGAGTCCTACTTGGTATCAATATCAAGAAGGAAAAACCCATTTTCACACAGCTTTTTTGAGGGGCTAGTTAAAGCAGCAAAATGGATTTTAGTTCCTGTCTGTATCTAAATCTCTTTTGTAGGAAGTATGTAATGGATTCTATATCCACACAAAGACTTTACCTGTCCCCTGAAGGTCCATTGACTTGAACAACAAATAAAGACAAATAAGCCCTTAGTTGGCTGCTGTGCTCCAAACGGCCTGTTGGGAAAGCACATAGGCTTAGGATATGCTTCACTGTGGTGTGAGCACAAGTTGGACCATGTGCCCTATGAGGTCAGCTTTCCCCACTACAGTCACTCCTCTAGGAGACATGCAGTGAGTGTCACTGGGCACCTGTAGACCTTGAACTTGCTCAAAGTATGGCTTGGCTGAGGAATAAATCTTCTAGACAGAGAAGTGTCAACCATCCAAGGCCAAAATTTTTCTAAAAACCATATGTGAAAAAGTTGCCTGGAAAAAAATCCAGCTCTCCATCTGTATCCTGAGTATCAGGCTGGTCTGGTAACGCTGACTAACCTGCCAGCGGATGGGAGAAGTAGGGGCATAATGGTGAAACGGTACACATATGCTGTCACTACTATTGCACCAGGTTCCAAAGGCTGCTGAAATTTAGTAAATAATCAGATTTTGTATAGAGTCTTCAAATTTGCAGCACTAGAGTGCATTTGAGGTAAGGATTTGTGCTCCAAGGAAGGAGACTGTGCAACAATTTAGGCAGAGCTGGGTATAGACTGACACGTTAATCCATTGTCTGTTCAGGTACATTTGGATTTACCTGAATCTGCACTCTTTCTCCTCTAGATGTGAGATAGGAGACCATTGAGATTCAAACTTTTTCATGCAGTTCCCTGAACAAAATTAACAGGCCCTGGCGTTTTGTGCAAGGACATCCATTCTATTTGCCCAAGGTGATGCAGGCAGAGACAGCAATAAGTTTTTACACTAGTGCTGACCACCTGATGCCAAAAGTATGCAGCAAGAGGTATAACAGATTCAAGAAAAAATGTCAGAGCCATAAATTGCCTTTTTTACAGCTCTTGCTTATCAAAGCCTTAATCCTAACATTCCTGAAGGAAACAAGATAAGGTAAGGGAAAAAAGCCCAATTTGGAGAAGAAAACTTCATCTTCATATGCAGTATCTGAAAAATTACTTCCACCAGGTACCTCAGGATATTTTAAATTAACTTAGGTTGGAAGTGGCACCAAAGTGGAAATATATTTGTATCACTAAATATTATTCAAGATGTAGTTTGGATAAGATGTAAATGTTTGTTACAGAAAGTGAAGTTTGGGCATAAGAGAACGACTGAATTTCTACAGCAGTAATTCAATGATCAACTTTACTGACAATCTCTGAAGATGGGCTTCACTGAATGTAGACATGGAGCTAAAATGTCCATTTTCTCACACCTACAGATGTTTGCTTGTACTTAGGGTTGATTTCATGAGACATTCAGCGTAATTGTAGTTCAGTGATCCATGCACTCTCCTTGGCCCAAGACTAAGCATTTATCCTTGCTTGGAGACAGCCAGTGTTTCAGCAACTCAACAAGAAGTGAATGGAACCAGAAAACACAAGAAAGGGAGGAGAGAAAGAAAAAAATCCACCCCCAGTAATATGAAAAGCATGTACAGGTACACAAGATGCATTATTCAATTGCTACCAATTGTTAAAATTTAAGCAAGATGTTGATGAGCACAATTTGAATGGAAAAATAAAGTAAGATTTTCTTCTATTTGGGCTCCAAAGGATTTATTAACACAAAAGGTGTTAAATGGTCACTATAATAAAAATTCCTTCTGAATTTCAAGTATTTGTGCCTGTAAATTTGTGCTACAAAGAAAGAAAAACCAGCTGGGGAAAAAAAGGGATTATTTATTGACCTTTACTGCAGAGGGAACAGTGAAAATTATGTGTGGTTTACTATGTTAAAATGCTCGTGCATGATACAGGATAAATGACAACAGCCCTCACAGAAAAAAAAAAACAAACCCAGCAAAACTTTCATGCATAAAAGCTTTTATGTGCAACTTGGGGGGAGCTGAGGGTGGGAGGGTGGTGTTCACTGCATTTTATATGCAGTGTATGACCACCTGCTCTGAGCACTAGCAGTTTTTCAGAGCTGTATTTATTTTTAGGCTGTTTTCAAAAGCTGTCTGTCCAACTCCAAAAGCAAAAGCATCACTTTAGTTAGATTCCCTCCTATGGATACATTATAGATGTGTTCAGATCACAGCATATTTAAAAATCCCACATACATCCTCCTGACTCTGTGCTTGAGGGGTCCCTCATAAGGAGTCTACTGTACATTTCATTTAAATTCTAGTGCCGTCATCTAGGGCAAGAATCTTAGCTTTAGGATTCTTTGCCTGTCACCTTCAATATGCGTTACTATGGGTACTGGAAAGCCTATTACTGTACACAGAAGAGCCACAAGAAAGAAAAGGCACATGGATCTGTGGCACTAACGAAAAACAAGAAAAAGAAAGAAAGGCAAAGGGGAAGAAATTTCACAGACACTAGTAGGGTATAATTGTGCACATTATTTTTCTCTTAGAGAAGCTGAAAAATCTTCTCGTAGTTAGAACCAAAGAAAAAATGAAGGAGAAATTAGTGTTTCCTATCCCATAGCGTCACACAGAACATAAATTGCATGCTGTGCCTTTCCAGTACTTCTGTTGGGAAGCAAATATCAGTCACATAAGAATAGCACTCTGTCAACAAATCTTTTTTACTACTGAAGTAATCAATGGAGAAACAGCAATCTGCCCTGCAGTCTTCTGCAGTCTCTAATGTCTACAATAAGATTTTTACATGTTGGCAGTCAATACAGTTCAATTAATGTTTAATTCATGTTTTCTTCCTGAAGCAAGACGGAAAGACAGAACATTTATCAACAGAACAGCTACAGCAGAAACAAGCACCTTTCCCCTCCCACCTCCAATATTACCATTGTATTTATATGCAAGAAACTGTATAGGAGGAAAGCTAAGACGTCACTGGCTGCTTATTTTTCAGAGCTGGATTAAATTCTGCAAGAGATTAAATAAAACATTAGTACAAAAAATATATGGTGAAGGAAATTCAGTGAATGCAGCAGCCAAACTGAAGAAGAATCTAGCCAATTTTGTTATTTTCAGTGAAAATGTTCCGAAAACTGTACACAATCTCGTCATATTTGAGTGCATGTTATCTAAAACTCAGTGTCACTAAAAAACTTTTGTCTGTCCTGCTTATTTCTGGTTATCAGCCTGATTGCTGGTTATTGAAGTGAATGGTAACTGCTTCTAAGAGGCAGGCAAAGAACTCCCTGCTGAACTGCCACTATCCCTCTCTCAACAGCAAGTGTCTGTCTTGCTGAAGATACAGAGCATTTATCTCCATGGCAGGTTTGACTCAAACATCCAAGGCTCTAAAACTAAGAGTTTAAAATCTAATTAATGTCTACTGCCCACCTAATCACCCAGCCAGCTTCACTAAACGCTTTTTCATTGTTCCCTTTCTAGCTTCCGCTGCTTAAATGGCACATACAGTTATTCACAGTGCACCTAGAGGTTAATTGCTTAGGCTCCAAGATGGAACCAAGTCATAAACCAGGAGAAACTGGTGAAGAGAGAGCATTAGCCAACCAGGGCTATCCTATAAAAGAAACACATTCAAAATATAGATCTGCTGTGATAGTTTAGTGGCAAATATGCTCTGCCGTTATCTTGAAGCTTCTTCTATCAAAAAATTGGACATTGTAAAGAAGTAGAATGAAAAACTTTGTTTTAGGTTGTTGGCCCAGTAGAAATGACAGAAGAGAGACAGGTAATGTTTTTACATACTGCAAGACCAGACAAGGCATTTTGCACAAAGGCCATCACTCTGTACTGTAGGGGAAGTCCTCAGAACATACCAAGAGACCAAAATGCCACTGACCAAAAGGTAATCCGAGCTGGAAGTACCATGTGAAATTTTGCATGGATGCCATCACTTTGTGGTTTTGTAGGAGCATAGCACCAGTAGTTCTGTGCTGAGGTACACAACAAACACAGGTGATGGATGACATTCAGAAATTTTTATGCCAGGGTTTGGAAACCCCACCAGAGACAACTGCAGATATCAATAAGCGCATTGGTCCTTTTTATTTCTTCCTAAATGTGGGCATGTAACTTGAAAATTTATTAGCAAAATGCTAGGAGTAGTGACCTACATCAAAAAGTAACTAAAATACCAGTCAGTAAGACTAGTGAAAACATCGGAAGGTCTAGAAAACAGGACACAGGAAAACACAGGTGAAGGAGTGGAAGTTGTTTAGTTTAAAACAGAAAATACATTGAAAAAGAAAACTGCAGTCTTCAAACACAGACAGATAGAAAATGCAGGAGAGAAAAACCTTAATTTCACCCACCATAGGCTTGACAAGGGGAAATTTGTTTTGGTTAAGGGGAACAGTTCAATTGGGAATGAGATGTACGGGGAAGGAACAGATGACCTGAAAGTCTTTCTTTCACTTTAACAAGCTGATGCAGAATGGATGGCATTGAGTGGGGCCATCCATCCAAGGATGACATCTGTAGCTTCTACCCTACCCAGAGGAGGCCTCTGGATATGAAACACTTGGTGTAGGCTGAAAAGCATAGAATTCTACAATAGAAGGTTTAAACGCTGGGGGAAATAGCTGTATGTGTAAAAATCATGATTGACTTACCAGGGAGTAGTCACACGCCTAACAAACCTATTCCCTATAGAATGGGATGGATGACCATGCATCAACCTTTCACATACAAAAGTATTAACCCAGGATGTCAAGCCACATGTTAAGGGACACAGTCATAATTCTTGCCTAGTTCCAACAGTCTTTAGCCCATTAGAGATTCTGGGAGAGAAGATGAACAGCCAAATGTGTTTTAAACTAAGACTTCCATTCCAAGGAAAATGCTTAAAAGGACAATACTTGCAAGGAAATATACATAAGGGGTTTTTTTCTGGTTTTGTTTTTTAAAAAAATGAAAATAAAGTAGCCAATGTGCATAAAGGTAAGAACGCCTAGAAGATCACTGTCTCACACACCAAGTGGCGTAGGACATCTCTCATTTGGAGGGAAAAGCTCAGCCAGACACAAGCAATAAACTCCTAAGGAAAAGACTGCCTAGGCAGCTGCAAAACTGAGAGCTCAATAAGGCAGTAAATGATACCTCTCCACATCAGGTGATGGATTTTGATTCTTTCACTTTTATCAGATTATGCTGAATACATGGGAAAATAAAAGCAGAAAGGATGTTTCTTGTCTCATAAGCACGGTTCAGATAAGGACAAGAAGGAAAGTTGTGCTTCTCTTTCAAAAGGCAATGGACTGAGGAGGTATTGTTATTCAGCTGCCAAGAGCTCTCTCCCTTATGTGTAGATATCAGTGTTTTCACTGAGATATTGTCTGATATCTTAATTAGAGGCTACCTTTCGTATATGCCCGTAGAGAAGTGAGGCATCGATTCACTTTCTTGCAGGGAGAAAGGTTGCCACAGGCCCTGGAAAACCTCTTATTGCCTGGAAGAGGGGGCTACAGCAGTAACACACAGAGCCTCATATGCTGATGGCTATCTTTCAAAGATTTTTCTTTTATACTGCTCTGGATTGCTATGGCATAAAAATTAGCTCCTGTAGCAAGGGAAGCCCAGTGCAACTTCCCTCTCTTGAGATTTCCTAGATCAGAAGAGTGTGCGAAAGCTGGAAGACGATGAGGGGATAAAATAAACCAAAAAAGAACCACAATTAATTGTGAGCAGGTACATACATCTAGGAATTATCCAGCTCTACTTATGCCAAAATTAAAGGATCTTGTATTATCTGTGAACCTGGCATCTTCATCTTACTGTCTAAACCCATCATTTCAGTTTTGCCTTTCCTCACACGTTTCTGTAAAGATTTATGAAAAAAACCCTTAGAGTATTTACAGCACTAACAGCCCATCTGTACAGGAACCTTTCAATGCAATCTGAAAAAAAGCCACATATGATTTAGAATATTTCATCTACCTCTGTCCACCTCTGTATTTGTGATGTGGGCACCTTACATGATCAATCAGCTGAAATTACTTAAATATTTGGCTTACAGAAGCATCATAAAATCACACTCAACAGGAAACCCCATGTCATAAACTCCACTTCCACCCTGGTAGATAGCTATATGAGCAACAGTGTGTTTAAACCAGTAGTGTTAGCATGGGATTCACCTCATAAATTAAAATTCAAATAGATGCTCAAGACTTTTATCAATAGTTTTTCTACAGAAAAAGAAATACCAAGAAAAAAAAATGTTTAGTTTCTTTAAGTTTTAATAAAACAAAATAATCATATTTGCCTTCAATCTTGATCAACCAAATGACTGTTCTTCTTGGTGAAATGCTTTTTGTCTTCATAAGGAAAGATTTCAACATTTTGCTCACCAATTCAGCTAATGTGTAATTGGTTTCCTTGTCTTATAGCCAGAATAAGAGAAAGAACTTAGGTCAACAATAGTACAAATCCAGACTTACATTTCAATCTTAATTTCCAAGAGCACCAAGTTCCAATGTCTAGATAAAAGACATCTTAGGAGGGAGGCCAAAGTTGATATTGCAAATCATAAAGAAACTACTAGGACACAGACATCACCTTTAGGCAAAGTCAAATTTATGATCTTGTTAAAATGGAATATTCTGGCATCTAATGTCATCACACTGCTAATGGGATATATCTGTTGCAACAAACTGCCTTCTCCCATAAAATTCTTTATTATTTTTTATTTCTTAGCTTGCCTCTAGGTTTATGCTAAGCAAGGCACACTAACCAAGTATACTACAGGTGAGGTTTTTTTCCCCAGTTACTTTGCATGATGTGTACATTCACTACCACTGTACAACGCCACTGGTATTAAGTAACAGAAAACATAGTACTGACAAGAAATGCAGACTTAGAAGTTCTGCCAAGGCCTAAAGAGAAAGGGGAAGTGCAGAGGAATGTATCTTGAATTTTTCAGACATTTGAATTTCTTTTTGAGCAGTGAGAAGAGTTGTGATTAATCAGAGCCAGGTATCATGGAAGAAGACACATACTGCGATGTGGATGTGAAAAGTAGATGTTATCACTGGAATCACAAATCCTACCTTTCCTAGTTGGAGATCTCCTTTGACCAAAATGGAGACAATACTAAACAGTCTCATTTAAGACCCATGACTTCTGTCAAAATAATTCTGCATTTTGACAGCACTATAAGTATCTGAGAAGCCCCAGATTCTGGTTTATTTCTCATATGCCTGCCCTTTCCAAAAATACATTGATTTTTATAGGTATGACAAGCTGGTTCAATTCATCTCTACGTGAAGCAATCCTTCTTATCTGTACATGAATACTAGAAGATATTTTGAGCACACTAGAAATGGTAACAAATGCAAACTGCTATAGGCTCACATATCTGGCAGGGTGACATCTAGAACACTGTAGAACTGCAGCAGTTTCTGCAATACAATGACACCGCATCAGATAATACACTACCTGATGCAAACTGCTAAAAAAACACATAAAGGAAGGATGAGGAGAGGGTTGAAAAGACTCCCTACATAAATATGTGCAAGAAACAAAACAACCTGTTTGTTTTCTTCTATTTCCCCCACCCCAGCTACTTTGATTTTAGTGGTGTAGTCTTTGTTGGTATTGCAGCATAAAAATGAAAAGAGGGGAAGGAATTAACCCTAAGAGGGAAGAGAAACCTTCAGATTGCATTTATTCCTGGTTTTTCAAACTAATCCACTTGCAAGTCGATCTTATCAAAAAGGTGATAGGCTCCTTGTTGCAGAGCTCCAATGAAAAGAAAAATACTAAATCAGCTCATGTTGAGCAGCCTCTATAGCCAGAGAAATTAAAATACATATATTTTTTCCTTCTGCATCCCCATGGCACAGTTACTGGTTGCAGCCTGTGCATGCACAACTCATTTTCAAAAAACCTTCCAATTCAGCTGAATGCTAAACATTTGAGCGCTAAAGAAAAAAAGAAGCACGTGTGTCCACCCAGGTTTAACCCTAACAGAAGTACAGAAGACAAATAAAGGAATCATTATTAGTCTCTGGATGTATAATGTGCCTCTTCTTATACCTCTGTTTCCCAAAAATTAAGCATAGGCTCAAAACCACTACATATTCTGACCCCATGCTCACAGAATTTGCTGCTAAATCTTTCCCTTACAGCAGCACTGCCTCTAAAGCTAATTTTCATTACTTGTTGTCTACCTTTTGAGCACAGCCTTAACAATTAAAATTTAGAAACAAGGTTCCAGTGTAGTAGACAATACAATAAATAATTGTGTGTTAACATGTATCTTGGTCCTCTCGGTTTTGTACTACAGTATTATGAACAGCAGTATGACTATTTATTCACTTAATCAAGGTGCTAAATCTAAGCCAGGAGAGGTGATACTGAAATGTGAGCTTTGCTAGAGCATAACCTGTTTTCAGAAGAGCATGGGTGGTATGTTTATTTAGGTCTTCTCTGTTATCGAAAACACCAGCTTCCCTATCTACAGGTTTTTCTCAGGGTTTGAAGGAGTCGGCTCCTCATTTTCAACGGATAAAAATCATTAGAGTGTTGAGACCTGAAATTATAAAATCATATTACCAAGACTGGAGCCGAACTTACAGGGTACCTCATGGGACTGCAGGCTATATGCTGCTGCTCACTTTCCTATACAGCTCCTCTCCACCTTCCATTTTATTTGAGGCAAAATAAACTGCTGGCAAAATTCCACAGCTGAAAACCACACAATACAGATATTTTTGTGCAGGTCTTAGGTCTAGCTTGCTGTGTGACAGAGAAACTGCCTTCTCTGCTGTCAGGATGCAGCGACAATAAAAACAATGGCTAATGGGGTTAATATTCCACTGCTATCCAAGCAGGCCTTAGTTGCAGCAAGGGCAGTTTCTACCAGGTTTTCAAACCTACAGCTTCCTCTGTCAACCTCATTATGCTTATTTTCACTGTGCATCCTTCCCCTGCACCAGCTCGTCCTCTAATAAAATGCTCACCAAACATCAAGGCCATCCATATGCTGAATCTCATGGTATTGCTGATCATTCTGAAAGGTTGTAAACACCTGGAGGTGTTTGTGATCACCTGCAAAGCTTATCTGTTCACTTTAATTCTAGCTCTTTCTTGTTCTCGTGCAGAGACAAGTGATTGTGTTTTTTAAAAAATGCGTCAATAAATAAACTTCAGGAAGGAAGGCTGAGCCTCCAACTCATTTACCAATGACTACAGATGCTATGAAACAGTAGCAAACTGTCGGGAACGTTTTCTGCCTGAGCTCATTTATTTTCTTGTGTTTTTTTAAGTACCAACCTTGTGACATTTTGAATGATACTTCTTTTTGTCTCTTTATATATGTCTTTTTGTCTCTGTCTCCAATAGAATACCTGTCAGAACCATAACACATCTGAGAGCCTTCCCACACGTCTGAGAGCCATCTGAGAGGCTTTAGTTAACACACTGATCCATGGAAAAGCAGAATCTGGAGCCTGCACAAGTGTCTGCTTACTGAAACTTACATTTCCTTACCACTTGCCTATAAAAACCTGCGTTTGTACGTATATATCGAATCCTACATCTGCTTTACCTTTCAATGAAGAAAGCAGTGAAATACAAGCTCAGGAGAGACAGTAGGTTAACAGCATCTAACAGCTATCAGTGTTGAGTGATAAAATATCCCTGAAGATTTGAAAGGGTTGGAGAAAGGACTCAAAAGCGTATGAAATTAAAAATCTTCGAGTTCTCAGGGGCTAAGTCAGCAGGGAAAGGGTAAAACTGCCATCTCATTTCTCCAGTCAGTACTGGTAAAGAAGCAGGTCTTCTGAGAAGAATGGGGATCTATTTGGTGAAATGCTTTTCCTTCCCCTTCTTAGTGCTTTTCATTGGTATTATTCAATTTTTACAATAAGATTAATATTTTGTGTCTTTATTTTTAAGTCCTCTGAAATATTAATACAAATGCATCAGAAAAAAACCCCCTGAATAACAGGTTTAATTATGAAAACCTCTTTTTATTCCCCTTGATTTTCCACCGATAATTAATTAGAATTACATTTTAAAAATAAAAGCAAGAGAGGCATCAGAATCTATCAATTAAATTTATCAGCTGGGCATAACACATGTGACAGTACCAGGGTGCTACGCTAGTGATTTGTCATACACACTGGTACCTTGCATCATGTACTGGAAGGTCTGAAGGTTGACTCATACAGGTTTTGCTCCCAATTATGGGTCTGCAGGAAAGCTACAGGCTATAGATTGGCTAGCTGTTAATTAAGTGGCAGAATGCAATTTCTGCCTCCTCCTACCTTTGTACTGGATGACCTTCCTTTTTCCTCCCTCTTTGGAAAATAAAATTAGTCCCCCTGGCAAGTGACATTGTTCACCTCCTCTAGGTTCTTCCCATCAACTTGATATAGTGTTTTCTGCCGCAGTATGAGCACTATCCATAACTTTCAGAAAGGAAAAAAGGACACAATTGATTTATTTTTTTTAAGACAAAAAGTCAATGAAGTTTTCAGATTTTTTCCAGTTACTATAAGCTGCACCAACACCAGCAACACACCCTACCAAACTACAATATTGCTGTCTGCAACCCTTCTCATGGATGTGCAAAACACATCATGGCAGCTCTACTCTAGTCTTCTCTGAGTACCCGACAGGCTTACAGACAATGCACTGGGAATGATGGTAAACGATGGTGTTCCTAGAGAGTTCAGCTTTTTGGAGAGAATCACTAAGTACAATTGTGCAAAAGGCAGATGAACATCTGCTAATGTCTGCACCACTTGAGGGTGCCTGACAAGACCCAAGCAACTCCCCAGACTGCTGTGGCTTAACACAGTACTGGAATGCATACATGCTGTGCTTGCTGCAGCTGAGGGGCTGTGATTAAGTCACATTGAAAGCAGTGATTGTGGTAGTGGCAGTGAGTAAAAGAGACAGACAGAAGGGAGGATGAAAGTGGAAGGAGTTTAGGGTAGCCCTCAGAGGGGAGCTTCAGAGGCTGGATCTCTGATTTTCCAGTTGTGATTTTGGACCAGTGTTGGGTAGTGAGTCAATGTTTTCACTAACAGAGTTCTGCAATGGGGAAATCCACAGCAGTGTGACACCAGCAAAGTAAGATGGCTCTGCAGAGTTAATAAGCCAGGGAGACCATAAACACGAAGCAGCCAGAAATAAAGACAGTAAGGAGGAACATGAAGTGATAAAGAACACAAGACTGTATGCACAAGAACAGCACTTCTTTACATGGAACTGGCTTTGTTTCTTGTTTTCAAAATTTATAACCCTGTATTCTAGGAAAGCAGCTTTAAATTGCTCTCAACCAACAAAACCTAAATCTAACCACGCGCGTAACCCACTGGCGCTTACATCCACTTATGCCAACACTCAAAGTTACAGTCTCCCTGCTGGCAAGTGCTAAGACTAGAGGAAGTCAGTTTATGCAGCCTGTTAACAGCATGGAACATTCCATATGATATCTTTCTCCTGCCTAAGGACAGAGAGTCCCCTGCATAGACAGTGATATGCTTGCCGTGTGCCCGTAAGCCCATCCTTGGCTTGCAGCACACAGAAGAGCACTCTTGGCTGGCAGCTAGGGTTGTTGACCAAAATGTGACTAGGTAAACAAAACCAGCTCTAAAGAAGAAATCCCCAGAAGAAAATTGGCTCTCTCAGTAATTAAATTAGTGCCATTATGGACAGATGAGAGAAGACAGATCATATGAAGGTCAGTGGGACAGGACCTTGCCATAAGGATGTTACTGAGAAGGGAAATGAAGAAGCAAACTTTAGTAGGAGGTAGAAACTGGGACCTCTCCTGACAGTCTGGAAATTCTTTGGCCACCTACTCTGTTTAGCTAGGCAACCCTGTACATCAAAGACAGTGACACTAAACACATCATTCACTGCCAATACACAATACCGATCCCAGCTCAGAGGCCAGGCTGTACGTGCAGTCTACTACTCCAGGCAGTGTGGGCATTCAGAGCATTCCTCAAGGCTCCCAGAAGCACCATGAATATAACACACTGTGCTCCTGTGATTTGTTAACAGCAAAGCCTGTCATATTCTTGGCAGGGCACCACCATTTCGTTATTTGCTTGCTTACTGGACATAGCTAAAAACATTTAAACAGTGGTGGAACACAGCAAATATTGAAAAGACAACTGTCTGAAATTTCAGACTTTTTTTTATTTCCAGCACTATGAGTCCATTTAGAGGTTGAAAGATGAGTAAAAGGCCTCTATTTAATAAGTAATCAGAATGCAGCATTTGGCTCTCAGCAAAAGGAGACTGAATGCTAAGTCTATGTGATATCACTTTCCTACCGATTCCTCTGCAACTAAACGCACAGATGCAGTGCCTCTTTCTTCCTTTCTTTCCCTAAACTCAGCTTTTAACCCAGTGGCTGCTTTTTTCTGGCTTTGACAGCCTCCAAAACTGTACCTTTTTTAATTTTGTACACCCTCAAGTTCTAGGTATATCCCAAAAAATAGACAATTAAGTCATCCAAAGCCTTGAGCATAGTTAACATTCATTTACAGCATGAAAAGAGCAAAACACCTTCCTGGTGCTTGCCAATTACAGGATATTTCAGCCAAATGTATTCAATCACACCGGAATGAAAATTCCAAGCACATGTTGTGTTCATTTCTAAACCTTGTTAACTTAATTAACTCTCAGTGGAATGTGCACTGATCTTAGACCTAAAGCGTGTTTGATGGGCAACTTTTCATTGAGTAAGAAAAAGAATTTGAAATGTGCAAACTGTTTGTAACAGGAGTGACTCCCTTCCTAAAACTGTATACAATGCACATGCAGTTTATGGGCAGTGAAGTTTTATATTCTGTTTGTGCTCTTGTCAGTTTTGCTTGGATTACTAAACATCATTCATACAATACTACCCGCCAAGCAGGGAAGATAATACTCTGCATTGCCAAAACTATTTAAAATGCAGAACCAAGTAATAGGAAAACTGATTAAACCATCTGACAACAGCTCTATTTAACCTGTATTGCCATTGCTAAATTTGCACTATGAGTAGCTGATTGGTGAAATGATTAGAGGCACAACTACAGATACCCAGATCCTGTAACCAGTGACCATGCAGTCATTTCTAAAAATAAAGAAGAGCAGGGAAGTGGTTTATCATTCTCAGTATAGTTGTTGCATTTCTTAATGAATGCAAGCCCACATCAGAAATAACTAGAAGAAGATGCACTTCACTAGTACTAATAACTTTGCTGCTTGAAAACTGTTATCTCAGAATCCTTTCATAGAATCATAGAATCATTAGGGATTGGAAGGGACCCTGAAAGATCATCTAGTCCTTTGCTGTTTCATTAAAAAAAAATGAAAAACATAAATCTCATTCCTGAATTTGTAGCACACAGTTGACAATAGGTAAGTAATTTGCCTACCTCCCAAAGCAGGTGACATAGAACTAGATTATCACCAGAAGAGACAGGCACACCTGGCTGTTAGAACAAGGAGTTACATGGGGAAATGAGTCTGCTCTGTCCTAGAACTGAGGCTGCAGAAAGTCCGTTCTCTGCAGCATCCTGTGCATTGTAAGAGGCAGCTTCTAAAAAATCTATCCTTTCTCTATACAAAGTGAAATTGAAAAAGCAGAATGCTATTAAACTGATGACACCCACATTGATCATCCTTCACCTATTGGACCAAAATAAACCTCAAATGAGTAGCTGTGTGGTACAGGCACACAGAACTTTATATGGACATACTACAGTGTACGCATACTGGACATTTCAAAGCCTAATAACTTATGTTATTAGGCATGTTAACGCACAAGAAAACAGATACCATGACATATCTAAAAACAACTTCACTGCATTAAACAGAGTTATGGTCTGTGACTGTAGACTATGTTTCCTGTGGTCAGTTAGTTGCCACCACAAGGATTTCCCAGCTTTCCTGAACGCTAAACTTAGAGGAGATACTTCCCTACCACTGTCAGAAATGTTCAGACTCTAGAAGGCTATGCCACCTCTGTCTTTTAGCACCAGCAAGTCCAGAGCAAAACTCCACAGAGCATTTTGACTTCTTTGCGATTTAAGAGGTGGGCAGAGAAGTGCACATGTTTCTGTGCTTATTTCTACCATGGCTTCCTTTGATATATAATTTCCTCCATACCATCCTTGACTTCATTTCCACATTCTTCACTCTTAAAAATCCTGTGTGTTTAGGATTTTCCATCTGCCTGAATGAACACAGCAGGTTTATGCAGCACTTTCTGAATGCAAATTCGCTTTTCACCAGATAGGCTGAAGAACTACCTCAGCTGCTCATCCCACTTCTCCTTTTGCTTATGCTTGCTAGCCACCAACATCCCTGGTACTCTGTATATATATATCGGGAACATTTTTGATCTTTGATCAAAAGTTACTCTTACTTGCTTCTTTAAAAAGGACACCAATATATCCTGCCTTCCCCGCAACTTATTCTTTATTCACCCATTAAAATTTTGATTTATACAATCACAGTACTTCACAATTACCAATCAAACCTGTATAGGGCTACAACCCCATACATACAGCTTAATTCAGCCTACTAGTATGTGCTTGGTTTATGTCAATGGGTTTATTCTGATATGAAATTAACCAATTAATTTAGTTAATAATGCTAATGAGCCACACCAAAAACAAAACAAGGGTTGAAAAACCACTTACAGATTTCAGGCAAAATAAAAAACTAACTCACTTTGGGGGAAAGTAACAAGACACATTTAATTCACACAATGTAAATACCCCCAACAAAGACACAGAGATTAATCACAGAACATTAGGGATTGGAAGGGACCTTGAAAGATCATGTAGTCCAATCCCCCTGCCAGAGAGCATGTTCTCACTGGGTGAGCTTCTACCTCCATCCCCTCAAAGGGAAAAGAAAACTCAGTTCTTTTCCTTGTGGAATTCACTCAGTCTATGCATTCATCCTCCAATGGCAGCAGGTATTTACAGTCCAGGCATTTTAATGCCATATTTTCCAGTCTCACAGCCAACAAGCCACTACTGTTATTTTCTTTAGGAAGTTAGAGAGGAAATCTGTATGCATCAAACTACCTATTTGTCTTTTTGCAAATGTATTTTTTCATCTTTCCAGCATTTAACATGTCAATTTGCCAACACTATTTTCCTCTTTCTCACACAATGTGTGTTTGCTTCCTATTAAGTGCCCTGTTTGCAGTAGCATCATAGTCTGCATTTAACTACTTGCAGTTCCCTGACAGGATCTGGTGATTTCTTGGTACTAGCCATGCTGTGATATGCAGTGCATGAAGTCGCATCACTGCTCACATAAAGGCTATTTCAAGCAGGTACCTTCTCAAAAATGTGCCCATGTAAAGGATACAGGAGTCCTCCCACATTGCAGCTCTCTGAATGCACTTATGTAGAATATGCTCTTCCAAATCACTTGCAAAAAAGCCCAAACAAACAAACAAACAAACAAAAAAACCCCAAACAAACAAAAAACCAGCAAGTTCAAAATATTTTAAAACTCACATAAACTGAGAAAAATAGGAAAGTAACAAGATTTTGAGGATGTTGCCACTTCGTTTAACCGAGGTACTAAGGGCAGAGCCTGTTTGAGAAAAACAGTAGCTTTTTTACAAAGCTATTGAGACTGTATAACCAAATAAACTAGCTCAGAGAATTTTGTTTACCCAGACCTGTTTCCAGCGATTTGCAGAATATGGGACAAGAGTTGGCAAAGATGTAACAATTTTGTCTCCATTCTGGTGTTATCATTAAGGCTGAACCTGCAAGTGGAGAGTATCATCCATGCCTGTAGTGCTCAGAGGTCCATTAGATTTACTGCCACTCTGACTCACTGATTGATCATGCTTCTCCCATTCTTGGGGCAGTGAATTCTGACACGTAGCTATTTTCTAGGCAAAACATCGACTCTTAATCCAGTCTACTTCAGCTTGGTGGGGGAAAATTAAAAAAGAACAGAATTTGATACGGACCCTTTGTCATTACCGTGTATATGTGCACATGCACATGATCTCAAACTTCCAAAATTTCACCTTGGATGAGAGAACATTCTCTTGGGGACAGAAAGGATTAGGAAGTACAAAACATCTCCTCATTACAGTGCTGACAGATTTCTGGCCTTGGGCTCTATTCTTGATTTCCAATGTCTCCTATGAGCCTGAAAGCTGTTACATTTTATCTGTGTGTGAAATGAACATGTGACAATGGAGTCAAAAAACAAGATTGTCACGAGATTTAGCGTATTCATTAATAAAACATCTTCTCCGACAGAAAAAGTCTCTATGAGATAGTGAAATTGTATCAGATTCCCTGAGTCACTGTTTTAGTTTATTTCTTCTGGGATTTCTTGAGGGGCCTTTTAACATTTTAAATGAGCTATTTCAGCTTCACCACTTGTCAAATAACATGAATTTAGACAAGACCTCATATACCTCAAAGCAGCAATCAGAGATATAATTACAGTCTTTTGTTAAGTTACTTTTGTGACTGAAAAAGTGGCAGTAACTCTACTGCTCAGTGTTCCATTCATTGTTCAATTCTGCTGTTCAGAGAAATGATATCTTTTGCCTTTTTATTGTAGTGTTGATTTCTGTAAGACTGACTTAAGATAGAAAAGAAAGCCAAGGCAGAGGAAAATAAATATAAGACAGATGTGAACAGCATTCTGCAACCAAGAACATCCTAATCTGATTGCAGAAAACTCAGGTTATTCTCCCAGAAAGCATATTTGTTTAGACTTCCATACTTTGTTTAGTTCTTATACAGCAAGGAATGACTCCACAAGGAAATAAAGCAAGAACAATGTAAATCAAACACAAATATGCTAACTCTGTGAAGTGGTACAGGCATATGCCAAGAGGCAAGTGCAGTCTACATTTTACAGTGCTGGACTGATATACTTAAAGAGTTGCATCACTGCAGTGCTTCAGGAAAGTGGAATAAACAGTCCTTTTTTCAAGTAGTGTGAGTGGAGCACACCATGCTCCAGCAACACTGAAATGCTGGCCTTCTACAGTATGTTATGTACTGTAGGATCTAGTTATATATGAGGGACAGCTGCTTGTGAGAAAGCAAACTCTGCATTCTCTGAAACATCGTTACTTCACTCCTTCACTAAGAGCATCAGCTGCAAGTGCCAATAACAGTCAAAGGGATAGTTCAAGAATCATTCTATAAAGGGCCAAACTAAGCCACGACTCATCAAATAAGTCATGACATAAGCCTCACGCTGCTATAGCTCAGCTATTGGCAAGAGTCTCTGAAAACAAGCAATTTCAATCATGGAATTGCACACAAATGATAAAATGTGAAAACCAACACTGAAATACAAGCAGAGGAAACGCTCACCTCTTTTCAATCCTCTCACAGCTCCAGTACTAGAAAATCAGCGCTGCTGTTATATTTATATTCAGTCAGCAGGATATGGGCTGATAGAACCTATGAAGTGAACTGCTGCTTTGCTGCCACCAACAGTGTTCTACCTGCCCTAGTAGCCATCGCTAAACATGATTTCTATGAAAATAACACAGAAATTATTTTTCTAGTAACCTCTTTCCATAATCCATTTTGTTATTGAGGTAATTAATGTCCTGTGGGATTCAGTGGAACAAACATAAAGTAGGATTTCTCATGTACTTTTTGAGTAGTATCAGAGGTCCAACTAAGGACAGAAGTCCTGATGCTATCTGCACTCAAGTGATGGCTGGGTAAGATGGTAGGAGTTGTCCCTGGTACTTCTTGTACATAATGCTGGCTTGGCAAGTACATGGTCTTCACTGAGGACTGCAGGCCATAGTATCTGGCTGGCATTGGCAAAAATCACACCCAAGAACCCTGTAACAGCTAGGCAGTGTTTGCACAACCAGCACTGGACAGTCTGGCACTCGACCTCACTCCTTACTCCTGTTTTATTTATCACTAGAGATGTGGTCACTGAACCCTGTCTAACAATCATTTAAGTTGGCTGCAATCATTCAGTGGACTCTAATGCAGCTTTGGTTACTTTAATCAAACTGGAAAAGGGCCAGCCGGAGTAATAAACATTCTCACCCTTGTTTTAAGAAAGAAATTCATCTACATAAAAACATATTTTAGGAACATTATCAACATCTAACATGATCCCTCCTATCACAGGGCACATAAATGTTGCCTTTGTGATTTGGGCACTGTCTTCACTATCTTTTATCTGTCCCAAAATTAGGCTTTTGAAGGCTGCTCAAGGAGTGGGTAGAAAGACAGTAGGGTAGGGGAATCACAATGCTTCACAATTTGTTCCAATAGTTATATTACCCAAGGCTATCTTTGAGCTACGAGATACTCTAAAAAAAATAACAAATGTACACACTCTGAAGTTCACAATTTCCAGAGTTTATTGCACTTTCATGAAGTTTCTCCCTGAGCGTGCATTTATATTGTGGTAAAATCATGCTTGAAAGCTAGATGTTGTCTTTAATAAGCAAAATAGATCCTGCTCTTTAACTTGCTCACAGTAAGATGTGTTTTCAGGATTATTTGGAGGCTTTTTTTAGAACATTTAACTGAGCTCTAATTTGCAACATCCTTTTTAGCACAGACTGGGTGAGTTTCAATTTCAGCCCTGATCTCACTCATTGCTGCTTGCAGACTACTGCTGTTTGATATATCTAAGAACAGCTCAAGAAAAACAGCAGTTCTTCCTATCACAGGTTTCTAATAGAAATACACACTTAATATAGATCAAGAAGAATTTATTGCAGAAGTCAATAGATAAATTTAGATTCTCCTGAGAGAGTTGTTTCTGCTCCTCTATTTTGCTCTGGTGTACTACTCCACATGGAGTACTTCTTCTAGCTCTGGAGCCTTCAGCACAAAAAAGACAAGGATTTGTTGCAAAAGTTCCAAAGGAGGCCCATGAAGATGATCGGGGGGTACAACACCCCCCCCATAAGGACAGGCTAAGAGAATTGAGGTTGTTCTGCCTGGAGAAGAGAAGTCTCTAAGGAGACCTTATTGTGGTCTGCGAGTACTTAAAATGGGTCAATAAGAAGGATGAAGACAATCTTTTTAGCAGGCCCTGTGGCAACAGAATGGTTTTAAAGTAAAATGGTGTCTATTCAAACAAGAGATAAGGAAGAAATATTTTTTGTGATGAGGATGATGACACAATGGAAGAGGTTGGACAGAGTGGCTAGATGCCTCATCCCTGGAAACATTCAAGGTCAGCCTGGACAGGGCTCTGAGCAACCTAATCTAATTAAAGTTGTCTCTGCTTATTGCAGCAGGGTTGGACTAGATGACTTTTGGAGGCCCAAAGTCATTCTATGATTCAAAGTCTGGGAATGACAGCAAAGTCTTCAGTTAAACAACCACTCAAGAGTCATGTGATTTCACATCTCCTCCTGAACACTTAGGGTTTTGCAACCTTTGAAATACAAGCCCTTTTCGGGCTACAGGTGCGTTGTTGATCAGGCCACCTTCCAGCTTCTTAGCAGTTGTCAGAAAGCTACTTTTTCCTTGTACTCCCTCCCTCCTGTTTAACACACAACACTTGAAGCTCTGCTCAGCATTCCATTGCACCTCCACGCTGCAGCACACACTCATAAACATTCCCTAGTGTTTGTAATCTGATCAAACGCACCACAATTTCCAGTCATCAGAACAAAACTGACAGTAGTTTTAAGAAAAAACGAAACAACGTGGTCTTACGCCATCTCTAATTCCAATGGGAAATGCATAACATTTCCCACACAGTTCAAACAGTGAAGAGAACAAACAAGACAGATGAAGCAGCCGTAGTACAAAATCTGAAAACTAATAATAGAGAACTAGATCATGAGCACTGTTTGGCTTCAGAATGCAGTGGTTCATTCATTATATATTGGATGAGTTGACTTCCAAAGGTAATGAACCACTCTGCTTTGAAGTACTGGTTCAAAAAGTTCTTCCCAGTTGGGTATTACCCAGTGCATGCAGGAGAGAGATAAAGATTGTCTCTTGGGTCATTAATCTCACCTCAGGATCAAATACTCCCCCTTATACTCATGACACACCTGTTGCAAGAAAAGCAACTGTTTACATGGAAAAATAACACTAAGAATATTATATGCATTTTAAAGTATGTTAACATTTTACATGCTTAATGAGGCATGGCAACAGAGAAGAAAATCTGTAATATAGGGCCAAAGCTCTATATGCAGACCACTAAGCATTCAAAGGACTCAGTGGTCTAAAAAGGAATGCAGGGAAATGAGAGTGACAGTGCATCAAAGAATAAAAATATTAATTATAAAAGTGATGTTTCAGTCTCTGAAAAGTGAAAAAGTACAAACAGACCTACTGCTCAAAACATGATAGGTATAACATACATTTTTTAAAAGTACATCCACCAGAAGAATAACTTCCTCATAACTCTCCTGATTTAATATAAATATTCAGGAACACAGTTATTAAAACTAAATATTTGTTTGAGGGGGAGGTTTATTTTTATTTGCTTTTTTGTTTGTTTTGTTTTTATAAAACTGTTAACCTAGAAACAGCCTTGCTCATAAGATACATTGGACTACATTAGATAGATGAATATCTGCATTGTAAAAGAATTGGCAGTATTTTCAGCGTAAGCATTTCAGAGACTTTGAGAGATATTATAGTGACTGCTAGGGGTCAAACATAATCTAAAGAGATATATCACTCTCCTAAAATATCAAGGAAAATATTAAGGAATTAAAAATTAATTACATCAATTTGATAGAGCTAAATTACTAGTAGACATATGCGGCATTAGTTTGACTTTTATCTTGCATTTGATGCTTTCACATTTCCTTCTCAACTATGGCAAATATGGCAGCTGTCTAAACCACGTATCACTTTGCATACAAGAGCTCATATCCACCTTGTCTATACAAATATTCATGAAACAAATCATAGAAAAAAGTGTATTCAACAAAAAGAGAGAAAAACTCACCCCTTCTGTTCAAAAATATAATCACTACAGGCTTTTGGTACATCGACCCAACACGCAAGACTGATGTCCACTTGTTGATAATTGCCTTCTCCATATACTGAGATAACTTCCTGCTAATCCTGGGCCAAACCCATCCATTAAGCCATGGCACATTACCTAATGACCTTGCCAAACAGGCATGTATGAACAGGCATCATCTTTCTGAAGGTGTGGGTCATATGATGGAGTGATTTTTCACTTCAACACTCAAATTTACATTCATCCAAAGAAGAGAATGTAGTAATCTGCAGACATCAGGAATCAGGTATCATGATGCCCTTCTCTGCTATCCTCATGTCATCAAGAAAAAAAACTTTAAGGGATGAATGGCAAAACACTATTCACTAGCCTGAAAGATTTGGGTTAATCTGTTGTAAATAACCTAAAATACAACCCCTGAGATCAAAACGAATTTATATGCTGTCAAATAAATAAAAAAACTTTACTACTTAAAAAGTTCCAGAAGTCTAGAAAGAAACTAACCCTCCCTCAGAAAGAACAGCAGTTTTCTTAATTTTGTCTATACATAGAAGTCTAGTAGAAGAAAAAGTATAAAAAGGACATATGTAGTCATGGTCAAAAAATTTTTATGTGAATTATATTCAATTTCCAAAGACAAATACTCCTTTGTTGACACCAAAACACTCAATGACTGCATTAATCAGGCTAGATTTTTCTCAATTTGTGGAATGGACAATTGAGTTTTAACTTTATAAGCATTTCAATAATATATAAATATTAAAGTTTGGAGATGAATAAAGATGTTACAAATTAAATAAAGCATCAAACTCAGACCTATATTGTTCACTGTATCATTTCAAGAAATGAAAACAATGTTTTATTTTCTAATTGGGTTTGCTTCAACTTTGCCAACAAAAGAAAAAGTAACTTGTTCAATGAGCTTTAACAGTGACCTTTCATTTTTTCCAAGGTCAGATATCTCCTATTCATAGAATTAGATTGAGAAAGGGAAGATTTGCTGGCCCTGCTTTGAGATGGGAGCTGCACCAGAAGAATTATAAAGGTCCTTTACACCCTTAATGATTCCGAGAGTATATTAATAAAAACTTTCGTCTCTTCAGAAATTGTTCCCAGCTATCTTAGTTGGGCATATGGTATCAATTACCATAATACTCTAGCTCTTTGCAAACTTTAATATATTTATTTTCACAATCCTTTTGAGAAGCAAAAAAGTCTATTATTCCTGCTTCATAGATAGAAGAGTCAGGTACTGAAATTTAAATGGTTTCAGCTAAGTATTTTTATTCTATTCCTCATGCTCAGGATTCCTTGGATGCTGCATACACATGGACATTTCTGCACAAAATGCTGAAAATATTCTTTAGTCTTGTTGGGTGATTTCATTTTCATTATTTCATACCTGATAAATTCAATAACTTGGCAACACAAGAAAGCTTTAGTTTAGGCATTTTAATTTAGCCACCTAAAAATCCTTAAAATTTATGTAAAGATAGAATCTTCTCACTTGATAGCCTTTCCAGGACACAGCCAAAGCCATTAAGTAAGTAGCTTGATCATTTGAATGGCCAGAGTCAAATTGTAGATTATGTTTCATAGACATCACAGGGGTGTACAGGCTTGCTGTTAACATTAGTATCATACTGATATGAAATACATGGTAGCAATGCCACTCAGACAGAGGAAAGGACACGAGTATTCCTAGTCAGGGAATCAAAGTTGAATTACCACAATGCAGTTGAAACTGTTCCTTAAGATTTCTGTTCAGAAGGCTCATCTAAATGATGTAATGATGGCTCCTTAGGTTCACAGTTACAGAAGGATATTAGCAGATTAGTAAACCAAACCAATTAAAAAAGGAGAAAAAAAAAGACATAGAAAGTATCTTAAAACTTTATCAAAGAGAAATTTTAATCCACGTTTCAATGCAATAATGTATTTCTAAAACTGTGATCCAGAGAGATTCAAGGCCAACAAAGCCCATGACATTTAACTACCTATACATTGCATAGCTCAAGCAATTTATATGTAGAAGCATATGTTTCATTTTAACACTTACAATGTCTCAAACTTTTACTGCTAAAACATCCTAAAATACCAATGTGGGAATAGCAAATGTGGATAGGCTAGCAGAAAAGAATATTGGTACTGAGCCTGTGCAAGCTCAGTAATATTTTCTCATCTGAACTTACTGAAATCTTAATCATCACCCCTTGCTATGTTTATATCCCTGGGAGTCATGTATTTTTTGCTTTAGTGTATGCAGTTCTCTTTGTGGCAGATTGTTTTAAAAATACTTTAGAGGAGACACTCAGTGTGCAACTAAGACTCCTACTATCAAAGGTTGAACAATAGAGTTCTCCACAGAAAGAGCTCGCTCCATTTCGTGTTCAATCTTCTGGGTAGTGTGAATTTATTAACCACTTTGAAGTAGTAAAAATGTGATATGTGTGTGTGTGTGCGTGTACAGATGATCCAAACAGTATAAAAACCAGCCAGGAAATCAATAAAGCAGCTTTTTAACAAATGCATTTCCAACCGATCAAAAGAATAGCCTAACGGCTACATATGGCTGATCTAACACTCATTACATTATCATTTCAAGGAAACATCTTTTGCAACTGAAAGGTGAAGTCTTTCTGTAATGAGCTCCTTCTGAGTCAGCAATGAGACCCTTTTTTATAGTGCTGAGACAAAATAAATATATGGCAAACACCAGGGAGGAATTGTTATCTGCAAACAAATGTATTTCTGCATGCAAGGGGTCTGTCTTTGAATTGGTTTGCCGCTTAAAGCAAGGGAATACAGAGAAAAGGGGGTCTTAAATGTAGGACTTTTTCATTACAAGGAGAAAATTGTAACTCATCAGCAGTTGCCTCTGAAGGATGGGTAAGAAAGGGAAAATCTATTCTGTTTGTCATTAGCAGATTCCCATACATGCTGAATGCAGAATGGAGTATGAGAAGACCCTGGAAAAGTTCTCTGATGTTTTCCACAGAACTCACACTTGGAGGAAAGCTTTCCTCACTAGTAATATTAAAGCTGAATAGATTTTTTCAAATTAAGGAAATCTTAAATCTGAGATAAAAGGCTTTGTTTAGATTTTAAGAGACTAAAAGGTACAGGTTGTGTCCTCAGTATAAATTAGCAAGGGTCTGCCAATCCACAGATTATACAAATTGATGGATTGGCCTGAACTATACTAGTGTATCTTTTTGTTTCTTTGTGCACTGTTTTGTTTAGAATAACCAACAGGAAAGTAAGAAGCAAAACCAGTTCATTTCTGTAGTAGTCATTTAGTTGGTTGACCTGGAAATAACTGACAGCAATGACAAATAAGGACACAGAACATCCCTTTTTCCCCTTCCTTTACTCAAATATTGTCTTACAAGGGGAACCATATCCTAAAAACCACTACTAGAGATAAAAGCAGCTGCTGTGAATGATTAGAATGTGCCACCACATTGCCCCATAGTTCATTCCAAAGTAGTAAGGAAATTCAATGTGCTTGAAATGACTTTGAATTACACAATCAAATTACATTTATAAAGGAAAATGTTGGCTCACAAAGTATCACTGTTACTACCTTTAACAGTAAAAATCACCTGCAGCCATCATTGAAACCTATGCGGTCAGAGTCCCCTCATAATCCAGGAAGTGGTAACTAATGACCTTCTAAGCCGACTGGATACTCACAAGTCTATGGGGCCAGAAGGGATCCACCCAAAAGTGCTGAGGGAACTGGCAGAGGAACTTGCCAAGCCTCTCTCCATCATCTATCAGCAATCCTGGTCAACGGGGGAGGTCCCAGATGACTGGAGAC
>JAOXOE010000001.1:70603384-70666333 GCA_028565055.1 Phoeniculus purpureus
CTTCAGAACCTGTTTTAATGGACTGCTTGTAAACAGAAATCTGTTATTCAAAATGCTAATTAATTTTAAAAATCTGGGGTAACTGCAGTAATTTATTTAGATAATGTGAGGAGAAAACATGGGATGATGTACACACACAGCAGCAAAGTGCTAATTCAGACATATACCCTATATATGTCTTCATACAGGATAACAAAGAAAATTTGAATTGCAGTTTTTCCAGAACATAAACACTATTTCCTATTTAAAATCACTGTTTTGTGTAGCCAAGTAAAGGAGGACAATAAGTATGATAAAGAGCAAAATACCTAAACGGAAAATTGCACTTAAACCCAAGTGATTAATTGGGTAACTTCAATATTTATGTTTTAACACAAAAAGCTAGAATCCATATCAGTATTTGAAACAGTATGGAAACATGCAAGCCACATCTTAAACTCGCAATGGCTGTAGAGTTTACTTATTAAATAATCTGCATTTATCTGCATAGCAGTTAAAATAAAGAAAACCGTGATATTTAACCTGAAAAACCCTTGGTCATCTTAGCAATGTAGGCAAACACAACACAAGATCTTGTTTACATATCTTTTGAGGTCCTTTCCAATCCCTAATGTTCTGTGAATCTGTGAAACAAGGAAGCACCACACAGATCTGATTCACATTCACACTGCTTTCTCTCACAAGATTGTTTCGGATCTTTGCTTCTGCTGAAGATGCCTGAAAGCTTTCTTTCAGTTTCCAGGCTAAATGTGTTTGGGATCAATTTAAATCGATGTTTTCCTTTACCTTAAACAGCTCTTCACCCTCCCTTATGCTTTTATATCACTGTCTTTAGAGAAAGCAATGATATTTCCCCCTTCCTTGATATATTTAGTCTAGTTAATTAAACGACCCACACTCTTTTAGCATAGATTCCTGAGAAATTTTCTTCATCCCTGAGCCCTGTCAGTAAGCTTTCTCTTATGCTTAATCCAATGAGAATTTACCTTTGCTGATGACCAGCCCTGAAGGAAATACTCCAAATGAAACTGCACATTGCTCTGCACAACAAATCCATGTTTCTTTTGGAAACACCAACTATTGTCTTTGCTGGAACGATACTCTACTGGCTTCCTGGATCTAGAAATGTAGGCTATCTGATGTCTGGAAGCCTCTCTATTTCTGGAGTTAAAAAATCCTATTTGCTTTTCACTGGAACATTATCCTTTATGGAGTTTAATGGTCTTGTTCCATTAAAGACTAGACATTGTCTACACCTCTCTCTAATGACTGCCTGCAAAGCATTTTTAGTCCTTCTACAGGACTTATGACACAGAAATCACCAGGTTCCGTTATTTCAAAGGAAACCTCAGTGTTCCTTGGCTCCTAAGCTTTTGCTAGCAGTTAAAGCATACAATAATTCTTATTGCTAATGAGAAAGCAATCACTGGGACAAAGAATTTCAGTGCTTCCACAGTTACCATTATATACTAATCACATTTTAATTGCTAACCAACCGCTACCAAAGAAGAGCAGGCTACACAAGCAGAAAATGAAATTCCTGAAGGAGAAGTTTCAGTTTATCTTTGCTTTCATGTTTAATTTCCATTAGTTACTATCTGACCTACATCTGTGTAAAACATGTTAGCTTACAGAAGGCTCAGAGCCCTTGGGCTAGGTAATTCTATGTCCATAAAATTACTCTGAGAAAATTTAATCTTTCCATGGGTCTAGGTCAAAATTTTGGATTTTCAATCAGGTTTGGGGGGAGTTCAAAAATTTGTCTTCATTACTGCTCTCCTCCTTAAGTTTTCCAAAGTTGCTTGTATTGAATTTGTGTTTGCGATCATAGCTAAACCAATGGCCAAATCAATGCCCCTGCAGATCTTCCAGGTCTGAGCCAGTGTGATGAAGCAGTGGCTTTTTCACTCTGGTACAGTACTGGAATATCTCACTCAGCTGTGCAATTTCTAGCTGTAAAGTGAGGGCCAGAAATTCACCTCTTTCTGCTTTGGAAAGCCAGTGAAACCCCTCTTCCCAAGTAACTCTACAGAGGAGGGGAGTTTTCAGTACAATGAAGTAAAACAAAAATTAAAGCAGCAACCCTGTCCTTTTTACCCAGCTGCAAATTATTTCTACCCAAATGCCAATTGCATATATTATTTCTAAACACTGGCTCACAGAAGGGCTTGTGAATGTTTCTCTTTTAACATAGATGCACCCTGTTAGGAACTCAGAAATCTTATTTCTGTCCAAGTGCTGAGCAAGAATTGATGGAGTCTGGCAATAAGTGGAGAGGCATGTCAGAAGCAAAGTCCTCTGATCCCTGAGGAGAAGGAAAAGAGTTCAGGGCAAAGGAGCCTGTGAGAGGAATCTCAAGGAATGTGGAGGGCAGAGGTTAACCTCCTTGTAGGTACCGAGGGTATGTGTCCTGTGGGTTCTTCATTGCCAACTGCATTAAAGCAAAGAGTAATAGAATGAATCAGATACTCTACATAAACAGATTGGTAAGAGGCAACCCCAGCTAGGATATTTCTTTACCTTTGACCCCTAATGTTGTGATTTGTTGTATGCATCCTCCAAAAGAAGAGATCGTTCCTTAGTCTCATTGGTTTTGCAACTTACACTAACAGTGTGGGGTTTTATTTCAAGTTTAAGGTATTTCTAAATCTCAACTGCTGCAATAATTAGTAGCACTACAAATCTCTTGCTGGAGAGAGACAGCTACTGAGCTATGAACACTACACTTACTAGAAAAATGGAAACAAAGTCAAGAGTACGAATACTGAAACCTGAAGTTACGTAGGTTATTCTGATATGAAAGAACATGCTGTAAAAATGCTGATGAATTACTATCAGCTTCTACAGCCTAACTAGTAGTGGTAGTAGTTCTTAAATAACAGCTCTATCAAGCATACACAACCTCTGCCTTGTGATCTTCCCCTAGTAACTGTCCGCAGATTGACATCCCTCTCATTAATTAGGTGGGGTTTGAGTAAATTTTCTACCCTCTACAAAAGAAAAATTACAAAAGTAATTTTTTCCTCATCAGCAATGGCCACATTACGGGCAACAATAAAACTACACAGGAAAACGTATCACATATATGACTAGAAGAGAAACAGGTACTATGACTCATCACGAGTTAAGGCAGATCCTAAGAGAGGCTGCCCTTTGATCTTTCATTGACAGGGTGTTGTTTGCAGCAACAGCCTCACACTTGTATTTACATGTGACATTTCTATGACATTTCCAGGTTCAGTTGTGTTGGAAGAGCACACAAACAATTATCTCAGTCCCACATTAAAAAAAGAAAAATGCTACTTTTTAGTTTCACTTGCAAACTGACCTTCCCTCTCTCTCTCTGATTCTTACTGGCATCTAGTGGTACAGTACCATTTTTATTAAAAATGCAGATTCTTTACTGGTCAGAACAAGAATCACTCAGAAATAAAATGTCGACTCTGGACTCTAGAGGGTTAAGAGAACTGAAGTCAAAAGCCTGAGTTTATAGGTCTGATGGTGTCACTAGGCAACATGTAACTTGCTGCAGCCAGCTCTTTTCAACCTCCTTGCTTCCTAATGAAGCCTAGTCTGCATTCTGCTTTAGAGACAACAATAACAGAGAGCATGTTTATTCCCTCTTCTCACTTCCCATCAAAACCTAAAGCAATGCAAAAATCCCAAGACCAAGAGGGACACTGCAGGTGCACCATGCTGGAAGCCGTTGAAAAGAGAGCTTTTGTGAAGTGGGATGATTGTAGAGCTCCTATGTTTCAAGAAAAAGGCTGTAGCTATACATCCAAGAAAAGCGAGAAAGGGCAAAAGAAAAGGAAAAAGAAAATTTAAGTATTTTGAGCAGGTTTGTGCTTGTAATTACAAAACACTGCTTTTCAGAAGACCCATTAAAATACAATTCAGAGTAGTTAATGTCTTTTTAAATTGGAAATGTAGTTATGTGATGTTTCTGTGGCGTGGCTGTGTCTTGCATTCTTACCTGTTCTAATGGATTAAACATGAGCTTAATTTAAACAACTAATTCTCTACTGTTGTGCTGTAGACATATTATTTTGAGTAGCACAGACATATTAAATACATCACGATGAACTGAAGCAAATCTCACAACTGTTTTGCAAGCCATTTGTTTAGCTACACAAAATATCCTATGAAGAAAAACACCCCACGAAAGAACAAATTCCACAGGAATTTTGCAGAATTTTAATAGAATGCAATGAAAATAAATCAGTGCTATGCAATCTTCAAGGCACGTTTTGTTTTCTGCATTTCAATGAAATGGTATCACGTCTTATTTATGCGGTCCAAGAAATGGCATGTTGTCACATTCAGTACTTCCAGTTCTTTATCATAAATCTGAATTCTGCTTTCATTAATTTTGCACCCCAGCATCTATATAAACCTAACATTTTTGTCAAGCTATGGTATTAATTTTACTTGAGGACGGGTCCTTGTATATTTGGAAAACTTAGTATTTCACATCAAGTACAAAAATATGAGCATGTTGCATTATACTGTCGGAACAGCAGCCCTATGTAGTTATGAATACACACGAGATGACCTGTGCCCCACTCGCTTACTATTGCAGCATAATTTCCCTAGAGGTAAAATTTGGACACACTATATGCAATTTCACTTCATGTAAGACTAGTCACTCTGTTGTCCTGGCTAAGATCTAACATGATTCTTTTAATTTTTAGAAAGCAAATTATAGCTTTAATTAGTATGGCCACTCTCAGAATAGACTGAGGTCTTAATTCTGCACTCTGTTCAGTGTTTCCTGCAGGTTTTGCATTTTGGAGTAAGCTTAGAACTGCTGGGTATTTACTATAAGTAGGTTTTAATTTTTGCAAACAATAAGCTTTATTTCCTTCTTTGAAATAACTTTTTAGCCGGTCTGTTTTCATGTATGTTGTCTTTCAGGTTTAATGACCCTCCTTTCTTAGGCAGCACAAGCAGCAAGTCCTTAATCTTCATCTGTTCCATACAATAGGTACCTATGCACTCACTAAAGCCTAGGAAAGCCATAAGAAAGCCATAACAAAGCCCTAACAAAGGAGTAAGGATACAGCTGCCACGTTCAACTAACACTACTAGGTTCTATGCTTGTGGAGCTGAAATTAATTTCAGCCACAAAGATATATGTATTCCCAAGTTGGTGATATCTCTTTACAGCCAGAAAGGAATCAGGTTCACAGAGAATGAATAATTACTCTAATTGAGTAATGAGAAGGTTACACACGGTTCCCCAATCTCTTTTCAAGATAAAGAGAGAACAACTACTGAAATCAATAGGTTCTACATCAGTCATACACCTCAACATCTTGGATTACTCCTAAAATGCCTTCTAAAAAACTGTCATTGATTGATCAGGTCCAAGAAAAGATTAACCAATTAATTTAGTTAGTGATACTAATGATCTGAAAAAACACCAAAAAGAAGAAGCGTTCAAAACCACTGATAAAAGTCACAGGCAAAAACAGAGTTACTCAATTTGGGGAAAAACAAGAAGATACATTTAATTCGCCCCTTATAAAAACCCCAACACAAAGACTTGCAGAGATAAATGACATGCTCTTACATAACTGGGCTGAGCTACTACCTCCACCCCATTAGGGGGAATGGTCTCCAGCAGTTCTTTCCCTTTTGGGAATCTGATGTCCTTTGAGTCCATGCACATATTCCTCAGGTCTTTTAAGGGCCAGTTCTCTGACCCATATGCTGCCAAACCAGACTTCTGTTTCCAGCATGCCAGTTCCTAGGGACCATGAATGAGGGAAAAACTCCCTCTATTTTGGCAAACAATGGATTTCAGGCAAAATCTTTGATTTGCTGGTCACTGAGCTTCCAAAAATCCCACTGTCTCCATTCACCACATACCAAGTGCAAGACGGCTTCCATGCCGCTCCTCTCCAAACAAGGACCAGACAAGAAGTAACTTCCCAAGACAAGAAGCAGGAAACAGGACACAGGAAACTCCAGACTACCAATTTCACATAATCACAGCACAATTCAGCTTGGACTTCCAAGGCACTTATCACAAGTTGCCATAGTAACTCCCCATCAGGCCTAAATTCAAACCACAGCAACCCTTGAAGGTGCAGTTTGTACTCAAGACAGCTTGTCTCATGCAGGTGGCAAGCCACTGATTTTCAGAGCAGCAGAAAGCCTCTTAGTGGCCAACAATAAATACATGCCCAAGAAAATAATATTTTAAGAATAAAATACAGTAGAGTTACTATACAGTAAACTTGAACTACTAAAGCTATGCTTTACCAGCAAATGGTGACAACATCCTACATGACGACACAGAATGGAAAGGTACCTACTGTAGCAAGGTTTACTACATCAGACCATGGAACCCTGCTGGTTAACCTCTACTTGGGCCTCCAGTTCAGAAAGCCTTTAGGAAAACACAAAACTAGCCTCAGGGTAAGTAGCTTACAGTCAAAACATCACGATGTCAGCAGATAAGCTGTCAGTTTTCCTCATAACATTCACCTACTTCATAAGTAGGAGAGATACAACCCCTCACACTTCATACAACAACTGTACACAGAATGCAAATACTGTCCTGGTTTGAGAAAAGATCTAACCTTCGCAGACAGAAAGTTTATAGTACACGTGTAAACCTCTTACTGAGTACTGGTGCTTGCATAGCACATGGTGCAAAGGATGATGATAGAAGTTTTTCAACCACCAGTAACGTAACACACCTGTGACTGTTCTTAAGTATTGTGACTTGGCAGAGCAGGTATTTACCTGGTATAGCATGATGTACCAGGTATAGCATAATCCCTTTGTGCAAAGGATGGATCAGATAGCTACTTAGATCACAGAATCACAGAAATATCAAGTTGGGAAAGACATTCAAGATCACCTAGTCCAACAGTCTACTGTACAACCCCTAACCACTAAACCATCTCCCAAAACACCATGCCTACCTGTTTTTTGAACACTTCCAGGAATGGTGCCTCCAGTACCTCCTGAGCAGCCTGTTCCAGCACCTCACCACTCTTCCTGTGAAGATGTTTTTCCTAATATCCAGTCTGAACTTCCCCTGGCACAACTTGACTGCACTTCCTCTTGTCCTATCACCAGTCACTAAGGAGAAGAAGCCAACACCCACCTCACTACAACTTCCCTTCAGGTAATTAAATAATTAGGCAGATCAGGTGTGAAGATTACCTAAGCCACAGACGTTCAGAGTCAGTCCTTTTACTTGAAACAGCTGCAGGTGCTATATTAGTGCTGCCTAGACCGTGGCAAAAAATCTACATACGTGCACACAAAAAAATACACCCCTTGCACAGATGGTGGAGAGGAACAAAACTGAAACCACAGTGTTTAATAGAAAAAAGACTAAGGAAAAATGTTTGCTTTTGAAATGGAACATCTCCTTCTTGTTTCTGAGAGACCTGCAGTAATTTAGGAGAAATGGCAACTTAAATGTATTTTGTTTGCAACAACAGCAAGCATTCATTCATCACGGAGGAGCAACGCATTTCTTTCCAGTAGGAAGAAAATTGTTCTGTGATTATAGTGACATCATACTGCCTCTCATGGGCTGTTGCAAGTGCTTGAGAAAAAAGAAGGGCACATAAAGCACAGAACAGCCTTTCAGCTGTTTAGGTAAATATTCCTATGCATATGCATGTACAAAAAGTGAGATGTAAATGAGTTTGTTTTTTCTCACTTTGACTCTAAACTCTTCTTCCCTCAGCCAAAGCACTTAAAAAATTAGTGTACCAGAAGATATTTATGTGATTTTTTTTTGTTTGATTTTCCTCTGTAGAGTACCAATAAGCAAAAATCAAGGATCCATATACCTTTGGAAAAAAATGACACTCACAATTGTTCTTCAAAATTTACAGCGTCATTTCATCACCATATATTTTTCACATTTTATACTGAAAGGTATTTGAATTCTTAAAGTGCAAGTAATGCTCTAATTAGTAAGAACTGGTCACTTGTACAACTAAAATACTAAATCAACAAAGCATGAATTTGTTTCCAACGGTATGTTTGTGTTATGGAAAATTATAATTGTTAGTAAAGTGTAATTACATTTTAGGGTCTTTGAGACCAAGACCGTAATGTTCATATATTTTGGGTCCTATTTAGACTTAAGGCAAAGAAACGGCGATTTGCAACATAAGCTGAATAATAACTGCTGCTAATCATCATATTGGGGCATGCACAGCGACCACTCACAGGGAAGCTGCAGTAGTGGACTCGCCTCTCTTACCTGTGTGTCCTCCCCTGCTACAGCAAGGCCTTTTGCAGGATTTTCTGAGCCCATCTTCCCCTTCCTCCTACAACTAGTCTTGTGATTCAGGTCCCTCATCTTTTAGGGCGGCATAGTTCAATTCTGCTTGCTTTACTGACAAGCCTAAAGCTTCCTCCAAACGACACCAATACACAAAGGAGTGACTGCTTTGAGATCTTTATTCCTGAGAATCTAGCAGCCTCCTCATTCTCCAGCTTGGGACATAAAACTCCCTTACAAAAGACTGAAGCAGGGAATTGCTGGACATTGGTACTCTAAACAACACTGCACAAATCAGTGCATTGGTTCTCTGCCCAGTATTGATACTGGTAAATGCTTTTGTTACAAAGAAGTGGGATAGTACAAGTGTATGTTGTGGAACTCTGCTTATGCTGTACCAAATAGGTTACTCTCATGTCTACAGACTTAACATTTCTAAAGAAGATAGTTTTGGCAGGTGATAATCAAAATACTAGTGTAACATTCATGGCAAAAAGGAAAACACATCCACACAGATTCCGCAGAGCACAGTGACTTTACAGGATTCATAGTGCAAAGATATAAATGGCTTTTTAAATTATTTTAATTTTGATAGCAAGTTTTACAGCTGCACAGACTGTCCTAGGAAGAATCCCAGGCATGTTGAAAGCTATTGTCGGAACACACAATTATTTTCTAACTCTCCTTTCTCCAAATTGAGAAACCTACCAAGGAAGAATTGAGCCCTATAAATTGCAATACAACTATACCAGTCTAATGTTTGAAAAGGGAAGGTGAGGAGTAGTCACTGATAAGAACCTATCAGCAGTTTGCATATCTTTATTTTGAAGACCCTTGCAGACTTCAGTGAATCACAACTGAGACAGTATTACTAGAGATCACTTGATTCTCAAACCTCTAAGAAATAATTTCCTGTGTTACATGAGAATCTGTACTGGAACTGACACAAAAACTGGAAAAGCTGTCGTTGCATTGTCCCCACCTGGCAAATCACAGGGTGAACACATCTCCAGTAGCTGTTTGAAAGCCCAAGTCCTACTCAAGGAAAAGACAATATCCAAGCCACAAGGCAGCTGAGGCTTAGATGAACACAGAAAAGCTAAATTATGAGGGAAAGTTGGACCATTCTCACCAGGCACAGGTGTGAGGCCACCAGTCAGGCTACATCTTCAACTAGTTCTTATAAAAGCTAAAATCTAACCCTGAATTTGCAAACCTAACATTCAAAATGCTATTTGGCTTCTCAATAGAATTTTACAAGTATCCTTTCAGCACTTCTTCTCGCTCCCATGGCTGTTGGGGTTGCCTGAATTAGCATTTAGTTTGCCCATCTTTTGAGGACAAATTTTCACTGAATTGGTGGTAATGGAAAATGCAGGATTTATTTAGTACCTGCTCTGAGGACCTGATGAAAATTAACTGAGAGAAGCATTGTTTGAAATGATAAACACATTACAGGAAGTAGTGCAAATACATATTTTTTAATGGTATTTCTGCACTCTGTCCTGCAGACACAGTGCACGGCCATCTGCAAAGACTGTGATAAAAAATCCCTGGAACAGTTTCTTGATGGTCCCGACAGGCATGAAATATCTTAATAAACCAGAAAGGACATACCTGTGAACACTCAAACTATTAAATTATATTAGCTTTTCTGTTCACTGTTGCTAGCACAGGAATTAAAAGGAAAAAGAAAATCCTGGAGAAGACATTCCTGACAATCATCACCAACAGTCTTTTCTTCATTTGCAGCTCAGACTGAAGCATCCTATGGACTGAGATAAGTCTGTACACTGAGATCTGTCTTCAGCATCCCAGAACAACTATTCCTGAAAGAAAATTTCTAAAAGCCTCCAAACTTCTCTGACTCCTTGCTGAGCCATCACTGGATAATTTCAATTTGGTGCAAATTTTTAAGAAACATGGTGGCTTTTCCATTTCCCCAGAGTTTACTCTTGATTTCAAAATAAACCAGAAACTATACTGAAAATGCAGATACTATGGGGAAAATACAGGGGGATAAAAAAAGGTCCATGTTCTTAAAGCTGTATCTAGACAATTGTAGTTCAAGTAAGGCAAATTAACTCCTAAAACTACAAAAATTCACTACATGTCTGATTATTTCATTGTGAACTGCCATATCAGAGTTCAAATTCAAAACAAGATCATTAAAGCCTGGAAATTATTTGCTACACAAGCGAAGGATTCTTTTTAGTGTTTTGTAAGTTCCTGTAGTCAGTTTGCTGTAATTACAGGATGTATAAGGATAAATATGTAGGAAGGCACCCCTCCTTGCAAATCAGCTGGGAGCCAGTTGTTATGATTTTAAAAATTTCCATGCTTCTGCTCTGGCAGTGCTTAAGCACTTCTAAACATCCCAAAACGCTATATGGGAAGGGAAGTGGGAGCAGATACAGGGAACAAAGAACAACAATCTCAAGAACTAGTGAGAAGCTGGAGGTCAGACTGCATGATCTTTAAAGTTCCCTACCAACACAAACCATCCTATGGTTCTATGAAAACAGCATGACTGTACATCTAGGAGAGATCTCTGGAAATTATACACCATTTTCACTCCCTTCTGCAGCTACAGCTTGGTTATCATAACTTGGGAGATTAAAATCTACATGGCTTTTCCCTTTCGCCTATAAAATACAGTGGTTTGTAAATTAAAAAACCCCCCTATTTCCTGAGAGTGTTTTGAACTCAAACCAATGCTGTAGACAATTAATATATTGAGCTAATATTGAAGGTAATGATTCCATACTTTTTGTTAGTTCTACAACCTATTAATATTAAATATTGCTGGGTTCTAATTTCTTCTTTAGCACCAAGATCATTTGAGTCTGACTTGCACAAATTTTCATTAAATCATATATCATCAGAGTACTTTCCAAACAAACAGTACACATAACGAGCAGAATGAGAAGATAAATTGTATGCCAGTTTGCTTTACCTTTTTAATCCTTGTTTTAGTCCCACCATTGGACAAGTCAAGAACATTGAGGTACAGAGACCTCTTAATTGTCTGGGTCTGGCTCCTCTAAGATTTTGGTTAACAGACTACCTCACTGTATGATCACAGAATCACGGAACGTTAGGGATTGGAGGGGACCTCAAAAGATCATCTAGTCCAATCATCCTGCCACAGCAGGATCACCTAGACCAAGCTGCACAGGAACATATCCAGGCGAATTTCAAACGTCTCCAGAGAAGGAGACTCCACAACTCCTCTGGGCAACCCGCTCCAGTGCTCTGTCACCCTCACCATGAAAAAGCTCCTTTTCGTACTGATGTGGAACCTCCTCTGTTCCACCTTATACCCATTGGCACCTGTCCCATCATTAGATGACAATGAGAAGAGCCTGGCTCCATCTTCCTGACATCCACCCTTCACATATTTATAAACATTAATGAGGCCACCCCTTAGTCTCCTTTTCTCCAGGCTAAAGAGAACCAGCTCCCTCAGCCTTTTCTCATCAGGGAGATGCTCCACTCTCTTCATCATTTGGTGGCTCTATGCTGGATTCTCTCTAGCAGTTCTGTGTTCTTCTGGAACTGAGTGGCCTGGAACCACAATATTCCAGATGTGGCCTCACCATGGCAGAGTAGAGGAAGAGAAGAACCTCCCTCGATCTGCTAAGCACCCCCATTTGATCCACCCCAGGATGCAGTTGGCCTTCTTGTCCACAAGGGCACATCGCTGGCTAATGGTCACCCTACCGACTGTGCATCTTGATGCACAGTTGCTTTTGTTTAAGCTCAGAGGAATGAAAGTCTGCTCTGTCTCTGCCTTCAAAGAACACAATATCCTGTCTGAGGAGATGGTTCCTACAACTGTATAATCCTTTAAGGCATATTAAGGAACAGAGTGTTGAACTCTTTCAGAAAAAAATCAGGATCCAGACTTTTTTATAAGTTCTTGAATCTATCTGGTCTTTCTGGCTTTAATGGAGAAAAAAATGAGAAGTGTTATACATGAAGTGGAAAATACACGCAGATGACAGTTAACTAACTACAAAAACTAACAAAGCAATTTTTGACTCGTGCTGGCTTCCATGGTGCATACGAGAGCATTCGTGCTGACTGAAGCTCTTCCCATCTTTGGGGTACTGAGAGCAACCATCTCCCATTCACAACCTTTGGAGTCTGAATGAATGCTGAAGCCATGGTGTATTCTTCCCCATCAGGAACACTGAGTATCATGCCTGTGATTTTATTTCCTTGAATGTAGGCACATAGAGCATTCCCGGGGTTGTTGGTATCTGTCAAATACAGCAAGTACTGTTTGTCAGCAGGTTAAAAAGCTGCCGGGCCTGAGAAAGAGAGCTGGGAGAACATGGACAACAGCAAAAAGTTCAGGTAGGTCTTCTTTTCTTTGGAAATCACCCTTTCAAAGTATTTATTTGCTTTTTACATGGACAGGTCTGAGTTTTCTTCTCAGTGAAAGCAACTGATTTAACAGTACAATTAAGTTCAGAAAACAGTATCAAACTATAATCAGTATAATCAGTATGCTGTCTCTGCTATACTTGTTGATACCCAGAAGTTAAAAGCACAATTATAATATGTACCTGTGCATGATTTGTGAACTACTTTTACGCTAATTAGAGAATGGGTCATAATGTGGTGTAGTAATCATAGGTACAAATGTCAGTCTGCCTGTTACAAACAGAGTAGGAAATATTTGTTATAATTTTTTTCATTGTAACTGTTCTGCTGTGCCATTAGATTGAGGTGAATTAAGTACCAAATCAAGGGTCTTCATCATGTCACAGTTTCAGTCCTATTTTAAACTTAATTTTTGAAAGATCCAAAAAATCAGGAATAGAAATTATTATAGTCTTTGTACCTGTAATCTATTAAGCGTCAAAAGAGGGAGATGTGAAAGATAATGCACACGGTTCATTATAAGATTAGCCATACTGTGCACCTCTCAAAATGAATCTGCTCAGTCTGTGTCCTGTGTTCCCAGTCACCACATGCAAACTGGAGCTGGAAAGGGGCATTTTCATTTAGTTTGCATTTGTTAGATATGCATTGATGACTGCATAAATCATCTGAGCGGAACTCCAAACCACCTCTGACATTTCAAGTTTTTGTTGTCACCTAACGCTAAAGCAAACACAAACGTTTCACAAAAAAGAAAAGTAACATAAAAGCCATTTTTGCTGTGTGACCTTTCCTTTTAGAGTGGTCACCGAATTACCAAGCAATGAATATACCACATCTTCATCTTCTTCTTCAGGATGCATGGATTTTTGAGAAGATGAAGGGAAAACACTGGAAAAGCTTGGCTCTGTCCTGTCATGTTGTCTTAGTGTGACATGAAATTCTGTGACATATGACATTAAAAAAGGTCACTCTGACAACCAGACTACTAGAATGCCAGCGTAGTTTTCACTACTGCTGGCAAATGAATGGCAAATTACGCAATGTCTGTAACAATTAATATTAAAATGGTTTTTTTCTTTTGCATTTTATGGCGTTTTATGTCCATATGGATCTTTAAAACATTGTACAGCTTCTCCAGGTTCTCTCCTGTTTTATCATTCCATTCCTGAACAATTTTGTTGACTGCAATGAGGTTTGTTTTGCTTGTGTTTTATGAGGTTACTTATCACAGAATTACAGAACATTAGGGCTTGGAAGGGAGCTCGGAAGACCATCTATTCCAATCCCCCTGACACAGCAGGATCACCTAGATCAAGTTACACAGGAACTTGGCTAGGCAGATCTTAAAAACCTCCAGAGAAGGAGAATCCACATCATCCCTGGGCAGACAGTTCCAGAGCTTCTCACTGTGAAGTTCTTTCTGATATTTATGTGGAACCTACTCTGTTCCAGTTTACACCCATTGCCCATTGTCCTATCATTAGATGACACTGAGAAGAGCCTGGCTCCATCCTCCTAGCACCCACCCTTCACAAATTTATAATCATTAACAAGGTCACCCCTCAGTCTCCTCCAAGCTAAAGTGACCCAGCTCCCTCAGCCTTTCCTCATAAGGGAGGTGTTCCACTTCCTTCATAATCCTCGTTGCTCTGTGCTGGACTCTCTCCAGCAGTTCTGTGTCCTCCCCATTTCCTTTTGTCCTGTCACTTGATTCACCTTTTTATGACTTGCTTTCAGGTAGTTGTAGACAACAATAAGGTTTCCCCTCAGCCTCCTCTTCTTGAGACTAAACAGCCCCTGCTCCCTCAGCCACTCCTCATAAGGCTTGTTCTCCATATCCTACACCAACCTTGTTGCCTGTTATGTGCAAAGTAACATACTACGTTCAATTTCTCAACAGAGTTAACACCATTAGAGAAGACGAACTTGTACCCTGTGATAGGACACAACAGCAACAATAACAGCTTATCCACAAAGACAGGCCAGTATGGTTTCTGCAGTTCTGGTGTTACACTGTAGGTTCCATGTTGCTGCTGATCCCAGAGAAGATTTTAGCATGGGTCAGGATTAATGACTGCAGCAGAATTCCCTTCAAAACTATGGAGTTGCTAGCAAAGTGGTTTTATTGCCAGGAATCAATTTATTCTGACATCCAATATGAACTATCTTGGAAGATGCATAAATTATCAAATGGTTGACAAATAAAGAGATTGAACAGCTTGTTGACATTAGGAGCACTGAAATTAATATTGTAGTCATGGCTTGCTATTTGTTCTGGGAGTGTAACTGGAAGTCAGAATAGGCAACTGCTAAATAGTTACTACACAAAATGAAAGATACTTTTAATATTTTTATTTTTCACATAATGGCAATAATTTCTCAGTATTCTACCAGAGGCTCTGCCGACCTTTGGTTTTACTACTTATGACTTGCTCCTTGAGAGTTACATAAATTAACACTTTAATTATTGCATAATATGTGACATGTTTAAAAATAAAGTACCATAGATCTTTAATGTATTGTTATGGAATATCTTAACTGATTTTTCACAGATGGAAAACTGAGAAAAACACTGATGTTCAGCTGCCGTTCTAGCTCACAAATGTAGCATTTTTACTGCATCCCCTGTGCTCAGAAAGCAAACTGAATGAGGGGTTTGCACTGAGAAGTCTCCGGGAAGGGACATTTCCGAAAGAATTAAGCCAAATAGTAATGCAAACCCCATAAGGAAAAAGCTTGCTGAATTCCAGAATCTGCTCCTCATGTTTATATTCAGCTCAATGCACCGGTGCATTTTTTCCCATTCCTTAGACTTTCACCAAGACAATTTATAATTGTTAACATAACTGCCTAAAGCCTTTTAGGTGTAAATCAGTAAGCAATGAAGTGAGGTGGAAAAATAGCTTCCTGGTGACAGATGCATGCTTGAAAATGAGGTGATAATAGGTAAAATGGTATTAAGACTAATGACATACAATAACAAGCCTGTCTAATTGTGAAGATTTAATTAAAGCAGAATTGCCGTGATGTTGATGCAATTACTGAGAATATCTGGATTTCTGTGTCAGATGCTGTTTTAAAATAGTACGATCTAGACCTTTAAAAAGGAGAAAAAAAAAGGTGTCTCTAAGACACTTCAGAAGCTCATTACATGTTAAGTCCTTGCCATTCTGCCGCACACTTAGTGCTTGACATTTTTATAAACACGATTGTGTGAATGATAGAAAATCTGGGTGAATGACAAACTGCAAAACATGCAACAGTGTTTTATTATAAAACTAGGTGGCTTGTGACAACTCTAAAGGCACTCTCGTGTCTTTCCCACTGACTGTTTACAACTGTAGTTAGCAACACATGTTATTAGACATTAGCCAATAAATGTTAGATACCAGAACCCATCTTCCAGGAGGCTAATGGATGAAGCAGATTTCTCCTTAGGCTCCATGTGCCATTAGTGAATAGCTACACACTCTCTTCACTTAATAATTTAAATCAGGGACCCATCTTATCTTAAGAAACCCTGATCCAGAAAATTGACTAGACAATAAGAACTCCTGACTACTCCTCCTTTCAATCTAGTCTAAAAATCCAGTCTTCCATGAAGAGCTCAAAAAGGCCTGGGTCTGGAAGGATACATAGCTGGCTGGCCTCAGTCCCAAAACATTTTTGCTTGAAAACTACTAGAAAATTCATATCAAGTATTTTTCTTGTGTCTGCTGTCACCTTGATACATGCTGTCCTGTATGCCTACTTCAGCACTTACACTATTTTTCACTCCCTTTTCAATATCCGTTTACTGCCTTTAGTTTCCACTTCATGTTGACCTTAATAACTGCTATGCTGGAGGAACTCAATCAGCACCTCTCTTTGGAAAGTGTTAAAACTTGAAAGATCTACCTGATGTTAACACAATTCAGGAGTCCCAACATGGCCCTTTTCCATTCACTCCTCTGATTCTCTTATTCATACGGAACAAATATTTGCACCTTGTCAAACACCATGAATACCTCTATGTCACAGAGGATTTTGACTGTCAATTAAATCCAGTTTTAAGATTGTTTTGAAAAGCAGGCTCACCTGTTGTGCAGGAAAGATGCAGGCAGGCAGTTCTGCATGCCTTTCTAATAGGAGAGACCAAGCACACTTAGTATCTTACTAGAGGTCCAAAAATCCCGTGTCATCTGGACAGGCAGTGAGAAAAGAAACTTACTACAGAGCAGCCCACCACATAGTTTTTTTCAGTGTAATTGTCTTAAAAATTGTATGTTTACCTTGAGATATCTCTCCAGATGGACAGAAAACAATGGACAGAAATGGACACACAAATGGACAGAAAGCAGACTCATGGAGAACGTTTCTGTGACCGCACCCAAGTCTGCTATTCAATTTGTAAGGCGAGACTATCTTCTCTGTCTTGCTTGGCAGTATTACCACCGAGTGGCCCAAACGTTTGGAGGATCAAAATAGGACTTTATAAAAGCACCTCAGATAGAGTGATTTAAAACATCACAAGCAAAACTGCTTAAGTGGTAACATAAATTCTGTCATTGTCTAATTCAAATTAAGTACAATTTGCCAGTAGAGGGAAAGCTTCTTTTCCCTAGTCCCTGTACAAAGCAATAACACATTAACAGCAGATGGTATATTAACTATTAGTCATTTGGATAGTCATTCAAAGTCTATTTTAATCTTTTTACTTGTGATTTTCGGTTTTTCCCCTTTCAATTACAGTTATATCTTTCCTAGTTACTTCAGATTTCCCATTCCAGCTCATAAGCAGACATTAACATATAGCTGCAGACCTGACATGTTCAGGTTTTATTCAGATTTGGTGCTATGAATATCCCACTATTTGTAATCAAGTAGGGAAGGGAAAAAGCCCCACATTTTACGTAGGCCAGAGAAATAATTTAGAAATGTTTTTCTATCTTTAGTGTTATAGGCTTGAGATGGTAGCCTACAGGCAATGGGATTCACACCTCCTAACCACTAGATTGCCCAGTGATTCCACCCCAACAAACTGCTTTGATTGTTTCTGTTTACTCCGAGTTTTGTATTAATTGATCCAACACATCAGAAAAAAATGTACCCCTAAGGTTTCCTCCATTTTCAGCTTGTCAGACATTGTTCTGCCTTCACACACTCTCTTTCAGACATATTATCCTCACCCTTTCAACACTTTATACAGGACCTGTACATCCCAGTTTATTCTAACACTGTGTTATATTAAGACATCTTGTTTTCAGCATCAGTATCAGTAATGATAGCTCCAAGGAGAGCACGATTTAGAGGCTGCTCCTGAGCATGAAAAGACTGAAGTTGCATGAGTCTCAGGAAAAGTGTTTAGTGTCCTTCATTTTTTACATAATTACTTTTCAGCATTGAATTAAATAGAAATGACCAAAAAAAAAAAAGAAGTCTTTGATTGCTTATGTTACAGAAAACTTACCCTTGCAATGCTTAGTGCATATACACGAAAGTTGAATGATATCCCAATGCATTCTGCCTTCAAACTGTCTCCACTTTGCTTCCCTCCTGTTTGGTTCACTTGTACTTACTCCTGAAATCAGACCTAAGAGGCTTTGCTCTCAGTATGTCCCTTTTGAAAACAATGAATTATAATTCCATCTGGTTTTTTTAAACTCATGCAAAAAATCTATTTGTGGTGGCCTTTTTATTTCTAGCCTTTTTCTGGCCTTAGGTGTTGCGCTCATACTGTGCAATGTTAAATGCCACTACGATTGATAGTGCACACTTGTCTGTGGAATGAGCCAAAGTATGATGTCTCTCAAAAAGTATTGCTCCTTCAAGGAGAAGTCACAATTGAATTTAAAATTTCAGAAAGAAATCAGAATGTAAGAATACCTTTCTGTTTCAGGAGACTGAAAAAAGACTGAAAAAAGTTTCCTGTCACTTTATGTCCCTCTTCCAAATGCGACTATTTGTTTTTCAAGGAAAAGAAAGGAATGCCTTAGGTCCGTGCAGCCTGCAAGTGCCTTCAGCCTATAAGATATTAAATAAAGCAGAACAGCTATAGAATAGGTGCATGACAAAATAATTCTCGGGCTCAGTTGCAACTTTAGTAGTAAATATTTAAAACCCAACATCCTGTTTATCTCAGATGACACGGAAAATGGAAAGATGGAGAGATAGGAATATATCTGGTGACAGAAGAGAAAGTTAGAGATCCCAAATAATCTAATGGAGACATTGCAGTTGTGTCTTTTTTGTTTGAAGCAAACTGCTTGGTTTTACCAGAGTATACCTTGCCCGAACACAATTTTTATGTTATGTGTGATTCTACTGCATTCTTCATCTGTAAAATGAGTGACAAGAACAGGATGCACTCATACTGGCAACAATTTCTATTTGCATGGTAAAAATCTGCTCACATTAAAATAAATTGTTAAAATAAACATTTCCAATAAATTCAAAAGGACATGTCTTCATCCCACATCTTACTGGCTTTCACTATTCAGCTGTAGTTAAGGTAATGACTTGATGCTGCTTTAGTGGGAAAGTTGGGCTAAATGATCTGTGGAAGTTCCTTCCAACTCCAAAGTTTTTCTGATTCTGTTATTTTTATGTGGAAGCATAACTATATTTGCTGCAAGATATCTCAAAATGGTATCTCAAATGGTATCTCAGGTCAATGCTACTATGGTAGCAGACCATTCTACTCCTTACTATTGCTCATGTGCTCTGCAGTCTTAGTGCACTGACAGACATTTGACTGGGAATGCTTAGTTCCAAACAGCAACCTCAAAGGGATCTTGTGTAGAAACCATGTTTTCATGTTCATAAAATGCAATGGAAGAAAGAATACCTTGCATACATTCACCGCTTTCACATGTCTCCAGGATTGAGAGTCAGTTGGGATTTTTGACAAGAGGCCAATCAAAGGCAATAGATTCTTGTGGAACTGCAGGTAGCCCACAGTGTGGCAAGAGCAGGGTACTGTTTGATTGGGCCGTGTTAGAGACAGCTCATTAAATCCCCGCTGTCTACTGTGCCCGAACCTTTCACTTCTACGTAATGCAAAAACTTTGTGTATGTTTTCCTTCTTCCAGCACTATGGTGAATCATCCCTTATTCACAAGACTTGACTAAGGGAAAATACATGGCTATCATAGTTTATCAGTAAATTAAACTTTAGGCCAGTCTTGATTCCAGGGATCTATTATTCATTAGTGCACATTTTTAAAGGACTAGGGACAGAACAGACTCCAAATGTAAAAAAACAGTACTTAGAAGGATATCAAAAGCATTACAGAAAGAGTTTACACAAGGTCTCATTTGTTCCCACAGTTGTTTTACGTACTTGTGACTACAGTGTACGCTACTGAATTAAATCCAGTTAATAGGAAGAAAACAATATATTGCCAAGTAGAAGCCACTCTTAGAATTCAAGGAATTTAAATTCTAGCTTTAAAAGGTGGAATTATCTCTGTATATAACTTTAAAGAGACCTGTGCCCTAGACTACTGACCATCCTCATTGCCTTCTGTGGAGGATTTCCAGCTTCTTTGCATTCATCTTCACAGCTGCATTCCAGCTGTGACCTCCTCACTATAAGCCAAAGGAAAATAATAACTTCCCTGATTGCTGGCCATGATCCTCCCGACATACGTCAATATTTGATTTTGTGTATTCACAGTGGAAGTTCAAGGTCTTTTTGTTAGAAAAGAGTGCATTTCACCATGTCCATTTCTGTACATTCTCCTTCACTAAAAACGACTGTAGCATAAAACATTATGATTTTTTCTTTCTGTTGATTACTGGATATGATTTACAGACACAATTACTGGTAACACTAGTGCCAGTGCAATAGAGCCGTTGTTGTGTGCAATAATCCTGCTCTAACAGACCCTGTGAAAACACTGAACAAAACGTTATGTCCATAAAATAATTTGCTCAAACTTCAGGATTCTGCTTCATAGCGCTAATCTTCCAGTCTAACTTACTTTAATAGGATCATTCTGCTGTGGGTTTAGGACAGCTAGCATCAAAACAGGAAAAACTGCTAATTTCCACATCTTGAAGAACTAAACAACACAGTCATTTGATAGTCATTGCTCTATATAACACAGTTTTAATTGCACTTCCCAGTTATTAACTTTCTTTTTCCCCCCCTAACACTTATGCTCAATCTCCAAAAGTGCAACTTACCTCTTTATTTTTTCTATCATTCTTGCAACTACCCTTCAAATTGCAGGTTACCGCTAGATCACCTCTTAACTTCAGAAAGTTTTCCAGATGGGGTCTAACACCTTTGCAGCAGAGGGAAATAGTCACTTCCTTCTAATCTGCAGGCTGCTTCTGTTCATATACTTAGAATGCAGTTGGTCCTCTTTGCTTCTAGGGTATACTGTGGCTTCATGTACACCTTGATGCTTATTCCACCTCCAGAACCTTTCCTGCAATGCTGCTCCCCAACCTCAGCCTATGGCCTGCCAGGGGGTTGGTCCATTGCAGGGTCAGGAGTTTGCCCTGGGTGATTTTCACAAGACTCCTGCTGGCCCACCCCTGTAGTCTGTGTCCCTTTGTATGACAGGCCTGCTCTTGAGTGTATGGATCCCAGTTTGGTGTCATCTGCAGACAGGATGATATTGCCTCTTCCAAGTCACTGATACAAATGAGAAACTGGATAGATCCCAGCACAGACTCTTGTGGTACTCCATGGAGATGAGCATGAATCCAGACTAAAATATCCTGACTTGTATCCAGGAACATATTCTTAAACATTGCTGGAAATCTTGATAAAATTGAAGGCAAATGTCACCCAAAAATCTAGAAACACGTCACAGAAGGCAATCTGGTGGGCCATGAAAGATTGGACTGGTCAGGTGTAAATACTTGCTAGAATTTATCAATCAACATCTTCTCACTTCACGAGCACAAATATGTGTTCTAAGAGGATTCACTGGCTTTCTGTAATTTTCTGTAGTACTTAGACCTTGTAACATTAAGCTTTAACATAAGCTCTTTCATTTCAGATGTATGGTTTGCAGTGTCAGTTCTTTGGCCATTTGTTTCACTACTAGGACTTCACTGACTTCCGAACTCACTCTCTATTTATGAAAAAATTTGATAACAGAGTGCAGCACTAGACCCAAGGAGGTTATGAAAACCTAACCGTTAATTACCATCTGTTTACAAATTTATTCCTTTTGAAAAGTACCCTTAGGGTTCTTTGTGATAAGCACAATGAAAATAATTTCAGTTTACTTACAAGTTTGTAAAGTTTCCTTTTATGGCAAAGAAAATCTCAAGGTGCAAGAATAATTTTGTAGAAAACTATCTTACGAGTGTAATTTATCCCCATATTGCCATACAAGATTGCACTTAGGAAGGCAAATAGAAGAGAACAAACTATAGATTTCCCTCCTCTTTATGAATGATCAGGATCCTGAAATGGCATTATGCCTGATATAAATATGTGAAGTGTGGTCTTTCACTAGTGAATTTAAGTAAGCTTAGTATAATAAAAAAAGAGATGAAAAATCCTTTGTGATCATGGAAAATCTCAAATCTTACTATGAGAGAGAAAAAGTCCAACATAGAAAATAAAGTAAAAGCGCTTCTTGAGAGGTATTGCTGACCTCCTTGAGTCTTGACCGATCAAAACCGAGCCATACAAAGACAAACACATATCACACTTGTTAATCTTTCTTTCTTCTCCTTTGTACTTCTCCAAATGGAGGGAAATAAACATGCTACTTGAGCACTTACATGAACAAAAAATAACTATATCCTGTAAAACATTTTTAAATGGAGGTAATTCTTTGTTTGACCTTCTGCTAACTATGATTCTGCTCATGTTTTGCTAATTTTTTTTTCCTCAAAATGTTTTGTTACTCCATTATAGGGTTTTTTTGGTTCAACACACATGTCAAAAACTTGAAGCAGTGTTATTTTACAAATATTACAGCCTGCAGCCTGATAAAATTAACGTAACATTTTGTACCGCTGAATTTTAAGTTTCTTCTGTACTACATTATTTCCTATTACCTCCTTTGTCTTGGGCTCCACCACACGATTTTGAAAGATCTGTTCATCTAAAAGGAAAAAATGTTCTTCTTTTCTGTCATTTCATGGATGTAGATGCTGTGCTGTCACATTTAACATAAATTTTTGCTTTTACATAAAGAAGCCAACACTTGCAGTGGCAGTTCTCTAGCTCTCTAGCTGTTTTTACTACTACAGCTCCATTGACTGCAGGGAAGTTACTCATGATTTACAGAAGTGTAAAGGAATCACATGATGCACTACAGTGTTATCCTATTGATCTAAGCACTAATTTTTCTTGTGCAATTGAACAATCCAGAGTACAACACTGCAGAAACATTATAGGAACATTATATTGTCAACTCCATGTTTTAAAACTTATGGCTTTATTTTTCAAGGAGAGATTGTTCTGGGGGTGTTTTGCCAATCAATCACTAGGCTTCAGTATTATCATAATTAATGAAAATGCACATCCTTTTGCTGATCATGTGCAATGGATCACCTGTCCATTGTCCAATAGACCACCTGTACAAAACTTCGTGTTTTCAATGGTGGAAAATTACAGATTAATACAGCAACTTATCTCATCATTGCTACTGAAGTAAGAATAGCAAGATACTGCTTTCTCCTACTGTATGTACAAATTGAAGCTGAGTGCTTACTATCCCCTTCCTTTGCAAAGGGATTTTCTGCAAGCGTTCCTTTCAAGGAGGACGCGGACGTTCACGTACATCAATTCAACAAGCACTTCCCTTTGGACAAATATTTTACAAATGTTTTTGAAAACAGACTTCAGAAACAACATGATTTTTTCTCTATGAGGCTTTTTTAAAGATATGTCAGCATGAGATATATATATATATATATACATATTCTATCTAAAAAACTGGGAGCAACTTTCTAGTTGTAAGAGAAAGGACAATAACCCCATCTACAAACACGGCAAAGTTTTATTACTGACAAAAATATTTGACTATCCTATCTTTTCCAAATACCACATCTGAAGACTGAGCTGTTGTACAGTTATAGCCTGACTGAAACATATTCAAGGGAGGCTTTCTACCTGTACCAGGGAAGAAAAGAAGAAAGAATTAAAAGAACGCAGGAGGCTGCAGAACCTGGTGCTACATATGGTGCCAAGAGGCTCTGGGTGCCCCTGGATTTTTACTATGTCTACTACAACTGCACTGCAGTAGGTTTTTTTGGAAAAAGAAATAGTTCAAACTCATTTTTTTTAAACGCTAAAACCATAAGATAACATAGATTTACTATTTGTAATGGGGTAGCTCCTAGGTATTGCATTAGATAAGCAGAACACGGTTATCATCCACATGTACAGACATATATACAGTCTGTCCCCAGAATTTTCTTCAGAGTTTAAATGGACAATTTAATGGACAAGACAGAGAAAAACCAAAAGAACAATTAATTGCAAAGAAGACAACTTTTTCAAGGTCACATCACAGCTGTCTAACTGTGTCAAACCATGTGGACACAATGGATCAAAAAATGGCAAATCTTCTAAAAGTTCCCATAATTTTTGTGCTTTAGACTACATACTACTATCCATAGTGCTAATCAACTTTCAAATACATTGAAGATAGCAACATAGGGCTGGTTAGCCATTGGAAGAGAGGACAAGAGACTTCCTGCAGTTTAAGAGCTTTTACTCTAGTCTGACAAGTCGCCAGGCAGAAGAAACAGCAAGCAGCTGGATGTTAAAATGTTAAAGAAGAGTATTAACATTCTCAGTACTCAGATCGACAAATGTGTATCGAGCACTGAAAGTCTCCTTAGAGTTATTGGTAACACTAACAAAGTGGCATTAATGGCCTTCTTATTACACCTCAACTCATGACTGCTCTGAAGATAGATATAAAAGAAAGGAAGGGGTAAGAATAAAGGAAAAGTAGTAGAAATATTTCTATCTCCAGTATCTGTTGGTCAAAGCAATGAAATAAATCAATATGCTTCAAGAAACCTGAATAGCAACTGCAACATGAAAGCTGGCAGTGGGAGTGTGTAGAAGTGTCTGTTATTCTAGTATAATCAGAGAGATTCCTGCAAAACCATGCTGAAATACCTGCAATAACATGATATAAAAATTAAGGACAATTAATTACCAGTGAAAAGGAGGTAGTTTCAAGCACACTACATAGAATATAAGAGAATAAAAATCAAGAACATCAATAAATAAGACAGGTCCGGTGGCCTAATACCACCCCTGCAAAACATGTCTATTATTTTCCTTACTCTTCCAATATAACCCAGGAACTGAGGCTTTTTGAGTTTTGGGTATCTATTGTCCTCTTTAGAACTGGGGTTTAGGACTAGGATACTCAATTCAATGTCCTTTGCTCATTATTCAAGGTCCTTGTTGGTTATTTGTTTCTTTTGGGGTACTACCCCAAAAAATACATTTGATAAGGGAGGCACACATCTCAAAGTTCCTATTGTGTATGTCTGTTGCATGCAAGGACTGCATGCCGTTGTTTCCTTTCCTTCATTTTGCCTTCCTCATCACCTCTGCTACTTCCTTTTCTTTCAGAAGAAACTACTTGTCAGGTGGATATGGACAGATCTAAGCCCATATGTCCTTGTTTTCATCAGGCAGGAGTAGAATCAGATGCAATTTGGGGGATGTCTACCCATTTTAATCTGAGAACCGTGTTAAGAACAATGTGCCATCCCTTTCAATACATCTTAGCTATAGACCTAGCGATAAAGTCAAACAGCCACAGCTACAAACTTTATTACTTGCATCCGGCTTGCATGTGCCATGGACAGAAAAGCTCACCTTTGCGCTCACGCCACAGACATGACCTAAGGAAATACTGATTTTGTTTCTTAATCCTATGACCATATGTAAAAACCAGACCTTCCAAACAGAAATTAGATAACCTGCTTTCTCTTTATCCTCTTTCTATGATAGCATAATGACTTGTTTGGATTGTTCCCCACTGCCGTGTGCTGTCTTGATTACTTCAATGACTTTTCCACAATAATCAACACTTCTTTCTTCTTCAGTGTACTGGATGATTGGTTTCTTTCTCCCAGACTAATTATTTTACATATTTCTATACAACTGTATTTACCATCTGTTGACCCAATTACCTAAATGATCCAAATCCTCTTCAGTCTGGCTACAGTTTCTCATTAGTTGCTTTACCTTCCATTTCAGTAACATCCATAGGCCATAAGGGCTTATTTTCCATTCTGTGTCTATGTCTCAGTAGATCTGCAGTCTAGAGGGTCAGATCCCACCAAAGAATATTCTGAATCTGGTGCACTGGACAATTATGTCTTCAAATGGTATATCATACTAGCGAATACATATATGAAATTAAACCAATGTATATATATTTTTTGAGTTAAATCCAGCTGGTGGCCAGTCATAAGTGGTGTTCCCTAGGGTTCAATTTTGGGGCCACTTCTGTTGAATATCTTTATCCATGATGTCAAAGAGGAGATAGAGTGCACCCTCACTACAGTTATCACTACAGTCATAAATACTTTGCTTCTCAGCTTCACCATATTTGTCTAACGCTAACTACAAAGTAACAGGAAGACCAACCCACAACTGGCTCCTCTTGTCCTCAAGTGCTCCTGACAACATGAGCTGTTTTATCGATATCCTAAAAGGCTTGAACATTCCACTTTCTACAGATGAAAGAAGGCTTCTGAAGTATATCATACCCTTCCTATGAGAATGGCTGTGACAGTAACTCAAGATGCTACAGTAAACTTCAGTAAGGAATAGTGGCTTTGAATTTTGCAAGAGAAAACACTAATCCAGTTTCCTTCTGAGAAGGAGAGAGATGGAGGAGGTTTTCTAAGAGATGGTAAAAGGCCTTTTCTCACTGTGATTTTTAAGTAAGTGGGAGAAACCAGAAGGGAATGGTAAATGCACTGAGAGAGTTAAAAGGCTGGAGGGTTTTTAGGGTGAGGGATTTGCAGTTTGCTCTAATTGCCTGCTTATTCCTTCATTATGGTTGAAGGGTTCTGGTAATTCACCATTATTAAATATTCAAGGACTGGTCCAGAGGAAGCGTTCTTTAGGGATTGCTTTCATCACTTCAGTGCCAGTTGAAAATCCTGCTTTGTGCCTGCTCATGTGTGCAAATAAAGCTCTGCTGTTCCCTTTTTATTGACTTCTTTTACTAAAAAGGCTTCAAGCATTGTGGTAATGTGAGATTCTTTAAGAAATTAAGTCTTGTGCATTTTTTATGGGAGTTTCCCCATATTAGCAAGAACAGTGTGTCTACTTTTTGGAAGCAGAGAGTAAAAGTATTCTTCCTCCTGAATACAGCCTCTATATGTCCACATGCCCTCTACTCCCAGCATGCTAATACTCTCTCCTACCTGCATTTTCCTCACCTATGGATCTCATAGCATAAAAATCCCTGCAAAGTGGACCAGTACAAAAGGCAATATCTTAAATTATACAGTACATTCGACTCTCTAGAAAAACAAATTGTCAGTCATGCTAGAGAAATACTGCATTACTGGAAAGGCTCCATCAATACCAGGTTCCCATCATTACAGAGATCATTACGTGTACAGTAATTGAGTATCCTTCAAGTATTCAAAAGAAAAAGGCACAAAATACCTTTTTCTGCTGGGTGGAGACAAGCAGCACCCACAGAAACCCGGGAAGGGTACTTGGCCATCACACAGTACACAGGTGATCTCCATTCATGTCTCTTAATTGTTTTATAACTGATCTACTGCATAGAGGGGCATCTCTTATCAGCAATTTTGGGAAAAAAATACTCCTAATCAAAGATGAACTCTTTAGCTTTTAAAAAAAGAAAGTTAGACCAAATCTCTAATGGCAAATGGCAGTGGATGGCCCAATAAAACTGTAAGAAAAGTTCAAGCACATACTAATATTTCAGCAGAATATTTTCCCATTTTCCAGCACTCTAACTTAAGGACCCCTTGAGCTTCTGATGGCATCTTTCTATTTAATAGTCCCTGATGAGATGTTTCGTGTCGTGAATTTGTCCAACTACTCTTTAACTCAGTGTAAATTTGTAGTGTCTGTGACATAACATGCAGTAGGTTTCTTAGCTTAATTATGCAAGAAGTGAGAAAGTACATCCCATTGCTCATTCAAATCTACCATCAGATAATGTAATTTGATAGCTTGCTCTTATGGAGGGCAGAAGGAGGAGAGAGAAAGAGAATAATCGTTTGCTCCCACGTTTTCCATGGCACCTGGGATCTTGTAGAGTACTGTATGCACTTTTAGCTGTCTTACTCCCAGACTGAAGTCTTACATGATATAATAATTCCACATGCACAAGCAGATCTGTATCAACCAAGTCTATCAACTTTCTCTCAATGTGTTTTCAAACCTCTGCATCTTTCCTGAGGTGGAACTGAAGGTATGAGCTATGACAGATATATACACACACCATGGATGTACAGAACAGCAGGGTAATGGCTGCTCTGAAACCTAGCCCTTTCTCAGCTCCTAAAACATAGCTCATTTTTGACCAGAAATAATGCTGAGCTGAGAGATACCGTAACCACAAATCTTACAACAGAATGTTAGTAATTAGCTCAAGGCCTGCTATGCTGCATATACATACAACAGTTTGTATTTCTATTGCTGAGTTTTGCCTATTTTTTCCCTCACAGTTGCTTAACTTCTCAGAGTCAGATCGCATCCATGTTAATCAGGAAAAATGTGTACTGTCAGCAGCCACTGCCACCTCATTCTTCACACTCTTTCACACTCTTGCTGGTGTCTTCCCAAAGAAGTATCTTAAAACTGTGACCTGCTTTTTAGACATGTTTTATACCGTTAAGAACCTGTCTTCTTCATCAAAAGCTTTGGCTTTCCTTTGGTACTTTTTATGCACTTCTGATGCTATCTTGGGACTCAGCAATACCTGAGTCCTTGTGAGTCTTCAGTGCTAGCAATTTGCTAACATTCATTTTGTCTACTTGTTCCACAGACAACTGGCAAATGACCCTTTATGGCTCTTTCGCTGTATTCCTATCTTCTCTTAGCAGTGTTTTCAGACATTGCTAAACTATTGCCCCCCCTGCATACGCTGGCAGAGTTGTAGTTTCTGCTGTGTCTGTAAGTAGATGTACTGTTTTTCCAATATCTTTTCAAAATCTTTGAGGCCTGACAGGTTATGTTTCTATACAACAAAAACTGACAGAACGTATTGCCTATCTCCCTCCTTTGGCCATAAACTTCAGAAGAATAACTTATTTCTTCTGCTATCCTCCCTTACCTCCTTCTTCAACCGTGGTGGGTTTTGATAGTCTTTCCATAGCCTTTTTTATTTTCTCAAGTTTTAGCAGTTGCCATGCCACTTGCACAGATCTTCTGCTTTCTCCTGCCTCTTTTAGCTTCTTTTCTCTAATGTGCTTGCTCGTTTTTCTTGGGGCTCCCTTTTTGCCATCCAGCAAAAGAAAAGTGAACACCTGCCTCCATCACTCCTGCAAAGACACGTGGAAGGGCCACATGATGACCGCAAGAGAGCACCTCCACGTCTACAACAATTTGAACCGTTCTTGTGCACCCTTCAGGCCCAAGGCAAGGCTGGTATTGCCTCTCCTTGGTCTCTTCCTATGAATTAGTTGTTTGTAGCAGCACAGACATCAGGAACGCCTTGCGTTTTCCATCCAGGTCTGAGATTTCAGTCTGTGTTTCCTGTTGTTTCACTTTAGTGCTGTGAATCAGCACTAAGCTTTCTGTAACACTCACACCAACATGCCCTGTTTTATAACACCAGGAAAGGCAGTACCTATTTTGCTCTGTCTGGTACTCTAGTATGTGCCCAACAGACATCTTTCTGATTTCCATTTTAATAAAGGATTGTAGGAGATGAAAAAAAACCAAATGGAAGTTACCTTAGAGATAAGCTGTTTTTTTCATCTCTTCCATTTTGAAGTTTGCGGTCAAGCCAAGACACAAGTATTGCCCACAAAAATTTTCCTCATTTCAGTGTTTTTCCTGCTGACCAGTATTTGACACCACAAGTTACATTTCAGTCGATTTGCACATCTGCATTTAACAGTAGAATATAGTGTTAAGGAAAACACATTTCAATATTCTGAGTTAAACTAGGTAGTTATCGAGATCTACGTTAAACTCTATGGCTTGTGCTATCCATAAAGGCAAACTAAATTACCATTTATTCCTTCTGCTTTTACTATTTCTGAAGACATATAATCATCTGACATCTCATAATATCTAATTGGTTTGGGGGATTGGTTTTCCCCCTTTCTCTGTCTTTTTAGGCCCTGAAGGCTTACATGAGAACATCAGTAACTCACTACAGTGAGTTATTTTGACTTTATCTACCTCTGCCTTACCGCAGACACAGCAGTCTTGGCTGGGACTATAACCTTGACAGGCAAATTCCAGCTACTTTAGTCATCAACCATCATGAATTACGAAAGGAAAACTATTAACAAATCTCTGACATGAAAATAGTGCCTCTTGTCACTGTCATGCAATAACTAGCATAAGCAAGTAAGCAAGTGCTCATTTTCTCATTGAGTTGACACACGTCTTCAGTCTTACCCACCCAAGCTTTGATACTTAGTGTGTCACACACCTACAAGAACTAAGACATTTAAAATAGAAAACTTTTCCAATAAAACTGGGATTCAGTTATAAACACTGTGATGCTCTATACTTGCAGAAATGGTGTTTGGAGGTGCAGAATAGGTGAAAGCAGTAAAAAAAGGAACCTTTTCTAATTGAACCTTCTTTCCTTTACTTATAGCTCTAAAGCCTGAAGCAAATCAAACCTTAAGACTTTGCAGAGCTTGAGATATAACAATATAAAAACCCCAATGTCAGCAAAAGAGCTTGGTCAGGGACTCTGGCTCAGATACAGTGAGGTGCCTCTGTATTGCCCTAAGTTTACATACGTAGACAACATCATCAATGCCTGCTTTTAAACAGTGAACTCCAGCTTAATTCAAGAGCTTTTGTCTCACTTTGGCTGAATACCTAAATTAGCAAAGGGAAAGGAAGCCAGATGTGAATTTGTATTAACATGGGGATAGTGTTTTTTCACTCTCTTTTTCACATCTCCTCATCCCTGATTTCCAAAATTTCATTCATTCAGCTACAAACTAAAAGTGTTTTCATACTACTGGAATACTACTTCTCTGTTGTGTCCATGATAAATGTGATAGCAACAAGCTATATCTGTATGCACAAGGGTACCTCAAGTTTTGTTACTATTGATAGAGCTGCTATGGTGATAACCCCAGACAGATATTTTTATATCATCTGTCAACTCTAGGAAGACAGCTGGAAAGAGGCCATGGTTTTCCTGTTTTCTGTATTTTGAAAAGACACTTTTAGAGTGATATTCATTGGTGATATGTGCAGATTTGAGTGTATAACACCAGTGATTGAATCATTTTTTTCTGAAATTATCTCTTTAAAAGAAGAAAAATAACAATTTTTAAACAAGAAAAATATTGTCTGAAAAACCTTTGAAAATGTTTAACACTAATGACTGTTCTGTGTTGCAGAGATTTCACCTCTTTCATTGTGCAATTTGAGAACAAAATTTAGATCTTTTCAAAGTTGTTCACTATTACAATAGTTTGGTAAATCCTTTGGGTTGAGAGAAGTGGTAGCTGTTTCCCACATCTGTTAATGAAATTCACACTAAATACTTTGTAATCTTTAGAAACAAGGGACTTAATCTAAATTGCTTTTCCATCATTTTGTAAACATGGCAGTCTTCTCAACGGTAATATCTACTTTTTTTACTGGTGCTTTAATTTACAGCCATAACATCGGACTATAATAGCATTTTCCTGGTTGAGTTTCCTTAATTTCATACTTCCTTATAGTAATTGCAGTGGCCTGTGCTGATAAGCAATCAGGCTAATGCACAGATGGTGGTCAGAAAGTAACTTTCAGTTTTGAGTACTCCAATTAAACTATTCCTCTGGGACTTCCACTTGCAAAAGAAGGTCACTTGGGGCCTTCCCAGCAACTGTGACAAATAATGTTTCTAATTAAAGAAACCAAAACCACTGCTAGTGCTATTGCAGTGTCTCGAGGACCAGTAAGAAAAATATTTTGGACTTCAACTTTGCTGATTATTATGAAATATATATTTGTAATATGTACTGAAACCCATTTTTGTAATTAATGAGGATAGGCAATAATAAACATTTAGCCTTGAATTCATTCATTTCCATGGTGATATAAGATCTTAGGAGTACAAGTGAGAGCCTTTCACAATGAATGGAATCAACCACACTCAATGGGCTTGTGTTGCCAAAGCGTCTTTACAGGCTGCAGGAGGGAAATTCTCTACAATGTACCACACTCGTGTTTCATTAATGAACAGCCAATGCATAGAATTGCTCTGTTAATCTTAAAGATGAACGACTACTGTCAAGTCTTTGTTACAGTCTTATCTGTCCCAGCAACACTCGTGCTGAGACAACAATAGCAACGTTGCAGTCTGTCTTGGGTAAAGGGGAAGAGAACGAGTATTCCAAGTAATTAAAGATACTCAATTTCATCAGCTGATCTTATTTTCCAGGAACTGGTACTGTAGGTTTCACTAATGAGTCATTGCAAGCACCAACTACCGGTGCTAACCTACAATTCTTTAACTTGCAGGAAAAGCAATTAATGATACTAAGTGATTGTGGACATTTTAACAAGTTTCTTTAGCTTTTTCCTTCAGCTAGAAGCATATCTACAGTAAACTTCAAGAGATAAAAATGTCAAAGGTCAAGGAAGATTCAGCTGTAATTAACTTTTGAATATATTGCTCTGCAGAGAACTTGGCTTTATGGCCATGTTCACAGACATGAGATTGTATTTTTTTTCAGTTTGACTCCTGGTCAGATCAGCTCAATATGCACCTAAAACGATGTCTTTTCAAAACAGCAAAAAGGAAAAGGAAAGTCTTGCAGACTGTGTTTGAATTCTTGTGATCATCTTATCATATACTCACGCTTGCCTATTTTAGTCTCAATGAGTGAAGTGAGAAGTCAAAGCTCAGGATGGACTCATAAAACTCAAAAATGGGCTATATTCTTCTACATAGAAATCAAGTTCACTTAGATCCTCAAGCTCCCTGGTAACAGGCTGGGACTGCAAGGAACTGAAGGCTTTAGGGAACGCAATGTTTCCCAGTCTACAAGTCCAGCCTTTGTTTGTGGCAAGCTGAAGTTATCAACCTTTCATAGATTATTATCTAATAGCAAAAATTGGAATGTGGGACATGTGTCCACATCACCCAAATGTGGTGACCATCTTGTTAATGAAGCAGTTGGGAGATTTGTGGAATTTCATTCAAGAAAGGCAGTCTGCATTGTTTTACCGAATCATAAATTACCAACGTGTATTTTTATAAGAGACAGACATCTTTTTATGCAGTCAAAAAGAGCAGAGAAAATAGATTCCAAAGAAATATTAGTTAATTCTGTTATGAAAATGATGACTATATTACAAAGTGCATTGAATAGACGTAACATTAAATCAGTAACAATATCCACTTGATTCCTATAAAGCCAATATATTGCAGCAATTACTTTTTCATTATTTTCAAAAATGTCTTCTTTCTCTTAATAGAGAATGCTATAGTTCAATATGTTCTACTTCATTTTTACTACAGCGACTCCTCCTGTGTTTAAATTAAACTGTGCTCTTAATTGTTTTGAGGAATGTATATCATTATCTTGATTTTGCTATGATGATTTTATTAGACCCTATGGGAGAAATGTGGCAGGTAAGTAAGTTTAGCTACAGCTAGGCTATCCTTGGAAAAACATATTCAACATGAGAAGAAATGGCAGTCAAAACTTAAATGTTTTTAGAGTGGAAAAAGGGACTTCATGGTGAATAGACCATAGAACGCCAAATTTTGGGGGATTCTAAGACCAACATTCTTAAATTTACTATTAGGGTTTATTATATTTAAATGTGGTGGTTGCTTCTAACACTGCTAAGTATCAAGTTAATTGCATTTTTGCTGGGGCAGTTCTTCATGGAATGACATCTTATCTCTATATCTGTCCATTCTAAATTCTAATTACCTGGCATAAAATTATATTTTCATTTATTGCCAAATGTACCTCATTACCTGTCACTTAAGTCCCATTTCTAATCCGTGAATTACATTAAAACAATGTACATGTTTTAAAGTACACTTATTTGAGATAATTATTTTCTTGTCTGTATTTGTAGAGAGAACAGCATAGTGGCAGAGAAAAAAAAAGAGAAAATGGCTTTGAAAACTGTGAGTTAAAGATTAGAGCAATTCTGACAGACATACTGCCTCAAAGAGGATGGGATCTGTAGCCTAGGGAGGGAGGATGAGGTTACAGACTTTAAGCCATGCTATACAGGGACATCTGCGAGAAAATCTAGGTCAGTCTCTCAATAAGATTTCAAACTGCTCAATGGCAATCTGTGTTTGGTACTTGTGTGAGAGAGAGGCAGGAGAAGATCCTCACTTAACCTCAAGCACAGCACCAGACAAGAGGTAACGGCAAGAGAAGAGGTGTGGGTGTAGCTGAAGGGGCTAAATCTCCATTAGGCATCTCATTTTCAAGCATTCCAGATGTGAACTCCTTCCCACTAGCTTTCTCCTCATTTATTTCCAATTACTTGTAGCTACAGAGAGCTCTTTTTATTTATACGCATTTTAATACCTGCAGTTGACTACTATTTTGAATCACTTAAACACTTCTAAAGAAAATTCATCATTTCCGGCAGAGACAGAGCTCATCTCTACTTTGCAGTGCACCAGAAGAACATGCACCAGTACCTAACAGGCAAAATCTGGCAAGTTCCTTAAATACTGTTGGTAGATAGGACATAAAAATTCCTACAGAAGCCAGAAAGGTTGTAAAAATGCAAAGATTTTGTTCTTCAGAAACCAGAAAGGGAGGCTGCAACTTTTCTGAACACCCTGTAGAATTGATTACTTATAGCTAATGAGATGCCAACCACCAACACTGTACTTGACAAGGCTGTTTTTCCTCAGAATGACCATAGACACAGCACATTGTTTTTCCTAATGAAAATTAGGTGAATGAATGGTCCTACTGTTCTCACTGTTATTCTTCTTTCCACACTTTAATGGTGCATTACCAACATATGAACTGCCTTCTCCAAATGTCTCCTGTATTTACAGATACTATTAAAGGCAGCCAGGTTGCACTGATGTGTGTTCTAATGGCTGATAGTAGGTAGCATCTAATGATGTGAACGAGATGGGAAATACCTGGTGTTCCTTTAAATGATCAAAGAGTTATGCATTACAGGTCATGGAAGTAACACAGATTGCCATCAGTAAAGATCCCCTGGAACTGCTTATGCTTTCTTTACACATTATTCTCACATGCTTTGTTTGTGGATTGGATAAAAGCTAATCATCCTTGCTTAATGTGAAGAGCATTCCACAACCGTCTGTACGGATTGCCCACTAGGTGTCAGACTCAAAGGCCAGTGCTGTATCACATTCGAGTCGCCTCATGTCCAGGTACAGAACTGCATTATGTAATGTGCCCTCTGCTATACGGGCCACTAATTTGAAAAAACCACAATGCTTTGACCACAGTCACAGGACACATTAGCTCTTACTACCAAACAGGCACTCTAATATTCCTGGGTGCATTCCCAAGGCATATGCAAGAAGAGTTTTGAAATCAGTATTCCCAAAGAAGTACACTAACTGAAAGATATTCCAATACAGAGGATTTCCCCAGAGAATCTGATTGTGTTAAGGTGGCAATATTTGCACATTTCAGTTTCAAAACTTCAAGGTCAGGCTCGTACTAATGGCTGTGTTATAGGTAAAAGTTAAGACATAAACAAATTAGTCCCAATAACATGAATCATTATTATCAGAGATTACATTATAAAAACCATCAAATTACGAAAAATTAGTGATATCATCCACCAGCAACAGATACAGAGAAAAGAAAATAATATGGAGCTGCGTATTTTATCCCTCTGTATAAACCATCATCCAACCTTCAGCTTTAGAAAATGTCGGTGTTTGAATGTAGCCTTTGAACTACCTGAACATGCTTGCGGGTGGACTGTACGATGGCGGCTCAGAATGATGTCTATATCTGCTAACGTGCGCAGAGGTCTTTAAATCCTAATTCCAGCACAAGCTAAATCAGCTGGCTTTGTGGATCTAAATCTAACTCATACCCAAGTCTAACTAATCTGGCAGGTTCCTGAAGCAGTAACTCAACAGTAAACCCAACTGTCAGCCAGTCTGCAAAGCTTTGGGGTCAAGTGAAGGCAAAATATCTCAACAAAATACTATCATTATATTATTTGCTTTACAAATTAAAGTAGAAAGACTGTAACCACAGTCGTTCAAGAACCATTTTATTTCTGCCTGGTTTTAAATGGCATTATGTACACTTTTTCTCTGGCACAAGCTGATTTTCAATACACTGCAGTACACTATCCTAAGACTACAATTAAAAACCACATCACACCAGCTCCTCCTTGATGATGGCTTATTTGCACAGGTTTCTAAAAATTTAGCTCAAGATTGTCTGTCCCAGTTTTAATTAAGTTAATCAGTTGTAATTACAGGTCTAAACACTACCTATGCTCTTTCCAAAAAAAGCCTTACTTTCTTTTCTTACTGCCTCATACCAAATACTTGTATGAAGCACTCATACAGCACCTGTTTCACGTTAAAATCTGCCCCAGACAGTGGGTAACAGTGATACCAATTTTAGTATCACATGGTAAAATCTGATTACTGACAGAATCTCATCATTAAATGGTTATGAAAGTAATAATTTTATGTCTTCCTCTGAAAATACCACTAGAAAGCCCAAGTCTGACTAATAGAAACTGATTTCTTTCCCTTGGAATTAATTTCAAGTAGCTGCCTAGTTTTGTCACTGTAACTTAAAAACAAAAACCCTAATTAATTCTAAATCAAGATATATGTAATTGTAGCAGTTTTCAGCTAGCAAACAAATTTCCTGGTGCCCTTAAGGTGAACAAAACAGAAGATATTTCATATTCCTTTCAACAGCATAAATTTCACCTTTCAAGCCATGAAAATTATGTGCCAACACTGAACATCCCTTTTTTCCCCCTCTCAAATGTTTAGAGAGATTGTTTTCTTCCTCTTAGCATGAAGACACTAAATAAGTTGACAGTCTGCTTGCCAGTCAGTTTAATCTCTCTCTCTCTGTAGGTTTGTGGGAAAACTGTGGCGTGCCAAGTTATTTTTGGCCAAATGTTACAGTACAAAGAGCCTTCAGGAGCTTTCATTTAGTGAGTGGACTAACTGGCAGCTGTTGTACCTGCAGAATGTGAACTGATGTTGCCATGGAAATAGAAAAGCTTTTTTTTTTTTCTTCTGTCTTTGCATATTTGAATTTGCACTTGTGGAGCAAAAGTCAGTCTGGAAAGAATTTTCAAGAACTCAGTAAAAGACAAGGAGGACTCTTGGACAGAGGTAGAAAGTTATTTGCATCCATTTCAGACAACAGTCATTTGTGAAGAGAGCATTTGAGTTTCTCTTTCCTAAATGGGATGTGGATGAAAGATAAAAATAAATAAAAATATACATTTCATCCCTCCCTGTTGTTGACTGCCATGTGTTTTCCATTGCACACTATCCACATTTGACAAAATATGCTTTTTTTAAAAGGCAGTGGGGGCAGGTTTGTTTGTTTTCTGCAACACAATCTGCACTGTTTTTAAAAAGTAAAAGCACATAAAGCTCACAAATTTGTAGTGTACACTTTTTCACATGATCCAGAGCTACAAAGCTATGCAAAAGACAGATCCTCCAGCAGAATGACAACAGCAGCCCTGAAAATTAAATTTATGTGCCTCAGGATGACATAGTTCCAAGCCAGACCTCCCCACCCCAGCCTATCTCTATCTTCAAAAAAAATCAAGGAGACTCTTCCATCCAGTCATAAAGTCATTGCTGTTGTATCAGACAGTGTGTGAACCTCGGACTCTTCCATTTGTCTAGGTATGAAGTCACTGAAAGTGTTGCAAATCATATTTGCTCAGAAGGAGGATTTCAGAAAAGGGAAGTGTTACTGACACAATCACTGATGTTTATTTTGTAGATTAAACACTAGCACCGAGCAAAGGAGCTGTAAACCTCAGAATTCACCTCACTTTGAACTTCTTGTGTCTACAGCGCACAGCCTGAAGACAAGCCACAGTAAGAAGTTAAAAATTCATGGGTTAAGCCTAAGCAGTTACCACAGGATTTCTGCACTAAGAGGAATACAGCCCAAGCACATTTCTCTGGAGGTGGGGATGCTGATGACAGACAAATCCACAGCAGGTTGGGATTTTTGTCTAAACAGATTAAAACCACAAGTATTTCGCAAAGCCAGTACGGCTTGTGCCCTTCATATAAGAACTTCAAAACTGATAAGCACTTTGTGGCACAGTGTATAGTGTACAGGATTTGAGGGGTTTTGTTGGTCTCTGTTTTTGGTTTATGTTAGTGTAGTGGAGATCCCACTGCTTTTTCTGTCATGGTAATTTTATCTCCCACTCAAATCTTAGAGATCTTCCAATAGACTGCCTGTCAGCACTTTAACAGCTATAAACTGATCAGGGAAAGAAAATGAGGCTTTTATTGTTACTGAAATATTCTTTAGATTTAGATAAATCTAAACACTGTTGCCCCTCCAGGCCGTTGCATTTTCTTTACTTTTCCTCATTTAGTTCCACATCTACTTTAATAAATATTTAACATTAATATGTGCACCAGCACTTCCCATTTACTCTCTCCCTAGCTTAAAGATTAATGTAGATGTCTGAGGAACATCTTCGCTTAAAACCAAGAGAAAACCATTTTGTTCATACATGCATTTAGACACAACCATGTTTACTTGATATGTTTAATGGGATAGAAGATTTCACAACTGCATATTAGCCTAAGAGTCAGAAAATATTGAAAGAAAGATAAGGAAAGAATATTTCTCCGAGAAAAACTGTTATGGACTCATTTATGATTCTGATTTAAATCTTGCCACACTGGAACGAACAGGAAACCTGCGATGGGCTCCCATAAGGACAAAAATTGCACTTCTGGTTTGGTTATTGACTTTATTTTTTTCCCACAAATGAGCATACCTAATGAATTTCCTACCTTTCTTTTATATTCTCAAAACCACAGTCCAACACACAAATGAGAACTACATTTTCTTTCAGATACATCAAGAATAAAAACAAAAATCATTGCGCACACACAGACTCTATGCATGAAGTAAAGCAGGACTGCAGCATGCCTCAGTATCACTGGTGCAGCTGTAACCTGTATAGCTGGGGCACTGGTCTTCATGAAACCTGCCTGAGACCTGCAATGCTTAAGAATGAAGCCATACACTTAGTTCTTAAGTAACTGAAACCAGCTCAGGTGTACTTCTAATTTAATACAAATTCAACCGATTTATTGAACTCGAGCTGTGCCTGTCTGGAAGTTGTGTGCTGGTACATGCAAGCTCCATGACTATTCACTGTTTAGTTTAAAATCTATATGAACTATCTGCATACTTTACTAGTTAAAACTAGTATTCTTTAAAGACACCAAAGTGAGGTTATTTTCTAATGGAATAATGCAAACACGAGGTTTTGCTTTTTGAGAAGGCTAAAGGCATATTTGTAACTCGCTGATGATCAGACCCTCCAGATCTCTGGGCCACTTTAGCATGCTATGCATACCAAAAAACTGCATTTATCACAGCTAGGTAATGTGTGTATTCTTCCCTGCCATGACAGGAGACACACTAGCTCAGATTTATTTATCAACAAGGTTGCTCTTTCCCCAGATAGGCATAAATGTTTTTGCTTTGGTTCTAGAATTATGACCTGTAAACTCATGCAGACATTTACCAAAAATCCTTGTCGCTTTAGACCAAAATTCAGAGCCAAAGTAATCTTATTCATCAGCTTTAGTGGAGTTTCATGGTGATGATCTTCAATCTAAACTCCTGCATTTACTATTATTTTAACATGGGGGAATAATGAATAGCAGGAAATCTCTAAGGGGAAACTGCATTTCAATTTTCCTACTTGTATTTGATGAATTCTAGCACTGTGTTTTCAAATGGCACTATATTAAGAGTGTAGGATTGCATACATAACAATCATTTAGTGCCAATAAATATTTCTCTGTTGACATACAGTGCAGAATCTTCACTGCAACTATAAATGACACTTTTTGTCAATCTATCAGACTGTCTGAGTACAAGCTAATACATCTGTTTCTACTTGCATTTTGAACCTTAGGAAAGTCTATCTTGGCCTCAGTTTTTTCTGCAGGATTTATCTAGGTCTTTCTGAAAATTTTCACACACACAGTTTTCTCTAGAGTATCTATTACCTGTCGAGGTTTAATATCTGCAATTTGAAAACAGTTAATCTAATTATGCCTTTTTTTATTCTTCTCAGTTTAACAACTCACCGACTCCTCCCATACCATTTTGTTGTTAATTCTCCAGCAGCTCTCAACCATTCTATGTCTTCAACTACTTTTGTGCAAAGAACAAGAACTATCCCAGATTAGAGGAAAAAAAGTTTCAAACCTTTCTAATATTGCAGAGGAAACAGGAAAGGAGAAGGAATAAAGGACATAAAGATCTATGTTTTTAGCTTCTTGATATAAATTTAGGTATTTTGGAGTAGTAACAAAGGCAGGTCTGAAGAAACAGGCTATGAACATAAGGAAGAACAGCCACCCCTGCAGTCATGAGCATGTGTCCATGACACACTCTGTGAAAGCAACTTCACTGTTGCATTGTTTTGTCAGAAAAGCACAAAACATAGCAATGGAGTAAATGACCTCGCAATTTCACAGAATCACAGATTCATCATGGCTGGAAAGGACCTCCAGGGTCATCGAGTCCAACCTTTATCCTATTATCTAACTGCTAGACCAGATCCCTAAGCGCCGCGTCCACTCGTTCCTTTGGATCAAAAAACTGTCTTCAAATCAAAAAACTCTCTTCAAATTTCAATGATTTTCTACCCTTCATTCTAACAATATAAAATATTTCTTTACTCACACTCATGGGTCATCATCCAACCCCATAGAGTCTCGCTAACACTAGATATAATCCCCTTGAAAAGTCTAACAAAATAAAGAGTAATTGTGAATCATAGATCTTCGAAAGTTATTCATTTTTGTCAAAAAAAGGAAATTTCACATACGTTTAAGAAAAATGGGCAAATAACAACCCCTTTCTTTACTGTTCTTCCAAAAGCATCTACTTCTTTAGAGAAGGTATGCCGTATAATACTTACAGGGTTTTTCCTTTTTTAACTCAGAAAGGCTCTTTCCCAAACATCCTTAAACACAATTTTCTGATTAGTGTTCCCACCTAGTAGGAAATATCTGAAGTCATTCCAAGAGCCTAATTCAAGGATAGTGAAGTAAAATACACAACCATAGTTTCTAATTACTAGAGACCCTTCTCTTCCGAAAGTACGAGTACTTTGCTGTACAAGAAGGTATCCAGACAGGGAGAATTAAAAAGCAATCATCTCCCAATGGAACTAGACCAGGTTCTAAACTACAGTCTTTTAAGTTTTTTTTTCGGCTTTATAGATGAAATGCCAAAAGCAGAGAATCTAGTTGCAGTGACCTCTTTATTGCCATAAAGATCCTTCAATGGACGGTAAACGTGATGAGCTGCTAAATAATTGATTATTTCAAGAACTTAATGCTGAGTGCTTTCCATGCATCAGTAGCACATACTATTTTACAGGTGCTGGTGTGTCAGCAAAACTCTGAGCCTCTCGCCTACAGTTGTCGCTGAGTAGAAAAAAAAGGAAAGAGGTGGGAGTTGGAGGCAGTTCCCTTGAAAGCTGAAAAGCCCGGTTTGCCATCAGCTTCTTCCAAACTGAACTGCAGTAAAGTTTTGATTCAGCGCTTTGCACTTCAGTGGAAAATTCTAATATCAGTACTGCTGAGGAGATGTTATTTGTTTATGGCAATAAACCAGCAAATTCTCATATGCTTGGAAGATTTTAATGGAAATATTCCCAGCAGGTAGAATACTTCACCCACACAGCATATTGGCAATAGCTATTGCTCCCAGCCCTCAGCAAAGTATAATGGATCATATCTTAAGTTTCTTCTCAGGTGACCTTGTAGCTCACTGTCGGTTTTATGTCTGGCAGAATTTTGGTAGTGGGAGAGGGGGCTGCTGGTATGGCCCCTGATAAAAGCTTCTAGAAGCTCCCAGGCTTCAGGACAGACCTGCTTCTGGCCAAGGCTGAGCCAATTAGCACCTCTGTGATAAACATATTTAAGAGAACATGGTGCATGCGGACCGTCTGAAAGAAATGGGCCCACTTCAGAATGGAAGACTAAATTGAATTAACTTCTGCAGGACCCCTTCCAGGTAAGTTATGATTCCGTGAGACATAAGGAGTGAAATATTTAGCATCTCTAAATGTCCAAACTTATATGAAATATTACCCACTTACAAAAAATATACAGTGTCATTATGAAAATAGATCCTGGTTCAAAGTTCAAAGCTGTTATGAACACCACCATTCCCAAAGAGACTTAAATTTAAAGCTATCTTTAAGATTGAAACCAAATGAAAATAAAGGAAAACAAAACCCGAATAGGAAAATAGGGAAGAAATGTGTAATTGACCTACTTGGATTTTCTCCCCTATCCTTGTCAATGTTTACTTGTAACAGACATAAAGGAAATGTTCCTGTCCTCTGGAATAAGCTTCATTTTTCCTAAAATTCCATCATATCTGGAAGGCATCTAGGAACAAGTTTGCTGGTCTGAAACCGTAAGTATTCACAAGTGAAAGAGAAACAAATAAAAGTGACACCGAAGCTGTGACTACCGTTAACATCTTTGGGGATTGTGATCTATTGACAGATGAGTCAGAAGCAGAATATTTTTTGTGTTTCAATACTTCAGTTATTCCCAGTTTTCCACAATTCTGTCAGTGTCTCGCCCAAAGTGATATCACCCAACTGGATATATTAAAGGCTGTGATTTGTACCTATACCAAAATTCATACGGTTTAGATCCCATTAAAACATAACATTTAAAATGAAAGTCAGAGCTAAACTGGATGCACGAGGATGTCTATTTAGTGTAATAAAAATATCTTAGAGATCCAGGCACAAAACTCAACCTTGGTGAAAATTAATTGTCGAAGTTTACGTGACAGATTTACTGGTATGAATCATTTGCCTTTTTAATGCTCCCTCCTGTCTGGTTTCTTTGACTCTCCTTCACTTGACATCCTTATTTATTTAATATGACTCGATGGCCCACAATGATAGTTACTCTGACAACCAAAGAAAATTAGAACAGCTTTACACGAACAATGAGAATTCATGAACAAAGAGACTAAAATGGAAGAACATAAGATTTGGTTCACCAGCCTTTCTCTTCTTCTGTGATTCCCTTCCTTTGCTTTTGTTTCTGCATGGTAATACATGCTTCTCACACTCTCTCTTCATAAGTTATGAAGTACAAGATAACCCTAAGAAGACCGAACATTTGTGTTCAATATTCTGCAGGTTTGGGTTTTTTTTTCTAATCTTTCTGTGTGCTGTATACATGTCCTTACCAATACACAAACAAGCATGTAGCAGCAGTGCTACAAAGCAAAAAAAAAAAAGATGACCTTACGATGTTGAAGAACAGCAGCAGCTTATCTACAACTACAAGAATTCATTTACAAAAATACTTTGCAATACAGTTACTTCAGGATTCCTGTTTACGATTATATCTTTGTTAATGGGGATAAATGTTTGCTATTCTGTACATAAACCAAGATAGATATATCTATAGTCAATAGAATTTAGCAGCAAAAGCCTTCAGTACTTAGTCTGTACTAAGCATTCTGTAATCTGGAGACAGACAGCGATTCCTGGGGCTGGTCTTCCATGGGAGCAAGGTGTCAGCAGGTCAGCTAGAGGTGTGACAGATATTCCTCTCTCTGCTTCTAGCCTCATGATGTGAAAAGAAAGGTAAAAAACAGCTGACCTGGATACAGAACAGAAGGACTCATAGCAGGAGGGTCACATAAAGGGCACAAGTAAAACAAAACTGGACAAAATGCAGCAAACCCAGAAAAAACCCAAGAATGGAAGAGGTTTGTAACTGGAACAGAAAGGTCATTCTTGCAACTCAAATACACCTAGGAATTTCTCTCTGAAATCAATGGTACACAAAATTTTCTTAATTCTCAGCTAATTGATGAAGATCTATAAAGAATTAAACCCCTTTACTGCTGCCATTTCCTGTGTAAGTCCTTTTAGAACAATGTTGTTGTGCACCTAGATGTCCAAAACCCAACCGATATGGACATCGTATAGGTCCTAAAGTTATGCATAGGATACTGATATTATTTAAGCATTGTTTATGTGTAGGAAAATGCACTACACAAGTGGTGGGATTTCCAGGAAATCACTGGGCATCACTTTTCAAACACAAATAATGCTTCTTCAGTACTAAGCTTTTCCTTCACCACCTCTTAATTTCTGTAGCTGTTATTGGCATCGCATATATGAAAGAAGCTGGTCATAGAATCATCACTGTGGTTGGAAAAGACCTTTCAAATCATCAAGTCCAACCATTAACCTAATAGTACCAAGCCCACCAATAAATTGTATCCCTAGGCTCCATATCTACATGACTTACAAATGTATCAATGGATGATGATTCAATCACCTCCCTGGGCAATATTTTGCAATGTCTGATGATTCTTTCAATATAGAAAGTTTTTCTAATGTCTAACCTAAACTTCTAGAATCATAGAATCATTTATGTTGGAAGAGACCTCCAAGCTCATCTAGTCTAACTATCAACCCAATGACACCATGCCCACTAAACAGTGTTTACAAGTGCCACTGAACAACCTGTTCCAATACCTGACCACTCTGTCAGTGAAGAAATTTTTCCTGATGTCCAGTCTAAATCTCCTCTGGCACAATTTGAAGACATTTACTTATGCTCTACCATGTGTTACTTGTGAGGAAAGCAACACAAGCCTTTCTACAGTCCCCTCTGAGGTGCTCGTAGACAGTGATAAAATCTCCTGCCTTCAGCATCCTTCTCCTCAGCCTCTATGTTCTGAGAATGTATTTCTCATTTAAATGCAAAAAAGGGACATATTTCATATTTTCTTTCTTTCATGTTAATTGCACTGATTGATGTGACAGTGGTCTTCATGCTTTGCACTTTCTTTAATGACTCCATTTACAAAAGAGTTGAGATAAAACCATGGACACTTTGCAAAGAACAAAAATGCTGCAAATAATATTCAAGCTCTGCAGAAAAACTGGTGGGAGTTTTTTAGTTCAGTGCTTGTTCAATCTGGTTCAGCCATTCCTTATAGTAATAATTATTCTGCTATATTCCGTCTCTTGTCAATGGGAAACGTGAGATAGGTGGACTCTCAACTTTATGCAAAAATCCTGGATTTGCTTAGATAAAGCAAATAACTTCATTACTGTTACGACTACGATTGGGTGCTATCAGTAAAATGAAATAGTCAACAACATTTGAAACGTAAGATTTTTTTCCTAGAAGCATATTTCATTTCCTTCTTATTTTATATGTAAAAACCTATGTGTATCCATAATGTGTACTTCTGGATCTCAATTTGATGGGTTCACTTGAAACTCAGATGGTTACTGGCAAACATCCAGGAAACCAGCAATTGATATATATACTTATCTGAGATTACATACAACATTTTACTATTGCAAAAGTTACTATAAAGGCTTTAAATGACTGTTTATATTCCTCCATATATTCTTTACTATTTATATTCGTTGCTTAAATGTTTTACATTTTTAGTGTTTCACAGAATCATAGAATATTAGGGATTGTAAGGGATCTTCAAAGATGATCTAGTCCAGTCCCCCTGCCACAGCAGGATCACCTAGACCAAGTTGCACAGTAACATATCCAGACTGGTTTAAAATATCTCAGAGAAGGAGACTCCACAACCCCCCTGGGCAGCCTGTTTCAGTGCTCTGTCACCCTCACAGTTGAGGTGACTCCAAGAGGTCTTCAAATTCTAATTCCAATTCTTTTAGTTTATCAATATATACAATTTTAGACCATCTGTGTTTTTTAACTCACTGTATAGGCAAATACTCTACGTGTGAAATAATTTACTTGGAATGATGCAGGACACTTCTGAAAAAGAATCTACAAAAAAAACTTAACTGGCAAGTCTTTTATCCACTCAAAAATAGCTGAAAGCAAAGCAGATGGCTGCCACAGTCAAACAGATCTTTGGAATGCTGAAGAACTTTTGGCCCTTTAGTGTCTATTCTATGTTACAACTACAGGTACTGAAACTGCATTACTGCGTAATGTGTAGAAATGTCAGGAATCAACTTGCATATAAAATTGAAACAGTTTAGGAAAAAGGTGAAGAGTTCAGGTAGTCCTCAAAGTCCTCTCAATTTTTGATAGTCCATCAAGCTACTGTAATTAAAGTAAAAACATAATTGTGATCATTCTTATATGAAATGTTTTCATACAGGGATTAAAAATAGGAATGAAATAAAAACATCTCCCAATGTTAATGACAAAAAATGACAGAAAAACATACTAATGAAATTCCCTTAACCCACAGGGAAAATTGATCAAAAAACATACAGAGTTTCAGCCCTTCAATCGGACCTAATGGGTTTATGGTTTTAGTATTACAGCATCAAAAAAGACAGGAAATTGAAAGTGATGGAAAAAAATATTTGTTCTATACAGAAAAAAACAACTTCAAAGAAACCCAAACAGCTACAAGTAAACTACAAGTAAAAATCCTGATAACTGATATTTGGAAGTAGAAGAGATCACCTTCTAAATTTTCAAGGACTTCTGCTTTATGGCCTTGTTACTCAGAAGGAATATTGGCTTCTAAGAGCAGAACTGGAAAGCAAAAAGACCTTCAAATACTTGTCCTTTTTGTTTCTTGAGCTTATCCTAATTGCACATCATAATTCTGACTGCAGAGAATCACCCTAAAAGGTAATTATTCAGTACTTATAAAGTATTACAAATCAGAGTACAATAGATTTTAGACCTACATTTTCAAATTTGAGCATGTAAAATGCCTCTGCACCCTGGTTTGACAGGAATGCTTTATACACCTGTATGAAAATACAGTCCAGACTAAATGCTAGAAGAGAAGCTGGCTCTACAGTCTGACAGCAGAGAATCTTTTTACTGATCACACCCCCGAGAAGCAATGATGCAGCACTGCTGCTCTGAAAGCTAATGGCCCAAAGCCTATTCAACTCAACAGGAGCTTTTTCAGTGACTCCATTAGATTATTGGATTGGGCTCAAAAAGCTTCATTTAAAGGTCTTTCATGACAGAATTTCACTCTAGAGCAGCACTATCCCAAATTCTTCTGTTCCCAAAAGCAACAACCCAATTCTCATTGAAGCACGTGAGTTGATGTTAACTGCTAGAAATTTCAAATCCAAAATTAGGTATTTCCACTTGGCGAATGCTGATTTCTATATTATTCTCACCCACAAAGAAAATCTCTCTATGTAGGAAGGCAAAACAGTTCTTTTCAGATTGTTCTGTCACAGTAGTTAATTTCTGTGGGAAATAGTTACACCTAATCCAGTATGTGAACAATTATGTATGTATATCATGCCAATGATTAGTTGGCACGTGCATTGCTTATCAAGTGTTTCTGATGCATCACACCATTACACAAACAGATTTAAAATCTTAAAAATGAAATATAACGAAACGTAGCAGGGACAGTAAGCAAAATACCGAAATTCCTGCTCATCAGAAATTATCCCATTTGAGCATCTGTTAGTGCTGCGTAGAGGCTAAAAGCGGATGTATCGGTGTTCTTCACTGACCAAGTATTCGTTGTAAAAGGGATCCAGATTCTGAAATATGGCACCTGAAGGTCCAAGTGAAAATGAAACATCTCAATATTCCCCAAAACCTTATTTTATTTAATGATGCTAAACACTTGTTTTATGACAGTTCAATTAAAGGAATAGATATTAAGGAATAAGTATCATGGAAGCTGAGATTTGGATCATCATTTTCATCTACAGAAAAATTCCTCAAAGATTTGCACTTCTCAGGACCAATGTAGTTGTTATTTCAGAATGGTCCATGTGTTGCCATGCAGGAACTGAAATTTCAGAGCTGAATGGAACGATTATTTCCTGTGCAAAGCTTCCTAATCCAGCTCTATCTGCTGTAATCCAAAAAGTTGACCAAAGTAAGTCTGTGCTTTCTTCTGAGAAACATGGCTGTCAAACAAGCCTGGGATATATCCAAGCTGTAACTCTAACAAGGTAGTGAACAACTGCAGAAATCTGTTTTGGTTAAGCGAATTACTTTGAAACAACTTATTTCTGGGGAAAATAATAGAATTTGTGGAACCACCTTCAAAAGTCAAATTTGCACATAGGCAAGTGAAAGCAGGAGGAAACCCTGAATTTGCTGACATGCCACATCCGCGATTTAGTCCAACAATCAGGGCTATGATCGTACCTTTAGGCTGTGGCAGAGCATGCTGTGCAGCTGAGAAATGCAAAAAATGAGAGAAAGCTCATCTTTATATTTCATTTCCTTTGGCCAGTTTGCCAGTGTAAGTTAGATCATTCTCTGATGACAGATGGCTATAAACCCTGGAGGGCCAAGAACCCTAGCCAAAAGTTCACAAAAGTCCACACGAGGGTTTGCACTGGCAACGCAAGCAGCTAAACACCAGAGAGACACAAAAGGGCGAAAGAGTATAAAAGTAGCTTGAAAGAGTTCCGGGCTGGAACATGAGCTCTAGCAATTCAGAATTATTATAGGAAACTAAGAAAACCAATGAAAAATAAAGATGGCCCAAGGAGAATATGTCTATTTGTGCAAGCTACTGACTGCCATCTTGCAAGCGAGTCTACACGTCAACTGAATCTAAAATAGTAAGGTACCTTACCAGGACATGCTCCTTTGAGTTCTAGAAATTTTCAATATAAATGATTACAAGCAAGAAAATTTAAATGTTTGGCATAGTAAAAGTAGATTGCCTAGATTTGGAAAACATCTGTCATGAAACCTGGGTAGAAAGTCAGCCGCATGTAAGATTCCTGTTAAATGCCTAGTCCATTGCTTCTTAAGGCTGTAGTAATTTTATTGCTACTGGTTCTAGAAATGTTTATCCAATTACAGTACTTACACTCCAACACTTGGCATGGTTACATCTGGTAGTGCTGCCTGGCTAAAATCATCATCAACACAACTAACTCTCTGAAGAAAGCAGTTACAGTGATATATGGCTAAAATACCACTGCTGATATGCAAGTAGGAAATGCCTGCAATTATCATTTGGATCGACTATTTCTCATGAGTCTCTTGCAGCTGTATATTGACTATCCTAAGGTGAGAGAAATTAACTTAAAATCTTTAAATGAAGAGTATATATAATTTCATTATTTTAAAAAAATATTAATTTCAGGAGCAATAACTCATCAGTATATGAAGTATAAACTTAATAAAAGGAAATCTCATGATGTTGAACACTCAGTGGAAAACTGTTATAATTATCGTTTGCTTTTTAATATTGTACTTTAACATAAACACAGCATGTTCTCAGCTAAGTATAGAAATACGTTGAGAATAAAAGTACATCTGATTTCTTAATAAATTAGAATAAGCAACTCATTTAGAGAAAAAAAACACAACCAAAAAAAGACCTTGCAGTCACTCTTAGATGTCAAATACCATTAAATACAACTTTGTCTGTTGCTAGAGAAGATAAAAGCTGTATTTAAAGCCTTGCCAAAAATGTCCTTTTCAGTACTAATTAGCATCAATGGTCAAAGCTGCTAGAGCAAAAGAAGAACAGAGAGAGGGAGGACAAGAGAAATAAGTACCATCACTGACACTAACAGGATCTTTTTAAAGCTTTGTCTCATGATACATTAAAGGATTTTTTTCTTTTTAATATCATGTCCTAAGCTTACAAGTACTATGAGCAGATGCCCTTCTCAATCTGCTTTAAAATCAAGTCTAATAGCACACAAAGAAACACCACAGCAGAGACGTCTCTTCCTAGAGTTTTCTCAGACAAGAAATTATCAGTTCTACAGCATAAAATTAAGTGGTAACCTCCTTGTCATGTTTGGCATGTTCACTTTTGGTTTCTGCTTAGGGACTGTTCAGCCCACTCCCCACGTAATGGGGAAAAGCCTGAAGATACAATTGAAGAACCTTGCAAAGAGGTTACTGCTTTGCAGTGAGCACCCAACAATTAAAAGGAAAGAAGCCTGGAAATAACCTGCATTTTGACTTATGAAATGTAGTGTAATATTTACGACAACACTGTCACTATAGGAAAACGAAATTGAAAGAAAAAAATATAATATTGTCTCTTCAGTGGTGCCAAAGGATATTCATTTCTTTTTTACACCAGGAAGGAATGAGCTTTTGGTGCATATCAAGCAAAACAAGCAGAAGTCATGAAGAGAATCTTACAAGTAACAGAAATAAGTGACATGGCTTCATGCTGCCCTAGAAATAAAAGTGGATTTGAATGGAGAAGAAAAATCATGTCCGAGTTCTAGAAGCATAGCAGATCAAACCAAATGTGACCATGTAACAGATTTCTCATACACAGGGCTCAGTTAATGCCCTCAGAATGGGGTATTAACATTTATCCTGCCCAACCTGCCTGTCTTCAGATCACCACGACTTTTTGTCTTCACACTTATTATTCATGTCAGTTTTACAGATCCACATAATGGGGAATCTTATTGTTGCAGCTAACACTTTCATCACTGAAATTGCTGTGGGTGGAGTTTTGTTTGCTTGCTTTTTCCAGCTTTAACTGTGCAAATCAGACCCTTGTTAACAAGTGAAAGTATTAAAGGTCAAGAGATGCAGGTGTTTATGATGTTTGAGTGGAAATCTGGTAATCATGTCTATTCTACCACGTTGACAAAAACAACTTGATCTTCTCATTTAGAAGTGCTAATGGCCAGCCTGTGCACTTGTCTTCCTTTTCCTTGGTCCCTTCAATGCACCAGGCACCCAAAATCAAAACTGAACAAAACAGTACCTCAAAATAAAATACTAAGCAAAACAAACCAACAACAAACCAAACCTGGTATTATAAGCCACAGCTCATTTTCATTCCTTTCCACAGTTCAGTTTCTTTGAAAAATACAGTGCCTGCTAACCTCTCATTCAGACAAAGTCCAGAGCAATTGTGGACATGGTGTCATTATATGGATATATAATAAGTCAGGATAATTCCTGTATTTCATAATTACTGCTAACTCAAAATATGGGTCAGAGACTAAAAACTGAAAAGCCCTTAAGCTTTTAATGTCTCTTCTTGTCATGATTGGCATGACAGGGAAAGAAAAATAAACAAGTCTTCCCCCTCACGCTCAGCATACAGTGAGCCTAGGGCACTGAAAACCTCTATGCATAGGCTGGAAATAGCATTGGTATGATAGTTACACCAGTTTTCCAAATCTAACCTGTCATTATGTTTCAGTCCTTTTTAAGAGGGGAACCTCTTTCACATTCCCTTCAGACCGACTCATGCCTGAAATTCTCTGAGTTGGTGCTAAATGCTTGAAAAAAATTTCCCAAGGATGAAAGCCTAGTCCTCCTGCCAGTATTTGGATTTTCTACTGGAACAATCATCAAACCATGCAGTACATTTGAGATGTAGGCATCCTGTCATCACAAATAGGATCTCTATGTGATCGTTTAAGAATGCTCACCTAGTAGTGTACAGAAGGAAAAGGTTTCACTTCTTGTCAGTCTTGTATGAGGATGACTTAAAGATGAATGCCCAGGCATCATTGTTAACTACTGAGTCATGCTGTCTTCAGTACTTCTACTGCATGGATGTGTACACAAATAAAAAATGGGCTTCCTTGTATTCTGAAACAGGGTTTACCAAAGGTCCAAGGAAGTGCATGTAGAAAATGACCTTCACTATATGCAGTGGAAAAAGCCACTTGATTTGTATGTCACAAAACCTAGAAATGACCAACTTCACTGTTTCCACAGTAGACAAGACACAGCATGTGAACAGGCACAAGTGTGCTAGGGTGCATCCAAAACAATGTGGAGTCTAGACTTAGTCATCTGGCAAGCCACCATTTGGACAGCTTGGGTCTATATTAAATTCTGTTCAACAGCGGACAGATAGTGATGACAATTCTGAGTAAATAATTCTTCTAGAGTATCATTTGTGAAGAGAAGACCTAAGAGAACCTTGCATTTTACTACATCTGTACCTTCCCTCAAAGAAAACGAAAATAACCTCATAGTGAAAACTCTGCTACATTTTTTGAGCTCTAAACTGTAGGTAAAACACTTATCTAGGATACTGAATTATTATATGTTTCTGAAGAATTTTATGTGTGCTTACGTGCACATACTACACATGCTGATAAACCTCCTACTCAACATCAGATATGAACATCAAAATGCTGAGAAAGAAAAATTAGGGTTATTCGTCAAGGCAGAGAAAGTTATTTTTACTTCAAAACAAAACTTTACTTTAAACAAGAGTTTATACTAATCTTTATTTAATTTAAGAACTTGAGCTCTGCACCTAGTATGATAGGAAATTTCTTGTTTATTTTCCTTCAATTATTAATATAAGTCCATCGGGCACCTCTTCCTTGCCCCACGAGACATAGCTACAAGGAGTTCAAACTGCCATTAAGCAAAGCTAATGCCCCATCCAATCTCCATGGAAATCAAGCTGGCTCACACTTCTCTATGGAAACTTGAGCCTGAAATTCCTGAAGGTTTGTTTGTATAAGCAAGTCCAACCCACTGGGATGATGAGGAGATAAAGGGCAGCGAAGAATACTCAGTTCCTTCTCTGTAAATGTGTTTTGCTTCACATCTGAAGTTGTGACTAGGAAGAGCTTGATGCAACAACACAAGAGGAAGAAAAAGGAAGGCAACACGAGACTTCTTTCCGGCGTGTTTCATGTAGTCTCCGAAATGCTTTTTGACAGCTCCTCATGCAGTGAAGAGGAATTCTTCAATGTGCAATCAGCAAGGGGGGTCTCTGTAGATTCAGGTTGGCATATGGTATCTCAAATTTCTCAGTGACAAGTGGCATGTTAGCAGAGCAACAGAGTAGCAGGGAAAAAGACGTTTTGCTAATCACTCCCTGTTGCCCACACCCTCAGGCAGAATCATATTGCTTTATGCAGATGAGCTCATAACAGTTTCTTCAATTTAGCTTTTATATAAAAAAGTGCCAGCTCCTAACGCTATGTCAACAGGCACCCGAGGGCCTTCCACTTTACATTGCAAGTGTATTACTATTTAAAGATGAGCTTTTAGCTTAACATCATTGCTTGCCTTCAGAGTTTAATTACCGCCCTCCCCATGAGGCCCAATGAGCCATCCACTCCTCTCAGGGGAGTTCTGCCTGGCAATGATCTTTAACTAAGTAAGTAAATGCCAAATAAGCACTTCTTAAAGATGCAGTGTCGTGTTTCCTGCCCAGCTTTGAAGCCTGCAAAAGTCAGGCTAAGATTTGCATCTCACTGGCAGCAAGCCATGCTGCATTTAGGGAATCTCAGTTATAAATCTCATCCGTGATATAAACTAGAAGGGGGATTTAAAAAATGGATTTAAAAACTCTTTTCTTTTGCCATTTCTTGTGTTCAATTATCCTGCATCATTATCTATAGCAGATATAAGTCACTGAAACAAGAGCCTCTTCTACCCAGTCACCCCATCCTTGAGTGGCTTACACAAGTATAGCATCCTATACAGCCTGCATCCTCAATAACAGGCCTCCAAATTATGTTCCCATATTTTTGACCACCACCTCTGTAATATAATAGTGATATATCAAAACAATTCATTCCCTCAAAATAAATATCTAGACTTAAAATGAGTCAACAGAGTGTACTTAATTCTATAGTGAGTTAAGTTACTGAGCAAGACACAGAGGCTAACAGGCTAACAGTGACCAGAAATCAGTGTCATGTAGTGATAGGATGAGGGGCAATGGTTGTAAGCTGGAACATAGAAGGTTCCACATCAACCTAAGAAGGAACTTCTTCACAGTGAAGAGCTGTCACTGAAGGAGACATGACGTATATAGCCTTTGTGCCATCTGTATTTGAAAGCAGCATACACAGCTGTGACTGATCCAGAAAGGAACAGAGCAGGTAATCTGCTTCACCTTACTTCTCTGCTAACAGGAAAATAACCCATTTCTGGCATATCCCACTGGAGCAGTCATCCTGACACTTCATTATTTCAAAAGGCTTAGACCTTGGCTGTGGTTTTTTAAGGTGCTGTTTAGCACATGTTGCAAATGATGCTGTGAATGTCTCTCTGAGATTTATGCCTGGCTTCAGAAAGAAATTCTGGCTCTGCTATCAGAGTGGCTTTAAAAATGAGAGAGTCTGAAATTAAAACAAAACATTTCAGCATATAATTATATGAACCTTATTAAAGGTTTTTTAAAAGATTTTCAACAAAGCACTTCCTTCCATGTTTTTATGGAACAGAAAGTCTCCAATCATAATGCTCTGGACTAGATAAGATTCTTCCATTTACCACAGAGTGAAGAATACTGTTTGGTTTGCACATGAGGTTGCAAAAACACGCAAGCTTCCAGGCAGATGGAGTTCAACAACAGATTCACCATCTTCTGAAGAAAACAGCGAGCTACAGCTTCTTGCAGGTCCCCTGTGAATTATGAATGTGTGGTTATTATGGCAGCAGGCCTCCAGCAGCATTTTGCTATAATGTTCATTTTCCTGTCTTTGAAATTTCATTATTTGTATTTATAAGGAAAGTTATCAAGCATCAAAAGCCGGGAATGTCCTTAAAACAATTTCTGGCTCTCTGAAGGTGTGAATTATAGTCGAATGAGACTGATTCTTCTTCAGTTTAAAGCTTTTATTTTTATATTGCATTCTTCCTCAGAATACTGGAATACTTTACAAGCATTCCCATTCCTTCCTTTTAAAACACTAACTAAAATGAGAACTAAGCATTAATTTCATCACCTGTCAATTCCCATGCACATTCTTTCTTTTTCCCTAGACAAACCATTCATGCTAATTTCAGTAGAAGGATATGGCTACTTTTGCTACCTTTATGCAGTTTTAACTCTGAATCATCATCTGGGGAATACATAAAAGTACAAGAATTATGTCCAGAGACTCTGCCCATTCCTTTGAGAAGATTCTTCATTGCCTTGATCAGATTTGGAGAATGGCATCATATCAGGTACCCTTCTCTGAACTTTTTAATTCAACTTTTTAATTTAGTTGAACAAGTCAGCTAATGCTGACAAAGATATCCAGGTACATGGATCCTGGACATGATCAGCCATTGCTTCTGACCTCTACGGCATCCTGCTTTAGAGATGAGTATTGTTTAGAGTTTCTATTTGATTGTGTTACCAAATAGCCTAATTTGTGTGGGCATTATCTATGGTGGCCTGCCCACACCTTTAGCTATGACATCTCTTTAAGCACCGGCCCTCTCTGCAAGGGAGCAAGGAAAGCACTAGAATAAAAGTTGGGAGTGAGGAGTAAATAGATGCCTAGGATCTCTAATGATTCTATGATCTGCTTGTGTAGACAGAAGCGAGAGAGATCACTACTGTAGTGATCGTGAAGGGAGAGGTGACTTTCCTTACTTTGCGTGTATTTGTCCCTGGAGGTAAGAGCAGGAACACTGCAGCTAGCAAGAACGCCCGAAACAGCATGGAAGCCAGCAAGAGACCTTGAGCCAGCCAAGCTAGGACAGTAAAGCTGAGAGACTGCCATGACGGATGACTGCTGCGGCAGAGTGGCAGTGAAAGCTTCCATATTTTCTGGACCTTAAGCACCTGTCAGTGTAGAGAACTGCCAGGAGAAGGCAGGGAGCAGGGATCCTCCAACACAGCTTGTTCTAAATGCTCTTGGCTGGGTTGCTGTTTCTCTGCAGAATACCCTCTGCTGTCTCCTTACCTTAGCAAGTTCCTTCTTCTCTCATCCAGAATCAGTCAAAGGGCTAATTGTATCTCACATGTTATTAAATCATTGATTTTAGAGAGTTTAGAATGGCATAAAAAAAATTCCTTGTATTTCAGTGTAAGTTAGTAAAAACAAGTAAATCTATATCAAGTAGACTTTTTAATGCTTATTGAAACATTAGAGAATCAGATCTGTAATGAACATGAAGCAGCATTTCTGTTTTTATCTAAACAAAGCCTCATAATTTTGGTCCATCAGAAAAGAAGACCTTTAACACCACTGCCAAAGGACAAACTTCAGTGTTGCCGAAAGAGTCTTTTGAACGTGAGAATTAATTCAGCAACAGCTTCCAGCATTTTAGGTATTTTGTACCTCCTGACATGGTGCTAATCAGACCCAAGCAAAATACAACCTCAAGCAAGTTGCTTTGAACATGTATGCATTGTATACGCAATGGCTTACTAATACCGGCACACTGGTGTAGTTCCTGTTGACACAAAACCTTTTGTCTTGCTAAAAGCTACAGAGGGCTTAGGGGTCAACACAGAAACTCCAACTGACGGTGTATAGCTGCTGTAAAATATAGCCCCATCAGCCAGAAATCACAAAGGTGATTACTCACACACCTTTTTTTAACAATCTGATGTGATATTCTCCCTGTGTCTATACAGCTATTTCATCAGGGGTGGAAGCTAACTATACTGTATTGTCAACCCTGGAATAATTGTCTGTTATGAAAAAGTTGTCATATTTCACTGCTGTACATTTTGTCAGGTCTTATTCTAGTAACAGCTCAACTATTCAGCTGAAAATGTAAACATTCACAGAGCATGGTAAGGGCCAAATGAGTACGAATACAGGAATGTGGTTGCTTGGACCCTCATTTATTCCATTCCTCCTCCCTTTCCATTTGTTTCACTTCCCTCCCTGACTTTAGACACCTAACATCGTGAACCACTGCCTTCAAGATCATCAAAAAGCCAAAGCTGCATCTGAACTTCAGGGTGTGACTTAGGTGGGTTAATTTCCTTGCTGCCAGTTCTGGATTTCCTCTACCAACTCAGTCCCTGATAAAGACCAAGGCAAGAGTATTTGTTGAAAGAGGACACAGGGGGACAGAACTGTCTACACTTGGAGGTGCAAAGAGTTAGGGAGTGGATTTCTTTTACCAGCTTAAAATGCGTAGCTTATAGACTCTTGGCAAAAGTGGTATTTGAAATACATCAGTTCCCATCCTGCTTTCAAACAGTAAAAAGTGTTATACGATCTCAAGACTCATATGTTTGCTTCTGTCTGTGTTTTAAGAGAGGCAGAACTTACTAAAAAGATGATGACGAGCAATAATTTTGGGAGTCTTTGAATACTTTGTCCACATAAGAGTTTCCCACGTTATCCAAATTCTTAACAGTGGTATTCCAATAGAAAAAGATCAACCTCCTTTGCTTCAGAAGATCATTTCTTGAACTGTTAAATAAAAGCCACAAGTAGCACAAACAGAAGAGACAGATGCTATTATACAGCCTTCTTAAAGATTTACTCCTTCACTAAGTATGATAATGGTATTATTTTATATACATACTGTAATCACTGAAATATGTGAGCTATCTGTAAACGAGCATTAAAGATCAAGATAAAAGCAGATTTTTTATGTTTCAGACATGGATTACTGTTTAAAATCCAACCCGGAAATTAAAGAAATCCTAAGCATCTTGTATTTATCAGCATTACAGCTCCAAACCATCTGTACTTAATTGTAAAACAACAAATTGTCTAAAAACCGGCGAGGATTAAGAGATGACAAAGCTCCTTATGGACAGTTTATATTGGAGAAATTTAAAGACTGCTAAGATCTCAGCACTTCTTCTGTACTTGTTTTATTTTGGTCAAGTCCCTTATGTTTCTCTTCTTCTAAAATGGAAATACATACAGCATGCTGATTGCTGCCACAGGACCTGTAAGAGGTTTATCAAGGTCTTAAAACTCTGATAAGAAATCCTCTGCTATCTTAAGAGCTTGCTGACATTTACTCCTAAAGTGCATGCTGAGGAAGAAGACCAACAGATGACCTCCAGTGCTCCACTGACTCCCATAGCTAAAGAAACAGGGCCAGTAGAGTAGGATGGAAGGCATTTTGCATCATGTATAGCGAAGTAAATAATTTCATTTATGCAGATTGAGGAAGAGACATTTGGTTACAGCTGGATGAAAGATGAGAAATGAAGAATGCCAGCGAACAAATGGGTCACCCTAACACAGGCTCTTTAGTATAAAATAGCATTATGTCAGTCTCCTGATGAATACCTGCAATATGCTGAGCAGCTCCAAAAATTTTTCAAGTGTCAAGCTCCTTCAGCTAGGCTTGCATTCTTTTTAATTTCTTCTATTTGCTGTCCATGATTTGTTTCAATCATGGGATAGAAAGTAGTATTATGCAATTAAATAACAATTCATGAGATGAGTAACCAACATCTATAACTCAAAGTCAGCATTTTGCCTACATGCCAGCTATAGTACTTGCCATTAAAACATCATTTCCTACGTCTTCCAAAGAAACGTATATCTGCAGAACAGAAAAACCTGCTCACTTGCCAACAGTAGTGCCCTTTTGGGACTTTTTCTTCATGTCTTTAATGTCCTCTTTTAATTCTTTTATTCTCCTTTTTTTTTTGCTTTAAAAACTGTGCAACATCAGATCCAGCCATCACAGCTGATAACTTAATGCCTTTTCCTGCTGCTTACATTCTTCCCACCCATTCCTTAATATTCTATGTAATTGTTTTCATAAAAAGAAAACTGAGAGCGGGAAATGTGCTTCAACAATCAAGACCTTTACAGAGTCTTCCAAAGTTATTTCAAAGAGAAAATTACTCTGAAGAGAATTAAAAAAAAAATCCATTAGAAAGAAAAAGAAATTCAAGCATTTAATAAAACACATCAAAAACTCTGAAAAAGCTGTACGTGGCATGCCTCCTGGGATCTCCTTATGCAGTAAAAGAAATTAATTAGCTTTAAAAATGACTGGTAACATGTTTAGAGGCGATCAAGATGTTACAACTAAATAATCTACTACCTAAAATAAACATACACGTTCCTTAATATAATAGCAAATACTTGCGTGCCTGGCTTATAGGCTATGCTAAGCGGCTTCCTGATCTTATGGAAGCCGTATGCTATTGGCTGAGTCCAGATTACAAATTTGTCTTTAATACATTTAAATTTGTGTGTTAATTTTTTACTTTTAACAAAAAATGTGGAATATCTAGGACAGATAGTAAGCAACACCACCTCTACATTTTATTACTTAAGAGTAATGTTCAGGATCACTTTATCTGAGATTCACACGAACGGCAGATGGTAGCATTTTTTCCCTTTGCTTTTTTAAACATTTAAACTATAAAATACTATGTGTAGACGTGCCAAAAATGTGCTATATGACCATAGCACCTGGGCGAGATGGAGCATCCTGAATGGAACAGTTCATTAGAATCATGCTAATTTTTAAAATGGATGCTTCCATACTTTGTAACCGGATCCTATTCTACAATTATTAGAGGACACAAGAATTCTATGCGTAGTAGCATTTTCAAGAAATGCATTTTGAAAATTGTGTTTCTTTGGGCTCAATGATCTTAAAGGCCTTTTCCAACCTACATGATGTTATGATTTAGGAAAAAAACCAAACCAAAACAAAAACATAAAAGAATTTCTAATGCTCTGTAGGATGTCTCCTCTAATATTCCTTTTTCATGTCTGTTAAATTATGAAACTCTACTAAGTATTTTTTATTCAAGTATTTTTCAGTGCTAACTATCCATTCCAGTGTATATCTCTAACTGAAATTCACTGACTTATTTTAGCTAGGCAAGGACAAGTTTACCAAAATGCAGGACTGCTTTTTTTGTTTTTCATTTTGAATTGTGACAATGTACAATTTAGTGTGCAAAAAATGTTAGATATCTGTTTAATGGTACACGGTTCACAGATACGTACAGCTGACTTAAACCCAAACAACTTCATTCTTGTCCGTATGCTAAGACATGTTCTACACAGATCAGACCAACTAATGTCACGATTCCCATATGTGTAAAACACACTTCTGTCAATGAAACTGCTGCAATTCACAATGAGGAAGGAATAAAAAACAAAACCAAGGGACAAAAAGTGAGAGACACAATGACACACTGAGTTTCGCTTCCTTGACTGAGGTTCCTCCCAGCCCCTGAAGTAATGCAATTAAAACTACCAGAAAATACGTATCCTACACATATTCCTCTGCTGGTTTTATTCAAAATCAAGGAACTTACAGAACTTTCTAGACCTGTAAGTGAGGTATCTCACCCATAAAGAGGGTGAAAATTGAAAACAGATAACTCCAGGGAAAACTTATAATTAATAATAATTTCTGGAGAAGGACTTGGGGGTACTGATGGACAAAAGGTTGGACCTGAGCCAACAATGTGCCCTCATAGCCCAGAAGGCCGATCACATCCTGGGCTGCACCAAACGCAGTGCGGACAGCAGATCCATGTTGGTGATTCTCTCCCTCTACTCATAGCATCATAAAATCATAGAATCATTAGGGATTGGAAGGGATCTAAAAGATCATCTAATCCAATCCCCCTGGCACAGCAGGATCACCCAGACCAAGTGACAGAGGAACACATCCATACTGTTTTCTAGAATTTCTAAGCACTTGCAACACAGGCTTTAAGATGAAAGCACCTTCTCCACCGTAAGTCACTACAAAATCCTAGAATCAGTCAGGGTTGGAAGGAACCACAGGATCATCCAGTTCCAACCCCCTTGCCACAAGCAGGGACACCCCACCCTACATCAGGCTGGCCAGAGCCTCATCTAGCCTGGCCTTAAACACCTCCAGTGATGGGGCCTCAACCACCTCCCTGGGCAACCCATTCCAGGCTCTCACCACTCTCATGGTGAAGAACTTCCTCCTCACATCCAGTCTAAATCTACCCAGCTCCAGCTTTGCTCCATTGCCCCTAGTCCTGCCACTACCTGATATCCTAAAAAGTCCCTCCCCAGCTATTTTGTAGGCCCCCTTGTCGAACCCCATGAGGTTGGCTTGTGCCCACCTCTCCAGCCTGTCCTGGTCCCTCTGCATGGCATTCCTGCCCTCCAGCGTGTCTGCTGCACCACACAGCTTGGTGTCGTCAGCTTGGTTGCCCTCGAACCAAATGCATTTCATGATTCTAACTTCCAGTTTGTAAAATTTCTCTAGGATTCAGTGTGACTCAGTGACTACTTTGAAAATTTCTGAGTTATTCTAGAGAAGCTACTCCAGGGCTGCCAGTCTTCCCTAAAATTCATATAAAAATAGTCAAAGACTGCAGATTAACATAGTCTGTAAAACAGAAAACTGTCTGGGGGAAAAAAACCACCAGTACCTAAATTCCCTGAAACATCCATTCTTTGAAGCTCCTTGAACTGAAAGATTTGCTCAAATTTTCCATCAGATGAAGCGTAAACCAACAGAAATATTTAGGCTTGTCAAAGCAAAATAGTGGATGCTTTGTTCAGGGTACATTTGAACTTGCACTCGGACAGTTCAGGGTTTTTTATGCCTCTTATTTCCCTTCCAAGCCAGGACCTGGACTCCTGAATACATCTCATTGAATGAGCCATGCTGACTCATGCTAGTGTGTCTCCCTGCTGCCTTGTAAGGAATGCTGCTCAGAGAGGAAAGCTGTTTTGCAGGGACATGGTACTTTGAAAGGGTTAACTTATTACAGTTAAACCTTATAATAACTAAGTATTATTATAATCTTATAATCTTTATAATTACTCAGTATGCCAGCCGGATCCTGTTCTGTTTTCTGCTGTACAAAGACATACAGACATTCAAGGTCATAAAATGACTGATCCTGTGGACCAGAGAATATTAAAAACACTATTTATAGATGGAAAGTTAATAGAAGTAGGAAAACCTTATAAAACTGCAGCGTGAGACAAACAGTGAAGTCTTTGTTCTGTTGGTTTAAATATCACATAGCAATGAAGGTTCTGCAGATATTACTTAAGAGCAATATAATAACATGAATATGTATTTAATAATTAGCTTGATTATATTGTATTATTTCTAACCCTACTCCTCAGGTTATGAAATCAAATATAATGGAGCAATTAAGTTGATGTTTATAAAAATGAAAAGATAACAGGTCTCTTTCTATGGCTAGAAACTATTATGAAATAAGCCCTTTCCCCCTCCTCCCCAAGTAACAGAAACTGTACATCAAAAACCTACGGCTCATCTTTTTAACCATTATTAACAGCAATTCCAGTTACCTGCTATACTACTATTGCAATGTAAACACCCCCTCCAGCAGCTGAGATTTTCTCTTAATCTGAGATCTGAGATTGTGGTTCCCTAAATACTAGGTGGGAATTTTTTATGAGTCCTGACTCATTTCTTAATATCCCCTCTGCCCTCATGGGATAAACAAGGAAGTAAATAAATAAATAATCAGATTTAGAAAGTCATCATGAACTCCTGACTGGCTTAAAACCAGACAATCAACCTAGGCATAAAATGATCAGCCTAGAGAAAGGTCATAAGCTACCTGTACCTGCTCTTTAAACTGGTTCCATTTGACATCGATACCATGTCAAATATTAGACTTCTGTCTTCAAGTTGCTTCATGATTGGCAACTGAGATCCTTGAAACACCACAAAAATCTTGAAGTCTGCGTTTGCCTATTGTAACATAATGGTACCACAGAGCATCACAGATTTCCACCTAGTTCTCTTCTCTAGGGAGGTTTTAACAGCATTTTGTTAAAACACTAAATTCTGCAGTGGATACGATTTTAATACAGATTTCAAGTGATTGTAAAATGTTGGCATTAATTACTGTATCAAATTTTAAATTCACCTTTCAATTTCATTCATTTCTCCTTTCCTTTAATACATGTTTTGGTGAGCCACCCTCCTTTCTTTAGGTGATAATTTACCTTTAGGTTAGTTCCTCCTTAATTTATGAGCTGATATCAGTATCTATCCACTCTCATTTGCCTCAAGGTGTTTCTCCTCCCTAGAAATTGTTTGTTCCTCTGTAGATCATTCTGGTCTTATTTACTGTGCATTTTGTTGTCCTTTTATTTTTCTTTTACATTTCTTTTCAACTTATCTACCACTACCCTGTTCTCCCCTTTATTCATGCATTTTCTTTCTAGGCACTGAAGGAGACCAGCTTGGCTGAACAGAGAACTTTGGCTGGAACTCAGGAGTAAAAGGAGAGTTTATCGTCTCTGGAAGGGGGGGCAGGCAAGTTATGAGGAT